>LPNX010878144.1:180156-260182 GCA_001517045.1 Pseudotsuga menziesii | reverse complement strand
CTTTTGCACTGTTTCATTCTTCAATGGTTGAGTAAATTGTGAGATCTTCTTTGTGAGTTGTGTGTTTGTCTACAGATCTATATGCTCAAATTTAACAATCTGGAGATCGATGCTCAAGGAAAAGCCTGATGAAAATCAACGGTGGGAAATCGCTGAAACTAAGAATTGGTGTGGAAATACGATTTAAAAAGGAATTGATAGAGAATATCAACTATCCAGATTGTATCTGGTGAAGAATATTACAGATGCACCAACAAACGATAAACATAGCCACGGAAATGAATTTTGAGCTGTGGGAAGAATGAAATGTTTCCTTTGTTGAAGTGATGCAATGGTTGAATGGGTATATGATGATTGGTTGTGTCTGTAAGTAAATCGACATGATCCAAAACAAAAGATCACAGCTATGGAGAGATGCATTGATAATAAATAGGTATAGGGTATTTAAATAAATGAATGTGTAAAGAATTAAGTGTCTCTTTTAGTAAGCCTGATACAGTCAAAAGTGGATAATTTTACAACTATTCTAAAACACCGAGAAAATCATTCTAGGGTGGTAGGGTGGTTCTAGGGCAGGCCACAGGTCTGCAGGGGGTCGAAGCCTCCTTCCAGTCGTAGTTGGAGAATAGGGCGTCATAGCATCCTTGTTTGTTGAAGTAGGAAGAAAACTATAGGGCTGTTGTAGCATCCTAGTTTGTAGTTGTAGGAAAAATATAGGGTGTATCTACATCCTTTCTGTTGTTGCAATAGATAAACAATTTTGTGAATTCATCTTATCATTGAGTTTTTGTTGGTGGTTTTCTCTTTTGAGGTTTCCACGATAAAATTTGTGTCTTGATTGTTGATTTTGTGTATTTTAAGTAAAAAATGACAATACTGATTCACCCCCCCTCTCAGTATTGTGGGATAAAACAACAATTGGCATCAGAGAAGGTTCCTTCACAACAGCTTAACCACTTTAAGGAAGATCCCAACCAATAATTACAATGGATCAACAAGAAGGATTGGCCACTAACAAACCTCCACTATTTACCGGGGAAAATTATGCTTACTAGAGTGTAAGAATGAGGTGTCATCTGATGTCCCTGGGATGGAAGGTTTGGGAAGCAATAGAAAAGGAGCTTAAAATAAGAAACCAATACCCTATAGACTCAGTTGAACTAGGTGAATATGAAGGCAATTCCAAATCCCTAAACGAAATCTTAAGTGGTTTAACAAACTTGGTATTTACTAAAGTTATGCAATGCACATATGCTAAACAATTTTGGGAAAAATTGAAAATTATCTATGAAGAAGAATCCAAGGTCAAATCATCAAAACTTCAAACATATAAAGGCCAATTTGAAAGTCTTAAAATTAAAGAAGAAGAGAATGTCGGTGAATACCTCCTTCATGTGGATGAATTTGGTAATGCGATCACTGGGCTTGGAGGAAAATTAAAAGAAAAATAAATGATAAGCAAGGTACTAGGAACATTACCAATGAGATATGACCCAAAGGTATCCACCTTAGAAGAATGAGATGATATTAAAAAGGTAACAATGGATGAGTTACATGGAATTATCACCGCGTATGAGATGAGAATAGGACAAAACGGATCTTCAAGCAAAGAAGCAGCCTTTAAAGCTCCATAAAAAATCATTTATGAAACCCAAATGATGAGGAAGCTCTTTTCATTAATAAACTTGAGAGAGGGACTAAAAAATACAAGGGGAAGTTACCTTTAAAATATTTTAATTGTGGAAGGATTGGACATTATTCCTCTAAATGCACCTACACTAAACAAGATGAGAATGAAGAAAAGGAAACTTCAAAATTCAAAATGGATAAACCACGAAACAAGAAAAATCCCTATGGGAAAAAGAAAATTGTTTACACCATGGAAGACAGTGTTGATTTAGATGGAAGTGGAGCTGAAGAATTTGAAGTTTTATTCATGGGCTTAGTCACTCAAGCCTCAAATAGTGACTCAGATGTAGAGGCAGAAGTATATCTAAGAGATGAACTTGTTAGCACCCTTGAAGAACTTGAGAAATGCAGGAAAAAGAACAGATAGTCAAATATTTTCATCAGTCAATTGGAATATCAACTCCTAGATGCCAAAAAGGTTGAGGAGGACCTAAATCTACAGCTCAAAAGAAGAATACATGAGTCCTAAAAACTTGCAGAAGAAATCATACAATTCAAGAGAAAGCTTGATGAAGGAGCTATCAAATCAAAGATAGAGAATAGATCAAGGATTCTAGATGACATTCTGAGTAACCAAATACCATCAGGTGATCGGTCTAGTTTGGGGTTCGTTAAAGAAAAGAAGCCAGAGAGCTTTCCTGTCACAAATCAAGAAGGAAGTATGAAAATCTATTTTGAAGTACTAAAGACTCCAGCTAAAAAGTAAAGAAGCAAGAAAGCTAGCTTAATTTCTCAAGATAAAAATAGAAATAATCTAGCACCCAAGAGACCAAATGGATATCTACAGATCTTCTTAGGTCACTACTTTGCTTGTAATAATTTTGGTCATAAAGCCTTAAACTACAAAAGTGAAAGAAAGATTCTGAATACAAGAAGAAGTCATCAAGTAATGAGTCGAAGGGAAATAATAATATTTTTATATTTCTTCAAAAATATGACATAGAATGTTATAAATGTAATAATCATGGCCAAAAAGAGATTGTAAACTGAAGACTCATACAAGGAATATTGTTCCAATCAAACCACAGAACACCAAACAAAAGAAGTATTGGAGAGAAAGGGAAGAAAATGAAAGTTCCATGATTTCTCTATGTGCAACTGAAAACCAAAACTTATGGCACTTGGACAATGGTTGTTCAGAACATATGACTGGTGACCCAAGAAAATTCATAACACTAAAATATAATAAGGGAAAATTCACTTTTGGAGACAGTATGTCCTCCAAAATAATCGGCAAAAGAACAGTTGTTGTCAACAACAAGATCAAAAAAGAAAATGTTTTGCTAGTTGAAAACCCCAAACCTAATCTCCTCAATGTAAGTCAAACATGCGACTAAAGTAAACGTGATACCTAAAGCCAACTAGTGCACAAAGAGAACACCCCTAACCAAATATAGGTCATATGAAAAAAAGCCAAGAGGGAGGATAAGTTAGCTCCTGAATGTACTAGGTATGTCTCTCCTAGGAGAGGCCTGAAAATACCACACACTACAATAGGAGGTGTGTAATCAATTATATCGTCCCTCAGCTTCAACGCGTAAAGAGACTGTGTTGTACAAACCCTACCTGGTTAGGACACTCACAAAATAACCTCTGCAAGTACCCCCTGTGATACATAGGTAAGGAAACAAAGGTAACCCCAATATAACCAATGCTCAAGAGGACCGTCGTTGGTGAGATCTACCGTATGGGAAGGATAACAAATTCTAAAGCACGAAAGCACCATAGGTACCTCAAAATCCCCCATATATGAATAATATCCTGGAAATATCTCCAATGTTGCATAGAGAGTGGCAAGGGGTTATCCCCACCACAAACATGTGTGTTGTATCATGCTTAACTCCTGTGTAAGGGGAGCCTCCTAAGAGCACTAATTATATCAATGATTTATCTTCTCCCCTGGATAGACACCTAAATGTTTTGTTTTGTAGTCTTGGAAAAATTTACTCATGACACCTTATTCCAAGACTCTACAACCTAATATTTTTGGTGAACCTCTATAAAATAAAAATGTGTAATAAATTTTAAGTTAAGCGTTAATTTTAAGAGTTGTAATTACTCAAGGGTAATGACTGTTCAACTAGTGATGTTATGACTCGGCAGTGAAATAAATATGCACACCTAACAAACAATAACAAGCACAACTTGTATTTAAATATGAAGAAAGGGGTATGCCACTACATGAAATGAAAAAATATTCATCCATTTCCAAATGCCAATGCAATCCTTCCTTTATGAAATCCTAAACACAACTCTCATCCAAGCAATCCAATGCAGGTACCTCCTTAAATCCATATATCATATGCAAGTAAGAATGAAACTTTGTAATTATTTTGTATTTTCAATATAAAAGAATAAAAATGAAATAAAAGACATCAAAATTATCAGTCTCTACAGAAAGTATCAAACAAAATCCAAAAAAGACACCAAGACAAAAAGGCTAGTGCACTAATGGAAAAACAAAAAAGGAGATAAATGACTAGAACTACTTTCAAAGAAAACTCAATGAAAAAGGGGTCTCTGGTCACAAAAGAAGTAGCCAACAGACAACATTAGTACCTAGGAAGAACCATCCACACTCACAACCCACCCAACAACTTCCCACATCAAAAAATCATCCAAAAGAGATTATGTATGTGACTATTCAAAGAACAACAGTGTATGTACACGACTAGGTAGAGGAAATCCTATGTATATACGTGACTGTATATACTATGGCCCACATATATAGACAAGAAAGTGGTAAAAATAAGGCCAAGGGTGAAACCACTCTAAGGGAGTGTCAATGGATGAACATACTACTAAATGCGACACAAAATGAGGAGAACCAGAGAGAAAATCGAGCTAAAAAGTGCACCCACAACCCCAACAAAAAAGGAAAGTCTCCACCAAATTCGCCAATTCTGTTACAGAGAAAATGTCCTATGGCTTGGGGTATACTACAATAGACTAGATGACACCATAAATAAACCCATTTCCATATGCAATAGAGATAAACAATGCTAACACTAAGGGATATAAGGTGTACATTATTCCAGAAGGTTGTAGTAGATTCTCATTGAGATTTTAATCGCGACTGTCCCTACATTTCATTCTCAACAACAATGAAATAGACAAGCATGATATATGTTAAGCATTAGTCCCACCCTATCATATATAAAACCAATATGTATAAATCAAATTAACTACATCCATGGATAAAGAACATTCATAGTTACACACATACAATGGATGAGAAATGGATATTTCTATTGATAAAATAGAGATAGAAGTGACAAACTCTATCGGCACCTCGTCGAAATGGAGAGACCGAGTCCTCCACCTAGGCCTCCACCACTTCAATCCTCCATATCAATGGAAATCTCACAAGACAATGGAAATCTTGGGAAGAGAATCAATGGATGCTCAATAAGACGAAGGGATGTAGACTCAAGCATGTATGGATGGGGCACAAATCCACTATAGTTTCCTTTTTCTCATAAGTTCTCCTCCTCCAATGTATATAAGAGGCTAAATATTATATATCACTTCAATAGGAAGTGAAGGGTCGAGTTGGAGTGTTTCTAGGCATATGAAAGGTGAATAGTCAAGCTATATGTGACTCATTGATGAAAAATCCAAAATATATTCTTTTGGGGAACATTTCTCGATGTATTCAGGTCATAGTGGGACAAGATGCATGTACATGTGATATGTAATATTGTGACCCACGTATAGCAATAAATAGGGATTTTTAAGTTTTTTCCTTTGAAGACCAAAGTATATTTTGAGGAAAGGGGGTCCAAAGAGTCTGTATAGGGACATGGAAGGCCATAAAAATGTTATCTACAAAATATGGTAAAATCAGCTATAACACCAAGTATGCTTCAGATCTACTGAAGAATTTTAGAATGAAGGATTGCAAGTCAAGGAAGACTATTTTCCTTTTAGGAGTTAATCTTGAAGAAGCGTAGTCAACTCCATTGGAAAATAGCACCCTGTATAGGAAACTGGTTGGTTGTCTTCTTTATTTGACTTATACTTGACCTGGTATATCTTATGCAGTGAGTGTGGCTTCTAGATACATGGATCAGCCTCATGACATCCATTGGAGGGAATAAAAAATAATCCTAAAATTTGAATAAGGAACAAAACCTCATGGGATTCAATATGTTGCACAATCTAGCCTAGAGTTAGTTGATTTTACTAACTCTGATTACAAAGGTGATAAAACTGATAGGAAATAAATTTTTGGATATATATTTATTCTTGGATATGCACCAATCATCTATTGAAGTAAGAAACAAAGTGGAATTGCACTTTCATCTACAGAGGCAGAGTACAGAGGAGCTGTGAATGCAACTACTCAATGTTTGTGGTTGCAAGGAATACTTAGAGAGTTTGTGATCGATTCAGATACTTCTGTAGTAATATATTATGACAACTAGAGTACCATTCAAATATCAACTAATTCATTACTGAGGCATCGAACCAAACAAATCGATATCCATATGCACTACATCATAGGACTTGTGCATGATGGGGTCGTTGATTTTCTCTATTGCGCATCAGCTGAGCAAGTTGCATACATCTTCACCAATATGTTTTCAGAGAGGACCTTCAACAATCTCAAGTATTTAATTGGGATAGATGATCATGTGGTGAAGGTAGTTTTAGTACCATATTTCATACATTTTTTTTCATGTCCATGTTTGAGGGAGGATTTCCACGCTTGTGGTTTTTGCCTCTTTCCTTGTTTTGCATGGACAAGCAGTATGTAAAGGGTGACAAGGCCTTTTTTCTATGCCTTATATGTTCTTGGTAGGGGTTTTGGGCTAAGTGAGTTGCAAAATATCGTAGAGGCTTCACAAGCTCATGTGACACCATGCAACGCAAAGATAGCACGATGGGCGGAAAACAAACCGTTTTTTGATATTTTATGCATCTTTTTGTATCGGTTAACCACATTTTGTGGATATAGGTCATTAGTGGTTAAATCAATTAGGATTTAGTTAGAAGTGGACCATGAATGTAAAGGCACAAGCCTATATATATAGGTAGAATGGAAAATGAAAAACAAGTTATAGAAGCTAAATGAATTGTGACAAGCTGTTATATGTATGCGATCTTGTGGGTTGATATTTTTCTTGCTATAGAGAACTACAATTGTTGTTTTGGAACTGTTGCGCAGAATGTAATATGATATGACAGATGTTGAGCTGTATCACTATTGTCTTTTGTCTTTTTCTGTTTTTATGTGTTTCGATGTCAACGAAGAATGTCTGATGATTCTATTTATAAATGAATAATGTGATATTGTTGTGATGAATAAATGGATGATGCAATATTTTGGATCTGCATTTGAAATGATAGATCTGTTATGAATGATGCAAGGTATGATAAATGGTCCTATTAGATCTGATAGTTAAACTGATGAAGGAATGTTTCCCTAAAATCCTTCTCGTTGTTGGGGCGCGCACCCTAACGGTCCTTAAGGTGGGTAACTCCGTGGGGTTATGGGAGTTTGTAAGCGGAGTTACGACTCAAAATAGTCTTAGGGGTGTCGGGGTTGAGCAAAAACCTTATTTTTGTAATAAACCCATGGTTTAAGTCCAGGGTTTAGGGTTCGAGGTGCCCATGGTTTAAGCCCATGGTTTTGTAATAAGTGCACTATAAATAAGCACTCTTGTAAAGAAGTCAGTTTAGGATTTTGATGTAATATGAATTGATGCGAAGCTAAAGCTATTTTGTAAGAGAAGGTTAAGTGCCAGCTGTGTGCATGGACGACCTCTGCAGCTATGTGCGCAGAGGGTTTTGGGTGATAAAGGAAATCTGCAGCTGTGTGCACGACTTTGAGGACTTGAAGGGATCTGCAGCTGAGTGCGTAGATCAGAACTGAGGTTTTTGTAAAGAGTTGAATAAAACATAGTTCTATGGACGTAACCCCTAAACTGGGGGTGAACCACGTTATATCGTGTGTTGTGGTTTTTGTTTTGTTGATGTTATGTTCTTTTATGCATTGATAAATATATAACTGATAAGTAAGATCACTGCAAAATACTAACTTCGCTGTGAATTCCCAGTAAAGGGTTAAGCAAGGCACTGTCTATTTATCTAATCGCGAAGCTAAATAAGTAATATCAAAGCTCTGTATTTATTGATTATCATTTATTAGAAGCAAAAGGTACAGTAATATCCCTCTTCTGCTTGCAGAAACCTAATTCTGCGGCATCCCATAGCTATTTCGAGTGAGACTGCAACCTGCTCGTAGGTTGTTGCCGAAAGCGCCAACACTATGGGTCTTTTGTTGGTGCGAAGTTAATGGTATAAAACCCGGGTCTACCCTATAGCTCAACAAATTGGTTCCATTTCCAGATGAACTTAGTATCTGCTCAAGAGGGTTTTACGTCGTACCTCGAGGGCTATGTTCTGGAGACCCTCTGTGAAGGAAATCGGTGATTGGATTGATGAGACTTATATGAAATTCGCTGAGCAAGAGAACAAAGATCCGTGTCGTAGTGCAAATGAATTTTTACAAAGGTATGATTTTTGTGATGTTTATGAAATTTTCTTTGGTAGTATCCACATAGAGTTGCACCAGTGGTTATCCAGGTTGACAGAGAGAAGGACGAACTTCCAAGAACATCAGTTTCCTGATTGGAACTTTGCAAGAATTAATCTACTGAAAAGGGTGAACAACGAGATATCCCGCGCTGTTGATTTTGGGACAACGCAGACCCTTGAAGCATTTGTGACAGAGTTTGCCATCGACATGAGTACTTCCTTTAGTGAAGCCAAGCGGCAGTTTTTCAAAGGACCAAGGGGTAAGTTTTTGAATTCATTTAGTTTGAGAATTAAAATGCTATTAGCTGAAAAAGGTATATTTCTCATTGAATTAGACTGTTAGATTTAGTATTACTAACCTATGTTTGCAAGTGAAAATACCTTCGATGAGCAAAGTGGTTTGTTGCAAAGTGGCAAAAGGTACATGAGAGATTTTGGATCCTATTCCCAGGGTCAGCATACCGAGTACTCCCCTGTAAATCCTGTAGATTCAGAACTCGAAGAAACCCCTTCTGTTGGAAATCCTCCGGTAACCCCGCAGCATAGACTTGTTATCCCTGAGAACCCGTCGCAGTCTGAAAGTAACCCTAGCTTGAGTATTCCTGTCGCAGGTCAGTCTACCCCAGTAATTTCCCCCCCGCCTACTTCCAGTCCCCCTCCCTCCCCCCCTAGACCCGCAATGGCCCATATGAATGATGACATTAAGCTCCCTGTTTTCAAAGGAACTAGATCAGGGGATCCAGAATAGTTCTGGTTTTTATGTGAAGCAGTGTGGACTGCTAAGACCATTACGGATCAAGATACAAAAAGACCGCAGCTGGTTACTTCTTTCAGAGACCGCTCTCTGACCTGGTTCATGAAGTTTTCCAGCACTTGAAACCATGTCTTAGCTGATATAAAAGCAGCAATGATAAAGGAATTTAAGAAGCCAACATCAGAGTCGCAGTGTATCACTGAATTGAAAGAGATTCAGCAGAGGTGCGGCGAGTTAGTGTGGGACTTTGATCAAAGGTTCAAAGTTCTACTAGACCAAGTCAGTTTCACCATTGGACCTGCATAGCACAAGGAATGGTTCATTGCAGCATTGCTACCGCATATCAGAACTCCACTCATGCAACAGAAGGTTGCTGACCAGCAGGAAGCTCCGGAAATCGTGATGAAGCTTGAAACCGCTCATGTCGAAGATAATTCTGGTATTGCTCAAATCCAAGCGCAGTTGGCACCGATGGATCTGGAGCTTCACGATATGAAGAAAGGAAAAACCGTTCATGAAGAGGTTTGGTGTACACAATGTCGGACAGAAGGTCATGACAAGGAACAGTGTCCTGTGGTAAGAAATTACCTGAATACTGGTGCGCCAAACCCGTTCAACCCTACTGTTCTATATTGTGATATCTGTCGGACAACTGGCCAGCATCGACCTGAAAACTGCTATCTTCTCCAGAGGTATGTGCAAGTCCCTAAGAACCCTTATTGTAAGTTCTATAAATCAGTGGGACACAACAAAGATGAGTGTCGCAGCTTTGACCTCATGAGATAATGAACTTACGATGCTTATCAGGTACAAAATGAGGGACAGAGCAATGATGGCTATGGTTACCGCGGTGGTGCATTAGGTAGAGGTGCTTTTGGATATCGTGGTCGTGGCGATATGGCCGGAAGAGGGAGAGGCCAGGTTGTGTGTTACAACTGTAACCAGGCCAGGCATCTAGCGCGAGACTGTCGGAACCCAACTACGACATGTCGGTATTTCTGAGCAGTAGATCATGTGATCGAGCAGTGCCCATAGTTGATAGCTAAGATTCAGGAAAGAAACAGTGCCCCTACTCATAATATTTAGATGATTTCCGTCGAGCAAAGACCTGCCCTAACCATTAATGTTGTTACCCGGAGTGGTGTTACGACGGAAGTACAACATAAGGAGAAACAGCCTAACGAGGCTTGGGTTTGTAAGGCCCCAGCGAAAGTCCCAGCATTTGATATCAAAAGAGAAAAAGAGACATTCATGGAAGCCAAGAGAGATTTTGCTGCTCCTATCACATCAGTAGCACCTGTGCAACAACATCAGCAGTAGTCACAGACGCAAGAAACTTCGACAGATAAAGTAAGTACACTGTCCTCCTTTTTACAGAGTTGTCTGAAGCTCTTAAGAAATCAGAATGCTTTAAGTGAGTTGTATAAAGTTATTGCTTCCTGCGAACCTTAGCAAAGTTCTGGTCAGGAAAAAGCTGTTAATAGAGTCAGGAAAACTGGCAAGGAAATGAGATTGAATGCTCATATAGGAGAGTATGATATGACTGATGTTATCTTGGACCTAGGATCATAGGTAAATGTCTTAACTAAGCAAACCTAGGAACAAATGGGAAAACCTACCCTTGATTGGTCCCCTATACAGTTGGGATTAGCCAATCAGCAGAAGATTGTGCCCCTAAGACGATTCCATAATGTCCCAGTAGATATTGATGGCATTTGTACTGTAGCATCCTTCGAAGTTATTGAGATCATTGATGACAGCAACCCCTATACAGCATTGCTAGGTATTGAGTGGGCATTAGAAAATGATGCAGTCATTAACCTTAAGAAGAGACAGATGAGTTTCGAAGGGAAAGGACTGAGAGTCATAGTCCCATTGCATCCTTCTCAAGGAGAGAGATACACAGAACCAGTAAGAGATGAAGACCAGGATGTTTTGGACCACATCTACAATATCACAGCGAAGGAAGAAGATTATGTTGATCCTACTGCCGAAGGTATCATGGATTGGCAGTATGACAGCTCCTGCATGATAGCTTTAGATGATGGCCTAGAGAATTGGCAGAATAGGCTGTATGAGCTACATGGCCATCGATGTGCCAGAATTACTAAGTCTCTCAGATCGCTTGGTTCACAGACAATAACCTTACCTGTTTTTTATGGTTCGACAGACCCAGAAGAGTTTATTGTGAAATTCTCAGAACAGGTCCCAAACTCACAGAAAATGGAGACTCTGGATTCAGCATTCAGAGCCACAGCAGCCAGATGGTGGAATGGTCACAAAAAGTACATTCATAGTTGGGAAGCATGCCAGAAGTCCCTTTACCTAAGATTCAGGGAACAACCCCAGGAGGTGCAAAGCAGGTTTAATGGTAAGACTAGTCCTCAAGGACATTTGGAGCAATTCTACAAGGCATGGAAGCATGTACCTCAAGAAGAATGGGTACATAGGTTTGTGCACACCCTAGAACCTATAGCAAAGAACTGGTATGCGGAGGTCGAGCTTCGCCACAGTACTGTAAGATGGGATTGTCTTGTTGATAGTTTTGTGCTGAAATTTTCTATTAATGAGGTTTCTCCTACTTTGGACACAGCTGTTAGGTTGATCCACACTAAAGTATTTGACGATCAAGAAATAGCAGAATACCAACCTGATTGGAAGGAACAGGAAGCCAATGCAGTAGAATGTTATAACCTCGCAATTGACGAGGATGACGATCCATGCAACATTAACATTCCTGAATCAGAAGGACACTGCGAAGTGCATGGAACCGCAGTTGAGGCACTTGAAGTGACTCAACCCCTGAAGACGCGGACCATAAACATTGGGTCAGAAGAAAACCCTAAGTATGCTACCATTGGAGATTATTGGGATGAAGAAATGGTAAGCAAGGTGACCCAACTTCTCCATGAATATCAGAATCTCTTTCCAACGAAGTTCTCAGAGATGAAAGGTATCCTTTGTGATATAGGAGTGATAAAGATCCCTTTGAAACCTGATGCGAAGCCTGTGAAACAATGTCCTTATAAGCTAAACCCTAAGTATAAGGAAAAAGTCCAAATGGAGCTGGATAAGATGCTTGCTACAGGAATCATTGAGCCTATTGAAGAGTCTGAGTGGGTCAGTCCTATGGTGGTGCAAGAAAAGAATACTAAGGGAGAAATCAGAATCTGTGTCGATTTGAGGAAGCTGAATGATGCATGTTTGCATGATCCTTTCCCCACTCCCTTTATAGATGAAGTTTTAGACAATGTTGGAGGTCAAGAAGTGTACTCTTTTACTGATGGATTTTCAGGTTACCATCAGATTAGAATTGCTCTAGAAGATCGACATAAGACAACCTTCTCTACAAAAATGGGTTCCTTCCAGTATACTGTTATGCCCTTTGGATTGAAGAATGCACCTGCCATGTTTTCTAGAGTAGTCATCTCTGCTTTTAAGGAATTCATACATAAATTATTAGAAGTTTATTTTGATGATTGGACTATCTTCGGGTTATTAAAAGACCACATAGCTAGTTTAAGACTTATGCTGGACAAATGTAGACAGCATCAGATTTCCTTGAACTTGAAAAAGTGCATCCTCTATGCCCCTTTTGGAATTCTGCTAGGTCACATTGTATGCAAGCAAGAATTGATGATGGATCCTGTGAAGATAGCCATTATTGTGAAATTGCCACCTCCGAAGTCTGTTAAACAACTGCACACTACACTTGGTCATACTAGGTATTACAGGAAATTCATTAAAGGATACACTCATATATAAGCCCCTATGGAAAAGCAGTTGAAGAAAGATATTAGGTTTGAATGGACACCTGAATGTCAATCAAGCTTGGATATTTTGAAGGAAAAAATGGTAACTGCCCTTATCTTAGTATTCCCTGACTGGAATAAGGATTTTCATGTGCATGTCGACGCATCCTCCATTGCTCTGGGAATAGTATTGGCTCAGTCAGGTGAAGGTAATATCGACCACCCTATTTCTTTTGCAAGTAGAAAATTGTCCACAACAGAAAAAAATTATACTACTACAGAACGAGAAGGTTTAGCTATGGTTTATGCATTACAGAAGTTTCGACATTATCTGTTAGGATCTCATTTTAAGATGTTCATTGATCACTCTGCTTTGAAGTATTTGGTTAACAAGCCTGTGCTATGTGGAAGGATATGTAGATGGTTGATTCTGTTTCATGAATATGACTTTGAGATCATAGTCAAACCTGGAAGACTGAACCTAGGTCCTGACCACTTGTCGAGGCTCGAGTCAGGAGAAGATCCCATTAGCTTGGACGAAGGTCTTCCTTATGCCTAGTTGTTTGCCATCCAGATGGCTGATGATTACTTCCAGGATATTGTCCAGTATTTGTCTACAAGTTTTGCACCCGCCGAAATGACAACGCAGCAGAAGAAACAGTTGGTGGTTAGAGAAATCGACTTTACCTTAATAGCAGGACAGCTATATAAGATGGGACCAGATGAAATACTGCGCAGATGTGTCTTGGAGCATGAAAAGCCATTAATTTTGGCTGAGGCACACTCTAGTGCAGCAGGAGGTCATTACACAGGAAAAGCTATAGCACAGAAGATACTGACAGCCGGATTTTGGTGGCCCACAATTCATAAGGATGCAAGAGAATATTGCCACAGCTCCGAAATTTGTCAGAGGATAGGCAAACCATCCAGGAGGGATGAGATGCCTCTAGTTCCGTAGGTAAATTTACAACCCTTTGATAAATGGGCTATTGATTTTGTTGGACCTATCAATCCCCCTGCAAAGAAATCCGGAGCAAGATACATTATTACAGCAACTGACTATCTTACCCATTGGGCCGAAGCTCAACCAGTCAAGACCTGTAGTGCTGTTATAGCCGCGAAGTTTATCTTCGATAACATCTTGTCAAGATTTGGGTGTCCTAGAATTCTAATGAGCGACCAAGGATCACATTTCTTAAATAAGACTATTGAAGTATTGACTGAAGAATTTCAAGTATATCATCAGAAGAGTACTGCCTATCATCCTCAAGCAAATGGAACTATCGAAGCCTTTAACAAGATCCTTGAACATGCTCTGACAAAGGTTTGCAATGCCAACCTAATTGATTGGGACCTTAGAATTCCAGCAGTACTATGGGCTTATAGAACCACCTGCAAGAAGTTGACAGGCCATACACCTTTTAGGTTGGTTTATGGACAAGAAGGAGTCATGCCCATGGAGTACATTGTCCCTAGCCTCAGAATATCTAATTTTACAGAGATGGATGACCCATATATGATGAAAGAAAGGATGGCAAAGATACTAGAACTTGAAGAGGACAGATTCATTGCAGGGTTCCAGTAGCAAGTACAGAAAGCTAGAGAAAAATCATGGCATGATAGACACATCAAGAGGAAGTAGTTCCAGCAGGGTGATCTTGTGCTCTTATATGAAAGAAAATTCATGAAATTCTCGGGTAAGTTCAAGACACATTGGAAAGGACCATACATAGTGCAGAAAGTTACTGATGGTGGGGTAGTCCAGTTAGCTAAATTGAATGGAGAAATTTTACCTTCCATGGTGAATGGAAGTAGGTTAAAGAAGTACAGGGACAAACCGGGACCCCTTGGTCAGGAGTAACGGCATGAAGGACAGTCTAAGTACCAAGAACAGTTGGATTTGGGTACTAGACTACAATGAAGCTGTTCTCAAAGCTACGAAGTGTTGAAGACTGTCAAAGTCTGAAGGGTGAATTTTGGTTTCCATATAGGACAGGATGGGTTGAAGGTGCATATTGTGTTGAAGGTACTTATCAAGGTGAAGTTGAAGTTAGTGGTTATGTCGAAGTACAGAGGTGTGCCGCAGCCTAAAATGTGACGGATGGGACAAGCTAGACTTGGCTGCGCCGGCATGAGAATTACCCTTATTGCCTGCAATGATGAGATTTTGGGAAAATCTGGTGCCGTGTCGACAGGATTTCTGCCACTCCATCAGATTCAGCATCATTAATGCACCATGATGAAATATTCTGTTGCGGAATTCTATAAGAAACTACACTGGCCTACGACTCTTGCATTGTGCATTTCTTTGAGTTTCTTCAGTTAAAACTATGTCGAATGATTGTGAAGTCCAGGAGTTATTACGAGTAGTCAAGGAGAGAGCGCTGCTGAACATTCTAAGAAATCCACCCGTGCAGCCATGTTTGACCAAGGCACAAAGAAAGGCAGAAGTTCGCTCTAAGAGGAAGGAAGAAAGGCGCACTCTAAGCCGCATGAAGAAAAGCATCGGTCTTCACAGGAAAACTCTGAAACATCCCGAGATGTATCCTCCTGGTTTGGCAGAACCGAGGCGTCTGTTTGTCTTATACACCTTGACACACAATTTTGGGGACCCCAATTTGTGGATGGTCAAATGTTCAGCAAGCAGATCAAAGGATGGGGTCGCTGATAGATCCAGAAGGCCTTAACCAGCATAAATATTATGAAGGAAAGGAACAAGTAGCTGACAACCACATGTATGGCTTCAGCAAACAGCGCACTATGTTTGCCCACAAGATTCTACCACCAGAAAAAGCAGATGAGTGTCTCGAGACAGGATACTGGTGAGTCTTAGGGGCCTATTGGGGCATGCACCCTAATGGTCCTTAAGGTGGGTAACTCCGTGGGGTTATGGGAGTTTGTAAGCGGAGTTAAAATTCAAAATAGTCTTAGGGGTGTCGGGGTAGAGCAAAAACCTTCTTTTTGTAATAAACCCATGGTTTAAGTCCATGGTTTAGGGTTCGAGGTGCCCATGGTTTTGTAATAAGTGCACTATAAATAAGCACTCTTGTAAAGAAGTCAGTTTAGGCTTTTGATGTAAGATGAATTGATGCGAAGCTAAGGCTATTTTGTAAGAGAAGGTTAAGTCCCAGCTGTGTGCATGGACGACCTCTGCAGCTGTGTGCGCAGAGGGTTTTGGGTGATAAACGAAATCTGCAGCTATGTGCACAGAGGCCTGCAGCTATGTGCACGAATTTGAGGACTTGAAGCGATCTGCAGCTAAGTGCGCAGATCAGGACTGTGGTTTTTGTAAAGAGTTGAATAAAACACAGTTCTGTGGACATAACCCCTAAACTGGGGGTGAACCACATTATATCATGTGTTGTGGTTTTTGTTGTGTTGATGTTATGTTCTTTTATGCATTGATAAATATATAACTGATAAGTAATATCACTGCAAAATACTAACTTCACTGTGAATTCCCAGTAAAGGGTTAAGCAAGGCACTGTCTGTTTATCTAATCGCGAAGCTAAATAAGTAATATCAAATCTCTGTATTTAATGATTATCATTTATTAGAAGCAAAAGGTACAGTAATATCCCTCTTCTGCTTGTAGAAACCTGATTCTGCGGCATCCCATAGTTGTTTCGGGTGAGAGTGCAACCTACTCGCAGATTGTTGCCGAAAGGGCCAACACTGTGGGTCTTTTGTTGATGCGAAGTTAATGGTATAAAACTCGGGTCTGCCCTATAGCCCAACACTCGTCATCACGGAAATGTGGTTCCAGCAACTCTCCCTCAAACATCTCACATGAGACTTGATCCACTCCACGGGTGTTGGTGGGTAGGGTAAAACCTATCTGGGTCAGTGCTCAGTGAGATCGTGTAGGTTTAGTGTCAACAAAGTGGGAACCTCTGTCGACAGGGCTTGTTGGGTGGCCTGTGCCAACATATATCTGATATTTTTTTGATATTTTACTTGAAGTAAGGCTTAATAGGGGGTGTTGAAATAATCAAAATCTATCCTAAGACTTGGGATAAAATAATTAATCTTTTTTATTAATTCTTAGGTCCTACACTAGCTAGTTTGCAACCAATTCCATTTTTTAGGTCAAAAATTCCTCATGGAGCGAGTTAGAAAGATCCTCTATAAGATTATTCCAACCCATATACCTCCTAGAATAGAAACTGTGCATTTTTTACTTATCCATAGTTTCCATCTTTTTTTGCAATTTTAAGGTCAAATCTAAAGCTAGTTTTAAGGTAGACTTCCTTTTTTTGCACCAACTCACCTCCCTTATTTTCCTCATATAAAATCATGATAAATTCAAATTTCTATAACTTATGATTTGTACATAATCATTCAACAAAGTTGTGATCATCTTGACTGATTTGGAAAGTGCTTTATGCACCTATGGGGGATTTTGACTAGTTTAGTAAGCCTGCTTTTGTACTGATTCGAATAGAAACCTAATTCTTTCTAATCATTGGAGTATCTACTATATAATAATCCTACATCTATTTAATTATGGCTTGTGTAAATTAATATCACCAACATTTTGTGTATTATCACATATTCGGTCTCGTTCTTGAGTGTTTCTTGCATATTTTCAAGCAATTTTGTTAGTTCAATTGTTCTAATATTGGGATAAATTTCCACACCCAACGGATGAATCTTGTTTCCCACCATCGCCAAAAATTCCTTTCCAGACAACTGGTTACAAATTTTGACAATCCCATAAACACTGTTGCTTCCATTAGGAGCAACGTGATGGGATATTGACTGGGTGGTGTCCCCGACATAGCTCACAATGACATGGAGGTGTTGTGATAAGGAAGAACAAGAAGTCAAATTTGGAAAAGCATTGGACGCCATCGACAATTCCAAAAACTTGAGCATATTCTTGTTCCTGTTCTTGTTCTTGTTCTTGTTCTTGTTATTTTTGGTGGAAAAGAATCCAATTCTGTTTGCATATCCAATTCTCACGATGCTGCCATCATTGGGCTATCCGCTTTCCCTACTTCGATCCATCATTCAAGGTCAAACAAGGTTCGAATATCCACACTGCTAAAGGAAATTTTTTTAGAGAAGACAATATTTTTGCACCCAATTATTTCCACACCTCATCCATAGGAGGCACCATATTCAAATCTCCAAAACTAAAGAACCCACAACAGTCACTTATCCCAGAGATTACTATGAAATTAACTCATAAAAAAAATACTAGAGAAGAGAAAATATCTGGAGGCCGAGGAAATGAGAAGTTTGGGTATTAGTATTTGTTTTATCTTAAAAATAAATAACTAATTTAATTACTCTGATAGGCATTTTTTCTTCAAGGCACCTTTTGAAAATCATTGTACAACTTTGTCATCCCTCCTGCCAATGGATTTTTTCCATGTGTCTTCCTTCTACCGTGAATTGTATGTTGGTTGTCCCGATGTTCCCTTTGTACCTTCCCTCCTTCCCCTAGACCCGCTAGTCTTCTCCTGTCAGTCTAGAATCTGCCACTATACCCTACACCTCCTCCTTGAATCCATATACCATGTGGTCAAGTAAGGTAGAGCCTATTTTACACACATTGTTCAAAACTCCAAGATCTGATGGCAAAAAACTATGATCTGCGTGCCTCGAGCTCATTCTATTTTGAGAGAGGAATAAGTATTTGAGAAAAAGTTTTCATCTTCAAATCTCATTTTTTTAAAGGTCTTGTCATGTGTTTTAATCAGTCAGTCATGGAAATATGGTTGAGGGAAAAAATTATGTATCTCGAAGCTCCTAGGTCAGGAATCAATTACCTATGGGTTGTACTACTAATTTTTTTAAGGTCGGAAATGTTGAGAAAGTTGGAGGGAGCGCTTTAGTTTATCTTGCAATTTTTTTTCAATATATTGTTGTTGAGGTAAATCATTGAATCTTCTTTCATCCATCTTTCTTTCTGCTATTAGATTTTTGGAACTATACAAATAGGTATTTTGTTAACCTTTCTACTATTGACTGGGGCTTCAATGTTTTTGTTGCAGTTTTTTGAGTTGGTAGGTTTCATTCTATTTCTTTTGTAGGTTTTGGACGTGGCCGAGGATAACGAGAAGAAAAGGATTGTTCCACACCACATCCAATTAGCCATTAGAATTGATGAATAATTTCGAAATATTTTTGTGTTTGTAACTATCGCTGTGTGGCATTCTACCAAATATTCAAAGTATTCTCCTAACAAAAGAAGGTGGAGCCTCTACAAAGGGTGCTTCCACAAAGGAAATTTAGGTGAAGTTCTTTGCTCCAGACTCTCATTGTCAATATTACCCAGGTTTGTATATTCTTCTTAAAATTCATAGGGTCAATTCCTTTGGACGTATTTATGGATTTCACCTTGCATAATACTCATTTGAGATACAATACTATATATTTAGGGAAAAAAACCTTCTCAGTCATAGAAAGTATTAGAAACACAATGCCACCAAGATTTAAGCTAGGTGAATAAAATGAGAACACTATGAAAATAAGTAAACACCAATATTATTCAAAGTCATATGATCCACTATTTTTGGAGTATATTTTCTATCTCTAGAAACTCTTATTTATATATTAGAACTCTTGTGGAAATTTCTCCTTGAACTACTCCTATTCCTTTATGGATTTATTGTCTCATGCCCATAGTTTATCTTCCTTTGGATGCCTGTGAAAATATGTAGCATGGCTGCATTCAACTAATTTTGTTCTTCCTAAGATTTAATCACCCTTTCATTATCTTCTTTGTAGTTTTCCAAATCCACCCTTACGATCCTCATGGTGGCTGCAATATCTAGCAGTGTCTCTTGATTTCTCCTCCCATTGGATTATGTTTCAAAATTCTCAACCCATATGTTTTCTCCCATGGAATATGTCTCGGGCTCATAGGGATCTTTCGCATCATTCATGGTGTTGATCTTCTTATCCCAACCAAGAACAAATTTTCCAAACTGCACTATGTGGAATGCTTCCTTTGATGTGATAATGATTCTACAAAATGTGTTCATAAACACAATTGTTAGCTGGATGGTATTCTCATAATTTATAAATTAATTGCCTCCATTTGGAAAAATCCTATACTGACAACTTGTCAAAACATAGACTTTTCTCACAATCAATGACTATCTCAGGGGGACAACGAGGGTCAAGGGGAATTCCCCCCTTGTGGCTTCCCTACGCCACTGCAGGGTGCCTTGAGCACAATGCCCTCATTTTATTTTTGTAAATATTTTGATTTCACACAATCTGGCGGATACGTTCACGGCCATTTTTCAATTTTTTGGCACCTGCAAATCCCTCTGAAAAACTGTTGAAATTCTTTGTTTTGGTAAATTTTTTCATTTTTCCTCAGATTGACGAACTCGTCGATTTTCTCCGACATGTCGGTGCAACTCACCTTTTTATTCTTATGTATCGACGAAAATCACCAAGCATTTCCAACACGTATTGGTGCAACTCAGCTTTTTATGTCGATCGACAAAACTTAGCTTTTTCTTCCTACATGTCAGCAAAAATCTCCAAGTTTATCTGATGTCTCAGAAAAACTCATCTTTTCCTTTCGTCATATCAGCAAAACTCCCCAGGTTATTCCAATACATATCAGTGAAACTCACCCATTTCTTCTCACATGGAAATTTCAAACACTTGGAATTTTTTTGGAATTTTTTCTTTCTTTCTCGGCAAAGTCACCAATTTCTTCCAACATGTGTCATCAAAACTCATCAGTTTCTCCGACATATTGAAAAAACTTGCCAAGTTTTGTCAACATAGAAATTTTCAAAAACACTTAGTAATTTGTGTTTATCTTTATTTCTGACATCGACGAAACTCATCCATTTCCTCTAACATGTGTCAGCAAACTCATTTTAACTTGCCGACATATCGGCAAAATTTGTCAAGTTTTTTCAAAATGTCTATACTTGGAAAAAAATTTGTTTCATAGTGATCTCAGCAAATCTTTCCAATATGTATCGACTAAACTTGTCGTTTTCTCTCGACATGTGTCGAAAAACATGTCTTAACTTATCAATGGTTTCAATGTTTCTGGCTTATTTTTGTTGACACAGTCACTGCAATCTCGAAAAATCTTGCCAACATGTATTGGAAACCTCAGCTTGACTTGCTGACACAGTTGTTGCGATCTCATCGACACAACTTAGCCGACACAGAAAAATTTCAAAAACTTAGAAAATTTTCTTTCTTTTTTCCGCTGGTCAGTGCTCAACAGAGGATGCTCTTACCTCTGTAAACTATTTAATTGTTCACTTAGTTCATTCAGGCCCAATATTACAACCAGTAGATCTGATACCACACTGTCATGTCCCCTCCCCTCTCCTTGCCGAGGAGAGGACATGCCGAACTGTGCTGCTCCTATCATAACCGAGGATTTAGCACCATGAACATAAACAATAATGAATTGAAATTAAAATACATGTACATATGCATAATACATTAAAATACAGCAGAAGTAAATCTCATTCAAGCATTCAATATGTCCATAATAATTCATAAAACAAATACATTGTAGAGTTAAATACAAGAGAGAGCTTATCTTGAAATTTAGTTTTCCGACAACTAGATATATCATTGCAATGTTCCACCCAACCATAGTCCAGTTGTTCTCATCAATCTCTAAGCACAACTACCACTGCTAGGCATGATTTCCATAAGGAACTAGGGAACAACGGGCTCACACATAGCCAAATACACACCAAGGTTCATCCAAACCAATATACAGTTGGGTTTATCAGGCTACTAAGGAAGTGGAAAGGTAGAATTTATAAGCTAGTGAGCTCAACCCCATATCCATGGACACCTCCACAAGATCTATCTAGCTTGGTATCCACAATACTTACACACCCAACACAAGGAAGTATTCCCTTCACTGCTACACAGTCCCTCAGGCCATACCTTCCCTTCCAGTTCTCTTCAGGGTGTGCATAGAAGAATAGTCAGTCCCTTTTTATCCTTTTCTCAGGTTCCTCTCTTCACTATGTTTATAAATCCAATTATTTCCTCTTCCACTCCTAACCGGTTCAGACCAAAACAAGGATGCATGAAAAACGTCTTAGGAACCAAAAACAAAAATGGTATATGGGGAAATCAACCCCTGGGAGAGCAATTCGATTTTAGAAAACAATTTGGGAATTTCAAGGGAAAAACCGACCTCTATAAACCCACAAATTGATAATCCCTCTTCCCATTCATTGTGCAACACCAAAACGGATTTCCTTGTCATGGAAAATGAAGGAACATGCAGAAAATGTGAAGGAAAAATGCCCAACTAGCTCTAGCTACGTGAGGAAGAGAAATGCATAGGTAATGAATGGTTTGAGCACCAACTTCTGGGTGTTTTCTTGCCCCATAAGCTAATATACAATTTTCCAAAAATTATGGCTTTCCCCAATACGAAATTGACTGCCATATCTCTCCATTCCCAATGTGTTAACTTCCCCAACCAACTTCTGGAAGAATTAAATGAGTGGGTGCATAAGAAAAAATGGTTAGTTGAGATTTTATGGGTTCTCTAATTGACATTTGGCTCAACACTAATGGCTCAAGGGTTAGAATAATTTCCCTCCCTATTCCTTGTGAAATCTTGCCCCCATCTCTTGTTGCATTTCATAGCTAGTTGTGGGTATTTTTTATTTAATTGCATATTTACATGATGTCTCAATTTAATTGTGCCTAGCTAGAATGAGAACCATAGGTATCAATTTTTAATTTTTGATACATAAAATGTTGAATCGATGGTGGGGCATTGGCCTTGAGCTCCTCACCATGATTTAATAACGATATTTACATCATGTACAATTTTAATGAAATAGGGGTCAAAATAAGGATATTACATAACCATAGATCTAGAATGGGGTTTTTCACATTAACATAAACTATTCATCATCAGTTGCATCATAAACTATTCATTATCATTTAACCATTCATATCACATCATTTAGATCAATTAACCATAGAAACAACAATCGCAAAATCATATACAAAAGAGAATAGAGTTTTCAACAACATTCATGTTATATTACTTCACAGGGAAACATGCATCTCCAAAATACATCCCTTGGCCGATAGCCTTAGACCAAAACCCAGAAAATAGTTCACAAAACAAACAAGAGATGAGATTCACTCTTTGCACTAGATGATGATTCTTCTATATTTTTATCTCTATTTATAGGCTTGCACCTTTACAAAAAGGTCCACATATAACTAAATTCCTAAATAACTTGGACTAAAGTACAAAATTGTGACCAAGCCGACCACTTGTCAACATATTCATCTTGTGCACTCTTATTTGACCTTTGTCTATTTCACATCATGCACATCCAATCCTCCTGCCAACAAGCCCCCAACACAAACTTGTGGCTCATCCCCGAGCCACATCAACTGGAAATTGTGTGCGTGCTTATTTTGACCTTAAATTCATCATATTCTTTCTTGACTTCATCGACAAATTCATGGGTTTTTGTGCTAATTGCTGCGCAATATTCCAGGTAGTGCTTGGTTGGGTGCACCGCAATCTTCTATGACACTTGGGCGGGGGATTCTTGAGTCGTTGCAAGTGCATTCATGGCCTGCAAGGCTAACTGCTCATCGATGTATTAGAATTCATCCAGTTGCATTTTTCGGCATTGGTGCCTTTCTTGTGCTTTTCTTGCTCCCTACTAAAGTGCCTTCAGCTTCACCACCTTGCTAAACTGGACCACTAGCAGCATCATTTTCAATGATTCCCTCATTGTCGTTAGTTGATATTGTTCTTCATGAAGTTGTGCACCGAGCTGTTGCAGTTGTTCATCCTAGATTATACTCATCCATAAATCCTTCGTCGTGTCTTCCATTTCCTTTGATATTTTCTCAAAGTTGTCAACTATGAGAGGTTTCATCCTCGATCTTTCTTTGCGCTCTGCAAATTTCTATGGAGGCATACTGGGGACAACCAGTAATTGCAGTTCCTCATTTTCTTTCTTCATATCTATGACAATTATCCTAGCCACAGGATTTTTTCCTCTGCAAACATGTCTGTTGTGATATATGGAATTTATTAACATGTGAACCTAATGGAATTCTCCTAGATTCCTATGTCATATAATGCTTTTGTCTTTGACATCAACTATGATTCCTGTGTTTTCATCATCCTCTCGATCTCTTCCTTCGCCACTGCCACTTGTTCTTGCAACTTTACTAGTTTTTCGTGCACGATTGCTTCTCAATCTGTGATCTCCTGGATGGATGACTTATGTAACCATGCAAGCATAAGATTAGTCATATCATTGACATCCAGAGTGATTTTCTCAAATATTTTCATTGTTGCATCGACATCTTTGCTTCCAGAATCAAATGCCCACAACAAAATTTGCACAATCCTTACCCACTTCCATGTACTGATCTCTGCTACTATTTGCAGAATGTTGACTTGGGGAACTTCTCCAATATCGCATTAGTAAGTGATTGTAACAAATTCTTGACTTGGTGGAAAAACTCACTTGAATTTTCTTTCAATTGTGCGTCACTATGGGTAGTCATAGTGGTGATCGTAACAAGTATGTGACTCTCCTAATCATCAGCCATCTTTGGGGTGTTTCTTCCCTTGCACTGCTAGAACCTTCTTTTGTTCCGTCCATCTTTGAATTACCTCTTCAGCTCAGAATCTGTCAGAGTACTGGATGGATCCTCTTCAGACTCCCTATCGTTCTCCTATTTCTTCTCTTATTCTACCGCCATGTTGAATGGAAGAACTGCTTCCATGTATGATAGTTCCTCAATACTAACCAACGCTTTCCATAATACATGCCAGTCATCAATGATTGCCTCTATCTCTTCATCCATTAGTTTATACATGGTAGTGAGCCATTGCTTCTCACTGTCACATCGTGATTGAATATGTATTATATGGGGTCCCATTGTGAAGTGAGTTATGCGTATGTACTTTGTTGTTTCCTCCTCGTTGATATGTGGAACCTTGTCAGATTGCTCTCATAGTGCATCTCAGTATAAATAAAATTGAATAGTGTGGTCAACTTGGCACTCCTTCACATCAAGCCACCATAAGTTCTGGTACTTTGTTCCCCTACATGTTTGGGTGACTTCTACATCCATTCCTTGATAATAGGTGGGTTCCATCCACCCCACCATTGTGATAAGAATTAGCAACCAAGAATAGGTAAAAGGTTGCTTACTTTATTGTACCATAATTGTGTCCTCCATCAATTCATTTAATAGAAATAGAGACCATTTCATTTGGACTCCAGTGCACTTCTCTGATTAGGTCTCTTTTTCCTTACCATATTCATAGCCAACATCTTGGCTGCAAATTGAACGACTCTATCGTTGATATTTTTGATGGTGTATGCACGTTTGTCCTTAACAATGTCGTACTTCTTCTTCAACTTGGCAGCTAGTCTCATTTTGTTATCCTTGTTCCCCTGAAATATTATGACGGATCAACACCCTTCATCGAAAAACTGGTAATCTGCGATATCAACTCTATTGTGCCCGGTACCATGGTATCGAGCCACAAGTATCCTTCGTCAAAGAAAGCTAAAAATTGATTTATGCATGCATTGGCCTCTGTGGAGTGAACAAAATGTGCCATGTGTGTGAGGCCTAATAGCAGCGGCCTTTGCAATCCCATAGCCAATTACTGTCATGTGTGAATAACTAACCCTCCATTGCCTTGTGCATGTGACTCATATAGTTTTGATATGCATTTGGGATATGCTAGTAGATCATGGTCACTGTAGGTCATTTTCATCAAGCTCGACACGATATTCATTTTGACATGCACTCCTTTTGGGGTTGATGGAATATTTATGGAATACCACTGGTTCTTGGAAAGCTTCACTATCGGCATGTCCACCTTCCGGGGTGGGACATACCTTGGAATATCATTTACATTTATGCCCTTCCAGACCGTGGAATATTCAATGCCTTTCATTGAAGGCCCACCTTATGCTTCGACTTTTGTAGCCCTGGTCGAACTTCATGTGGAACTCTTCTTCCACTGTAGGGACATGGGACGATTTTCTCTCCTTTTATTCCTCATTACCTTCAGTAGTTCTTCTTGAAGAACTTGAATTTCTTCCTCAATAAATGTTCTTGATGGTGGAGACTCATGGGTGTTGCTGCTCAAAATTACTTGAGCCATCTCTGCAATTCTATCACTTGCTCACTCTTCACTATGCTCTGCTACTTATTGTCACTCTGCATGTCTCAACTATCAAAATGGTTCATCCAACACCCCTCCTGTTGATTCTTATAACTTTAGAGGAACCTATGTGAGCGATTCGAAACATCATGGATAAATCCTTCAATGATATACCAAATATACCGTCGATTTTGCAAATCCAATGGTATAATTCCTCATAAATGTGTGTCTCATCCATTTGCATCGTCACCCGTCTGGTTTAAATTCTTAAATTATTTCCTAATTTGACTATATTGCATCCCAACGGATGTCACCAAACTTATTTCCTACTGCAAATTGTACATATTTCCTTTCCCTTCTATCTACTTGCATTGCGATGACCTACTCTATATCATATCTTACACTTTTTTTTTCAGCTGCATGGATTTCTAGTTCTTGTGTCGCACATGTCTATCCTAATCTTTCTATTTATTTTATTTTTGTTTTTTTGGCTACATGGATTTCTCGTTCTGGTATCGCACATGTCTATCCCATTCACAAGATTTGGTAGCAATGCACCATCCTACTATTGCAATTGCACCGCACCTCCTTCAATGATGAAATGAATTTGTAAGAGCCTACCTAATGCATTTGTAACTTACCTGGGTGTTTGCAAACTTGTTTTCATAAAGGAGAACCATATCCCCTCTTCAAAATTACTTTCATTTGATGTGTTGATCATGCCATGCCTTTTTGATATCATTTTCAACTTTTTGGTTAAATACTACGATGAACCGATATTCCTCGAGTTGTATCAACTGTGTTAAGCATTCTTCAAGCACTCCTTCCTCATCCATACCTATCACTGTTGCAATACGAAGGATGGGAACAATATACTCCATCATCATGAGTACTTCTTGGCTATAGACCAGCTTGAATGGCATCTGCCACGTCAAGTGTTTACATTTGGTTTAGTAGGCCCATAGTATCGCAGGAATCTTCAAATCCAAATCGCGACGCCTTGCGTTACATACCTTTGTGAGCGCATACTCTAACACCTTCTTGAATGCCTCAATTCTTCTATTTTCTTCCAGGTGATAGGGAGTGCTCTTCTTGTACTAAATCTTGAATTCCTCTGTCATTGCACTGATGGTACGGTTGATGAAGTGACTCCCCTGGTAGCTTATCAATATCTTTGGAAAACCAAACCGAGTAATGACATTGTCGAATAGGAGCCTGACTGCAGTCGGAGCGGTCCAATCTGTCACTAGTGTTTCTTCCTCCCATATAGTCAATTAATATGTCACTTTGATAATGTATCACACACCCATCCTCTTCCCTGGTAGATTGATGGGTCCCAAAAAATTGAATGCCCATTTACCGAATGGCTGAAACGTTACCTGAGGTGCTAATGGATTCTCATCCTATCATGATCACTTCCCCTTCCTTTGAAAAAAGTTACATATTTTCACATAACCCACAACATTATTTTGCATAGTCGGCCACCAAAGGCTAGCTCGAAGTATCTTTATGGAATTTGCATGACCTCCATAGTGTCCTCCCGCAACTCCGTCATGTGCTTTGGCTAATATCCTTCCCTGCTCATGTGGTAGAACATACCAACGTAGAATATCATCTGGCCCCATGTTATAGAGTTGTCCAGCGATCAGCTTAAAATCTACAACTCGAATGACCAATTGCTTCTTATTACTAGTGGTAAAATCATCAGGTGCTTTCCCTGTCAATGAGAATTAAATAATTTTTTCATAATGGTCATCCACCATGCCGATCCTAATTAATTGTGCATCAGGTAATCCATCTTCGATGTTGGTTGGTTCTTCTCTTGTCTCAATCCTTGACAAATTATTAGGTTCAGCATTCAATTGACCCAAGTTCACAATTATCTAGAAATCAAATTCTTGGAAGAGTAGAAACCATCAATAGATATTCCACTCGAACACAAACTTGTTAACCAAGTATTTTAATGTCAAATGATCGGTAAACATCTTGACGTGTCAACCCAGTAGATAATGGTGAAATTTATGTAGATAATAGACCATCTCCAATCCTTCCCTTTCTATCATCATGTAGTTTTGTTCCGTGGAATACGACTTATGACTTGAGAACGCGATTGGGTGATCAATCGCTCCTTCCCTGGGTTGTGCTAGAATGAATCCTAGTGCGACTGATGATGTATCGACATGGACATGGAAATCCTTCATCCAGTATGGACATACCAATATTGTTGCTTCATCCATATTTTTCTTGAGAATGTCGAGACATTTTTGACATTTGTTTGTCCATTCTAATTTTTCATCTTTCTTTAGGAGTTTCTCCATCGACATTGTAATTTCTGCACACCCTCTTATAAAATTGCGATAATAGCCAGTGTGACCCAACATAGCCCTTAACTGATTTACATTTTTTGTTGCTGGGAGATCGATAATTATCACAATCTTTGTGGAATCTACCAACATACCCTCCTTGCAGACAATGTGTCCCAACAAAATCCCAAACAGAGTACAAAAGATACGTTTCCACATATTTAATGAAATATAGTTTTGTCTACATCTTTCCACCATTAGTCAAAGGTTCAAAATGTGATCTTTGATCAACACATAGATTGTCTAGTCATCAATGTAGATCACAAATAATTTATAAAGAAAATACTTAAATTCGGAAACAACTATCCATGATAATATCACAGGTGCATTTTTTATACCAAGCAACATCACTGTGTACTGAAAACACCCCCACTCTGTGACGAAAGTGGTTTTGTATTGATCTTCCTTCACAATTTTGATATGGTGATAAGTAGAAAACCCATATGTAAATGAATACACCTCTTGATCTCTAACACCTTCATGGACCTCATTCGTAAAGGGTGTAGGAAACGAATCATGTAGAGATGCACCATTTAGCTTACGAAGGTTGACACAACTCCAAACTTCTCTTGTTTTATTATCTTGAACTACCATTGGATTGGTCCATTTCAACTCATCTACTGGTTTGATGATGCTAGAATCCAACATCTTGTTGATCTCATCCTTTGCTCGCTCATATCGCAGATTTAATCGATATGGATGTTGTTTCATAGGTTTCACATTCGGTTTGCTCTCCTAAGTAGCCTGAAATCCCTTTCATCTTTGCAAAATTAGTTGGAAACAAATCCTAGAATTCATGCAGTAGGTCGGTAATATTCACCATAGTTTCCTCATCCCTGTAATATCCAACATTAGAAAAAATTGGATTTTTTATCGTCCCAATTTTGACCTTTTGTGTCTTGATTGGTCGTTGAAATTAATTCACCATTTTTGTTGGAACTTCAATGTCCCGACTACCTTCTGATTCTGTAATGTCAAGGTTTTGTGGATCATCGCCATTGTTTGGTTCTCCCTTCACATTATAATATTCCATCATCAAGTGTGTTGATGGTTCTTCATGTGATTCTGTCGAAAATAATACTGGAATGAATTCCAATACGATATTGTGGATATGTTATAATGTGTTGTGTATCATTGAATTCACACTTGTGAAACTCAAAGTGTGATTGAAACCAATTATCTAATTTTTCGAGGTCTGAATGTCTCTTCAGAGCTTTGCAAAAATACACCATCACCTTGGTATTTCATCCAATGTGTGAACAAAGGCATGTAGCCATTCCTCCTTGGGTTTTGATACCCATGCATTCTGAAATGAAACCAAATGATCGTTTGAATGGTGTATTCCATCATACTTCATCCCTGGATACTTCTCTACTTCACATAATCGAACCTTCATGATTTTGCGACAACAATGCCAACTTTTCATAGAATATTTATTTATGTGTCACCCACCATATTTTTGGAGTGTCCTTCAGTGTGTTATCCAATGTCAGTAACCGCTACAATTTAGATACTTTATCTTCAAATTCATCGAGAAACTCATCCAAATTAGGTAATCCTTCATAGGTCCGCAGTTCAATAGTTTCTGTTGCAACCCAATGAAATGATTGGGTGATCCATCCACATTTACAAATTGATACTTCATGTAACTGATTTTGCAAGTTTTCTAATGCATCGTCAGAATCCAATGATTCATATTTGGAGATACACCAACCTATATTGCCATCTACGATGGGATGGATGTAGTATTCAAAGATTTATGCATGATCCCATCCTTCCATAACTTTTTATTTCATTGGTTCCACATATTGTCACCCCTCATTTGAATCTGAAGGTGCAATGATGCGTATGTCGATATTTTCAAAAGTCATTACGCTCTTCTTAAACTTGATCACTGCAAGGTTTTCATTTTCCCACCCAATACCCAATAGTGCGAGATAGGAACTACTATAATCCACTATCTCAATGACGTCGAAATTGGCATATGTATTCAATCCTTTGATTTCGACAAGTAAGTGGGGTACCCGACCAATTGGTGACACCTGGCATGTTTTGTTAACTGCAATTGTACAGGGGACCATACCAATTTAGGTTTCCCCATTTTATCCCACATATACTTTCTCAATATTTTGACATCAGATCCTAAATCCGATATGACCGAATCAATGTCGGTGTAACACCCCGGTTTTGACCCCGTTTGCATTAAAATGTATATGATGTATATGTTGTAATTAATCATGGTGTGGAGCTCAAGGAAAACACCCCACCATTGATTTATCATTTTATGTTTGGCAATTAGATTGTTACCGATGGCATTTTGTGCTAGCCAAGCATGTTATAATTTTGAATTATNACAACTAGCTATGTCATTGCAAAAAATAATGAGATGGGGGCACGATTTCCTAAGGATAAGGGGGGGGGGGGATGTTTAACCTTGATCCATTGGGGAAAATATTGTCAAGAGGAGAACCCATCAGCTACCAACCAACTTTCTTGTCTTATTCACCAGCCATTTAAATTCTCAAAGAGTTAGTTGGGCAGTTATTGCCTTGGAGCTTGGGAGGCATGGGAAGCCGTCAAATCTGGCAGGGCCGTTAGCCTTGAACAAACGTATTCCCAAAGGGGAGATTTCATTTAGTTTACCCTCATGTGGAGGAATAAAGCCACATTCTACACTCACGCACAAGAATTTTCTCATTCACACAAATGGATGATTTCTTCTTGTCGTAGTTTCATTTTCCACAGTTGTCCATCCTCTGTCTTCCCACTGTCATTTTTGCAGTTTGCTTCCATATTTACCACAGCTGGAAGTCGTTATGTTGTAAATGACCAACATATTGGACAAGATACCCTAATTTTTGAGTGGTTGATGAGTTTTTTACACCCACGTGAATCTATTGATCATTTGGTGCAATCAATTTTGGTCCATGCGTTGTTTATCCTTAGTTGACACTTCTTATTTTGGATCTAATGATGTTTTCTTTCAAGCCCAAAACTTTTCAATTGTTGTGTATGCCTCTATTGTTTGGTTTGAACTGGTTCATGAGGGGAAATGGGTTCTAACTAGCTTGATAAGCCTAGTGTGAGAAGGAACTTCACAGACAAATCTAGGGGGTTGGTTTTCTTCTTTGCAAACCCTGAATAGCACTGGAAGGGAATAAATATCCTGAGGGATTGTGTAGAAAAGAAGGGGATGCTTCCTTGTGTTGGGTGTGTAGATGTTTTAGAAGCTAGGATAGATCTAGTTTCTGAGTCCATAGCTTTGTGGTTGAGCTCACTACCTTAGCAGTCATCCTTTCCAGCTCCTTTGCATCCTGATAAACCCAACTGTGTTGGCTTGGCTGAGTTTTATTGTATCCTTAGCTATGTGTGAGCCTGCTAGTGTTCCTTATTCCTTGTGGGAATCATGCCCAGCTTGAGAGTGGTAGTGTTGCTGAGAGATTGATGAGCACATTGACCTATGGTTGGGTGGAACGTTGCAGTGACATAGCTGGCTGCGGGATGAACTTCTTCCAATATAAGTCTCTCTTGTGCTAATCTCTGCATTTATATTTGCTAATGAATTATGATGAGCATGTTAAATGTTTGAATGGAATGTATTTTTATTCCATTGCATGTTAATGATTTATGCATCTATGCATGTTGTTAGTTCAATGCATTTCATTTTATGTTCATGGGAATAGTTTTCCCGGATATGATAGAAGTAAAGTCGCATCCTCTCTCTGGTAGAGGGGTGGGGATGTGACACTCATAATCTCTTATCTAGGAATCCATCCTCATTTCCCTTCATGTATTCTTCTTATGCAGAGAATTCACATTTTTATCTTCTCGTCCCTTCTCCTAACAGTTCACCAACCTTGCAATCTCAGCTAATGCATTTTGGTATTTTGCTAGCGACAAACAACTTTCCAGGAAAATTTGTAATGTTATTATCCTCCATGATGGTCCTAACCCATCTATTGAATCAAAAGTAGGTGGCATTTCATATATAGGCATCTTACCCATATTCCTACTTAGGATGTCGTGAGTGTCGAATAATTTTCCTTCTCTGTGTCGACATCCAATTGGACCTGTTAGCACCTGTTCTAAATTTTAAGTATTTTTACAAATACATCAATACGAATCCCTCTGCAGAAGGACAAACCAGTAAAAAATGAGGGGTGGGACCAAAAACAAAATTCATGTTCTATGAGCTAGAGGTATGTAGAAAAGGGTTTGAAGTTGCTTGGGAGGCTTATTCCTAAGCCTGAATGTAAAAATAGTAAAAAAAATACTTAGGCGCGACCATAGAAATATTCCCAAGTAAGAAAAAGATGATCAAGGTTAAAGGTTGATCTATATGGATGGCCTGGATGCAAAGCAGAGAATATCTAAGGCCAAAATTCATTTCTGCTAAGGTAAAATCGGGAGAGGAAAGGCACATTTCAGGATCCGACGGCCCATAATGTTTTTTCCCAAGATCAATGGTATAGAAGAGAGAAGAGGGGTGGAGATCGGAAACTGGGAAACTTAAAGTTTTGGTTATAAAAAGTCAAATATTCTCCTTCCACTTTCTGTATTCCGAGATCCAATGGGCCAGAACGTTTCCACCCAAGATCAACGATCAAGAAAAGGGTGGAAGAGGACAAGGAAAAGAAGTTTGGTTTTGAAAGTTAGAATCCTGATTTTTGAGTTTTGTAGTCCAAGATTAGACAGTCAAGGATAACCTCTGCACATATGAACGGCTTGGAAAGAATTGAAGGAAGGAAGCATAAAGATTAAAGTTTTGGGTTGCAAAACTTGGAAAACTTGATTTCTGCTTTTGGCGATCCAGATCCAATGGCTCGAGAAAGAGAAAGGGAACGGAGGTTGAAAAGTGGAAATGTAGAGTTTTGGCTGTAAAAAAGTTAAAAGTCTTCTTTCCGCATTCCGCTTTCCGCTAAATGTGGATGAGGAAAGGCAGGAGCAAAAAAGGCAAAAATTTGGTCATGAAAAGATGAAGGCCTGATTTCCATGATCCACAAGATCGACGATCTAGAAAGCTTCAGCTAAATATCAACGGTTCAGAAGGAAGGAAAATATTGGAAAGAGGAAATATGAAGATTTGGTTATGAAAAAGTCGGAATCCTTCCTTCCACTTTACGCAACCCGTATTTTTATCTTAGATCAATGACTGAAAATGAATCCCGCATAGATCAACGGTGTGGAAAGAAGGAGAAAAGAAGAAATAAGGAAAAAGGAAGAAAGAAAGAAAAAGGAGGAAAGGAAAGTTGAGAGCCCATTTTCCATTGTCTGTAGATCCCATATCGATGGCCTGTAATGAATATGGTGAAAAATCAACGGTGGAGATTGATTTCACTAGGATAAATGGCACACTCAAAGTTGAAGGGCACCTACATGATGGAAAATGTGAATAAATTATGTGTCCTCTTCCCATTGGACATCGCGTTCAGAAATCAGTGAAGCAAAGGTCCATTTTTGGAGCGCGATGGGGTATTTATCAAGGGATGAGATCTAAGGATAATGAAGATCTACAGTCAAAAAAAAATTTGCAGGTGAAGATGCAGACATGAAGGAAACCGTTGCAGAACGTCAAAAGAGGTTATGAACCATCGTTTTTTATCAAGTGAGCCTGAATCCCTGCTAACAAATTTCCTGATTGATCTATCATGTGCATTCTAGTGTGATTTCCTATTTTGTTCATGATGAAGGAAAATATACCAGATCATTGAATCTGTGATGAATTTGATTTCTACATGTAACCAAATTTTGCTTTGTTTCGAGGTTGGTCTTGGGAGCCCAGTACTCCATAAATATACCTTTGAAAGAGGAATAAAGGGTTCAAACTTTCATTCAGAATCCTTGGCGCTCATGTTTTGTAGCTCTATTATTTTCTTGGAAGCTTTAATGAAAAGTATTCCCTAAATACATTTCTAGATCGTATGCAAGGTATTTGTGTTTTCCACGGATACATTTCTAGATCGTATGCAAGGTATTTGTTTCCTATAATGCTCCTTCCATCAGAAATAATATGTGTTTTTTGTTTATAATGGATGTGATAGAATTGATTCACTGATAGATTCTCTATTTTAGTTATTATCCTTGTTTATGCTTCTGTAAAGGTGTTCCTGGAGATTCATCCATTGATAACTGCCTCTGGTTTCACCGGGCTCTTTCCTCTTTTCTATCTTTCATGACTTGAAGATAATTTCACTGAACATAATAGCCATGCTGCCTCATATTTCATAGGAAAATAACTACTCATTATTGTTGCAATCCCCTTGAATATTTTTAGGTTGTGACTCCATTCCCCAATTTTATATCTTGTCTGTCTATTTTACCATCTTTAAATTTGTAATTATCATGTTCCTATCAGATATCTAGTGTTACAGTTGATTTTACCACACATGGTTGATCACACTTTTATGGCCTTCGTTGTCCCTCTGCAGACTCTTTGGACCCCATGGACTATTTTTGTACCTTTGATGTTTCCAAGATCATCCTTAAAAACACCTATTATTTGATGTACACGAATTTTAATCCCTTTCTTGCGTATATACGCGGATATTACCTTTAAACCTGCGTACATCGGGATGTGTGCAAAAGGCCAAATATTTTTGGAGTTTTCCTTGATGTGGATCTGAGACACTTGTCTCTTGGCCTTCCATATGCCTCGAGATCACTCGTATTTGACCTTCCATTACCCCATTGAAGCACTATATAAGGAACCCTTTGGATACATTGAAGAAGAGGAATTGAATAGCAAGAAAACTATAGTCCATTGTTGTCGTAGCTTGCTTGTACTTGAGTCTACATCCCTTTGTCCCTTAGAGCACTTGGTATTCTTCCCAAGCTTGCCTTTGTTTATGAGATTGCTATCGAGAGATGGAGGATTGAGGTGGTGGAGGCCCAGGTGGAGGACTCAGTTTCTCTGATTCACAGACGTGCCGATAAAGGTTGTCACTTGTGTAATCTCTAATTTGATTAATAGAAATATCTTTTCTTGTCCAATGATGCGCATTTAAATGAAAATTGAATCCATGGATGCGTTTAATTGCTTATGTATCATTGATTATATATTATAGAGTAGGACTAACACTATATTATATAGCATTCTTGCCTTTTTTACTATTGTTGAGAGTGAATCACTAATGTAAGCGGGATTGGAAAAAGGTCAACGGAGATCTACTTCAACCGTCTGGAATAAGGTATGTTTTGAGATCCTTTACGGTTAGATGTTGTATTTCTCTTGCATATTTGGAAAGGATCGATTTCTGTAGTTTCTCTATCTGTTGTGGTACACCCCAAGACATAAGAAGTTTTCTTTGTAACAGAATTGGCAACCATACTGGGGAGGTTCCTAGTTATTTTTCTTTGGGGATTTTTTTCGGCATTCAATGTGCTTGAATTTCTCTGATTTCTCTATTTTTGTGTCGAGCCCGGGGGCATGATTGCCCAGTAGTGTCCTGTAGGAGTAAATTTTGTCTCATATTGTCCTTTTACCTTATTTTTCTCTCTTTTTCTTCCTATACACGGGTTTTGCTTTCATAGTCGCGTGTTGTTGAGCCTCGAAATTGTCTTTTAAAATGGCCTTATTTACATTAATTTCTTGGCCTATTTATCGAAATATAATACATTTATCTTTAATTTGCCTATCCTTTACTATGTTTTCATCAATTATAACCTATAAATGTAAAAGAATTTTAATTTGTCATTTTTGATGTGTTATTGCATTAGTGCGCATTTTGGCACTCCATTCAGCCCTTTCTTTCGATTCCAAGTTCCATACTAGGTTTAGTGGCATGTTTCTTATGATGTTCTTGGTTTTTTTTATCCTCGCCTTCTATTTCCCACTGGCCATATTGATCCTGCATATGTAAATCAATACATATTCAATTATCAAACAAATAGATAATTGAAAAATCAATATATTAAAATCATCATTTAAAATATTCATAAATTTAATTTGTAATAAATTTTAAAACATTGATTTAAATGTAATAAGAAAATGAAAATATTAAATATTAAAAAGGAAAAGAAAAGAATTAAATATTAAAATGGTTTATCACTTTAATTACTCATATACTTTATAAAAGGGACATCCATTGAAATAACATGTTAAGTGGCTTTTTCAAATATGCTTTGGTATGACATTTAATATTAAACCATTATATGTATAATCCTTAACTAAAATCCATTTTTCAAATAATATGATGTGCACTTTATAATGTAATATCATTTAGTTTTATAATATCTTACATATGATATAAGCATTTCATGTTTTTTAACGGACCGTATGTTTTATGCCAGCCGTAAATAATACTTGCAGGCCGTGAATAATATAAACGCACGCCGTGAAGGATGGAGTGGAATAATGGAAAGTTTAAGAACCCAGCACCCAACAATCAATACACAAAACAACCTAGCACCCAACCAATCGAATTCAGCCATGAATTAAGCTCATCATCCAGCTCGCTGTCCAACTTGCTGTCCATTTCTCCATCTAGCTCGTCAAATAGAATATGTGTTGTTAATAACCAATTCTAGGCATTTAAAACATGAAACAGCCTGCAATCTCCTTGCTTGCCACCACAATAACCATTCACATGTTTGGAGGATTGCCACCACGTCACCAGCCCATGCATTTAAATGATGCATAGCCTGCAATCTAGAAACTTACCATCGTGTACACTTCCTGCACTCAACACCTCTTCACCAACACGCTAAAGAAGGAGTCTCATGCCATCTCAAGCACGCCGAGGGAGATCTATCCACGCAAAAAGAGGAGAATCATGCCATGATCATGCTAGCTAATTATCAATTAAACAGTCATTATGGTTGGCTAAAGTTAGAGAGCAGTCGACCACTAAAGGGTCGACTTGCTCATCTCTTGTATACGCTATATATACCAGCCTCTTCTTGAGAACCGAGTTAACTAGCAGCTGGGTAGCTAGTTGCCGGTGTGTAAAAACTCTGTAAAATTCTGCTCAGATCTAATAAAAATCTATGTTCAGCTATGTATGCATGTTCCATTCCTCTGTGAAGTAATTTATTGATGTAGACTAGCCTTTGATTACTGAGAAGGGCCCCTCAACAACCGGAGGTTCCATTTGTACATATTCATCATTTATCTTTCATTTTTGCAGATAAGTAGGTTTTTTTTTATGTACATATATTTAGTTTTCTTGTAGATGATTTTTTTTGTTAGTAAACTGTAATTTTTCAGAGTTTTTATGCAATTTTCCATACGGCCAGCCATTCGTCCCCTTGTGCAAACTATCTTTTTAGCCTTCTTTTCGTCCCTCTATGCAGACTGTTTTTCAGCCTTATGTTCACCCCTATTGCAGACTATTTCAGCCTTCTGTTCGCACCTTCATCTAGTTTTCCAGCCTTTACTTCGAATTTAGATAGAATTTTACAGATTTTTCATTCATTTCTAGAATTTCTAATATTACGTTTTGTGTAGAAATAATTAGCTAGGGTATAGGTTAATTTTCCATCATTTTATTTTGTTTTGTATATTAGTAGGGATTCGAATCCATCTTTAGCATTTCATATTCGGTTTTATATTAATGCATAAGATTTATTGTTTCAGTTTTAATGAAATTCAGAATATAAATGAGTGTAAATGTTCTCTTCTTTTATATGTTAATTTTGTATCATGTTAATAAAGTAATTTGAATTGTTTTATAATTATTTTTAACGTGGTTTAAAGTGTTTCTTTATAATTAAATTTATTTTATGCAAGTGAGAATTTATATAACTATATTATCTTTTGTATTTAATATGTATTTTGTATTTTGAATTTTTCATGTTTCCATTTATATTTTGTTATTGAATTGCTTAATGTGTTATTGAATGAATGACAGCCTGAATAGAGGGTTATTTCACGATAAATTTGCTTTAGGTTATTTTAATTAATGAAGTTTATTTCCATTAATTCATTTAGTTTCATTTTAGTTTAGTTTATCAAATTCTTTTAGTTTAGTTTAGTTTTTTTAGTGTGAATCCTATTTATTTGCATTAGTCTAATTTATTTTATTTTGGGTTTAGTTTAGTCTCCTTTATTTTCATTTTCAACTTTAATTTAGTTTTGTGCTCATTTTTTCTTTGTATTAGATGTATTAGTTTCATTTTAAGAATTCTCATAGCTTAGTTTCATATAAGTTTACTTTTTAATTTCATAGATTAGTTGTTGATTAGGCTAGATTTGTTAAAGTAGTTTGCTTACATTTAGTTTAAGATTGATTTCAAAGTATTTGTTTCACTTGGTCCTTATATTAGTGTTTCAATTTGCTTTATACAATTTCATAAGTTCGATAACCAGAGTAGGGTAGTTAGTTAGTTTGCTCTTTTGAAAGTATAGAGTAGTTTCACTCATAGAATAAATAGATTAGTTTCTCTTTTCACTTGCAGTATAATTTCATGTTTTATAGTAATTAATTTTAGTATTTGCTTTAGTAATTAATTTCAATATTTGATTTTATAGTTAATTGTATGGTTAATTCTCATCTGTGCATAAGCATATAGTTCATGCATTCATGAAATAGTTTAGTTGATTTGTTTCATGTTCTTAATAGTTAAATTTACTTTCATTATATTAGATTGCTTTCGGACCAAGTGACCGCTTTCCTAGATTAGTTGTTGCAATTTCATTTCATAGAATAGATTAGCATAGAATTAGACTAGTTTGAATCTCAGTTGTTAACCAGTTTCTTGTCTTTATAGAATAGATTAGATTAGATTTGAATTTATAGTTACTTTTGAAGTTCTTAGTTAATTTCCTGTTTTCATAGATAGATTAAATTCTTGCATTTAACTCGTGATATTCATGCATGTAGATTAAAATCATATAGTTGCATGTTAGCGCATCTACATATTTAGTTAGCTTAGGTTAGTTCAATCCTTCAATTCTGCACATATAGTGATTGCATCTTACAAGCTCCCTTCCCGGGTTGACAATTAAGTGTCGAATTAAATAGTGCATATTTTTCCCAACATGTATACATGCAGGTTTTCCTGGAATAGTCGTGTATGTACGCAGGTTTACTGAGAATAGTCACGTATGCCCTAATTTTTTTGTTTTTTTGGGGAGATTAAGTGTTTCTAGGTGAGTGTGGATGATTTATGAATCTTCTTTGATGCTTCTAGAGTATGTATCTCCCCAATGTTTTTGACCAGAGGCTCTTTTGAGTTGAGTTTTGAAAATGTTCTTGTCATTTAATTTTCTATTTTTTGTTTTGAGATTAGTGCATTAGGTCTCTTTTTCCTTAGTGCTTTGCTTGGCTGATGTCTGTGAGTGGTTGCAGAGTCTAAGGGTAGTAGAGTCATATTTTTTCTTTTTATCTCATTTAATTCAAAAATACAAAAACATTTTCTTTTTACATAGTTATGCATTCTTTGCAATTTTCATTAGCATGGTACTTGCATTAGGTTTGCTTGGTGAATATTAGTCAGATTTTCATATAGGAATGATTGCACATACATTTGAAGAAAAAAATTTGCACTTCACGTAGTAGCATACCATGTTTTTCATTCGACACAGTGCATTTGCATTGATTGTTAGGTGTGCATTTTACTTCTTGTTGTGTCATAACATCATTAGTTGCATGACCATTTACCCTTTGAGTAATATATCCAATTAAAAGAAACGCATAATAAAATTAATTACACTCTTTCTTTTCTAGGGTGCACCAACAAGACTAGGTTTTAGGCTCTTGGAATAGTTCATTGTGAGTCAATTCTCCAAGACCACTAAACAAAAAAATTAGGTGTCTGTCCATGTGAGAGTGTGAAATCCTTTATATAATTAGTTGTTCTCATGATCCTCCTCTTACAAGGGAGTTAAGAATGAGGCAATGTGAGCAGTCATGATTGGGATGACCCTTGGTTATGACTGATTAGCACCAAAGATATTTCCAGGATTGTATTTGTATCTGGGGGCCTTTGAGGTATTAGCTAGCGCACCCCTGGGGTACTAGTTGTGGTTTCAGGATTCGGGCTTTGTTACCCTACCCATACGGTCAATCATGCCTGTAACTATCTTCTTGAGCATTGATTATATCGAGGTGACTTTAGTTGCCTTACCTAAGTTATCGAGGGGATATATGTAGAGGTTATTCTGCAGGTGTCCTGGTCAGGTAGGGATCGGACAGCATAGTCGCTATATGCATTGAAGCTTAGGGCCACTATAATTGGTTATGAACCTCCGCTTATTGTGTATGGGAGTCTCAAGCCTCTCCTAGGTGAGGCATACCTGCTTCATTCGGGAGCTCACATATCCTACCCTTGTTTGTTTGTGATTTGGATTTACATTTTATAGGTGTATGCTCTGTGCATGCTAGTTTTCCTAGGGTTTGCGTAATTAGATCAAGTCTTTTTATTTTATGAGTCATTGTGGATTTGAGCACAATGCCCCAGTGTTCTTGTCATTTAGTAGGAATTTTTCCTTCCACATCTCCTCTTCCTTTGGGAGAGAGAACTAGACAGTTCTAATGTACTACTTCTCACTTTGATTCACACACCATGGGAGATCATGAGGATGAGATTCCAAATATGTATTCTCCACCTCACGAGGTTGGGTAGGAAGATCATACTAGCACATATGATGCTTCACATGAACATCCTTCACGATCTGGTTATGCTCCCTCATTCACAGGTCACTGGTATTGGTCTCTGGGCGACGAGACTCACCATGAACCCTTAAGCACTAGTCATGTTAGATATTACATGTTTGATATCCCTGCATCCGATCTGGAACATCATGCTGAGTTGAAAGTTAATCTTGGCACTACGCCTAGGGGCACTCCCATCCCTTTCCATGCAGAGAGATTTGGGGGCACTAGTCACATTGCACCCTCCATCCTTGTGGTGGAGGAAAATTCACATGTTCATCCTAGACCTAGTGTTAGTAATCCTATGTGGATACCAGAACCGAGACGAGTGAACATTGGGAACACCAGTTACATTCCTTTACATTTCCCTTCATCTTCAAACCATGTTCCTTTGAATGCATTTTTAACGTCACATCCTCCCCCTAGTTCGTGTGGGACTTTAGGTTGAAATGTTGCTACTAGCGATGTTAGTTCTGTGACTGCTCACATGGTAGTATTTCATATTCAAGTACCCCCTGTTGTGTCAATGGGTCATGTACCTGTTTCTGGTTCATCTTATGCTCCATCTTATGGAGCTTCCCATACCCCTAACTATGGACATTCTCATGGTACATCCAATGGAACACCTTATGGAGCTTCTCATGGACATTCTTATGGACCGCACTATGGACAAAACTATCAACCGTATGGGTATAGGTATCAACAACCCACTTACTCTTCGAATTGTGGCTTTGTAGCACCTCATAATCAAGGTACCCCACATCATAATGCTTCCATTCAACCCTACATGGTTCAAATGGGAGGAGGTTATTATGGCCAATGCTATGGTATATATAGCAATCAACCTTATATGAATAAAAACTATTAGGGAGCATGGAATCAGCCGTCTCAATATAGGCTCCCTTTCCTTACAACTTTGAACTTACCTGACTTGTCAAGATTGATGAATAATCCTGTATCTCATAACCCAACATGGTTTTCTGTCCCTATCAAGCTTCCTTTGGACATTCCCAAGTTTGAAGGTAAGGCTGGTGAATATCTTGGTGAGCATGTCACCACTTTCCACCTTTAGTGCTCTTCCAATTCCTTACATGATGATTCCATTCGTTTGAGGCTATTTCGACACACCCTAACGGGTCCTGTGGTGAAATGGCATATAGAATTACCAGGGGGGCTTATGCTACATTTGATGATCTTGCGCTGACTTTCCTTAATCATTTCCAGCTACCCATACGTTATGACATTGGTAGTAAACTCTTGTCGAACTTCTGGAAAGATAAAGCCACACACATCTCAGATCATATTTAAGAGTGGCATAGACGGAAATGGTTAATCACAGCTTTTATACCACCATAGTTTCTTCTTGAGTGGTTCCTCAAATTGTTATTACCTTATATAGAGAAGGATGTTCCTACATCTGGAGTTCAAAATGAGGAACAACCTATTTTTAGGGAATAAGAGTTGGATTTGATCTATGCTCAATCCGGACTTTTGTATGAGATTATACCTAATGCTCCTAGGTCCAATTTTGACCCCAAGGTCAAGCCTGGGGCACATGTCGATGGTATTGTGGGATGTACAAGTACCAAACCTATGAACTCGGTTGTGAAACAAGTGAGACAATTGTCAATTAACCATTCTGCATCGGAACAAGCTACGGCTTCGTCTCAACCTACCCAATCAGCGAATGTAATTTTTGTGTAATCGTCGAACCCGAAAGGCAACCAACAGCCTGGAAGGAATAAGAAAAAAGGAAAAAAATAATTGTAAGGGTGGGAACAAGAACAAAAATGATAATAATAATGACAAGAACACTAATGCTGGGGGGGGGGGACAAGCAGTCTAAACGTAAGGTGAAGTTTCCTTGCAAGTTGTGTAAGGATGACCATTTCACTCACTTGTACCCTCATATGGAATATGCCTCAAGATTCATAGCACAGGGTCCATATGTGTTAACTAATCCTTTGCCCAACAATCAAAATATGAACTCGAGGACCATTGATCATGGTTGTGTATTGGGTGGAAATCAAAACCCGTCGGAGGCCGCTAGTGGTCATGGTTGCATCAACATGGTGTGTGCTGCTAAGGTTGAGACTCATGCAAAATATTATGGTTTGTCACAACCAGACCTTGGGAAAGAACCTTCCCCACCCAAAAGCCCTTTGCGAATTGAAAATCCTATGAATAAAATTGAAGCTCCACCCTGCATTCCTAAGGGAGTCTCAAAACATTCAGGGCACAATCCTAATGCCCGAGCCACCCAGAACTATTCAGTTGTTGAGCATTTGGGCCAGACTCCTTGTATGATGTCCATGTTAGAAGTGCTTCAGACTTGTCCTCCGCACAAGAAATCCTTGTTGTTTGCTCTTGGGGTTAGTGACGATAACTCTTCTACTAAGATCAAATTTGAAACCATGGGAGTACAGCCTCGCTTTCCTTACTACGTGTCTCTTTTGATTCATGTAGAGTGTCTTAATAACACCGTCAAGTGTACTGTCATTGATGAAGGCACTGTTGCTTTCGTGATGTCTTTGTCAAGTTTGAAGGGTTTGGGTTCTCCCAAGTTTTCTCAATCTGTTACTATGTTGACTTCTTTCTATGGTAGATCGTTTTGGTTGGACGAAATTCTTCCTTCTCTAAAGGTCCAAATGGGAGGGAATGTTAGTTTTTCAACATTAAGCTAGCATTATTAGGATATTTAACTGAGAGAATAACAAGCACAGCGATCAAACACAAGAGACAATGAACATAGTGTTTTTCCTTGGGGAAATCATAAATGGAGAAAACCCCGCAACTTCCTCAGAGATAGAATCAGTACCAAAATAGAAAAGCCCAAAATATTAAGTGATCTCCCGACAGCAGTAACCTTCTTCCAATCTAGCCCCAGTGTCTTCTCCTTCCTCAACTATGCACCACAATTGAGTGTGTATGTGATGTGTGTTAAATAGAGAGATCACCTCTCTATTTATACTGCTTCCTGGCATGACTAAAACCCTACTAGGGTTGACTTCACTAAGTGAGTCTAATAACCCTAGTGCCCCAAAACTGTGGGGACAATAACCCTTAGACAACTGTGGGGACTTTAACCCTTAGACAATAGGAGGGTTACCCACAATGACTTGAAATGACTTGTTTACATTATATATCCTCCCGATTGGAACATCGGGGCATGACATCATGACTCAATTACATTATAGACACATCCCAGAATAAACATCGGGTTAGAAGACATAATATACATATATGAATACATTCCGAAGTTACAAATACATCAACACTCCCTCTTAACTAGGAAGGTATTTTTTCGACACAATTTTCAGCACTGGGCTTCTTCTCTGCAACGACTAGATCATCTCATCATCTTCATCTTCAAGTCTTATTAGTCTTCAAGTCTTCTTCATCTTCAAGTCTTCGAGTCTTCTTTGTCTTCAAGTCATCTTCTACTTCAATTCTTCTTCATCACAGGATCTGCATCATCATGACTATTGGATCATCACTGTTGGATCATCATCACATCTGGATCATCACTCGATCTGGATCGTCATCAAGTATGGATCATCATCACATCTGGATCATCATCGATTTTGGATCATCATCACAACTGGATCGTCACTTGATTTGGATCATCATCAATTTTGGATCATCATCACATCTGGATTGTCACTTGATCTAGATTGTCATCAAGTCTGGATCATCATCGCATGCTATCTCAGAATGGTGCTATCTTGATTCTTCTCGTCACAGGAAGTTCTACAGAGTCAATCCTGTAGGCCTACCCTTCATGTAGGTCTTCATTAGCACTTATATCTAACACTTAAGTAGGAATGGTCCGCCCAGCTCTTACATCTGACCTCATCTTGTCAGAAAGGCATGCCCAGCACTCACATCTGACCTCATCTTGTTAGAAAGGCCCAGCACTCACATCTGACCATGTGTAAACACATCGTGCCAGAATGGATCGGCACTTATATAGGATCATGTGCAAGCACGTCGCATTGGAAAGGATTTGCACTTACATTTGACCTCATCCTGTCAGAAAGGCACAGCACTCACATCTGACCATGTGTAAACACATCCCGCCAGAATAGCTTAGTACTAATATCCGACCTCATCCTGTCAGAAAGGATCTGTACTTACATTCGACCATGTGTAAACACATCACATTGAAAGGGTGTGCACTTACATCTAATCATGTAGGAACTAATCCTATCATCGCATCGGAATGGCCCCCAGTCCTAGACTGAGCTACCTGGTAACTGATTAGGTGCCTCCATTCTCCCAGAGAATGGCAGTTGCCCTTACATCTGACCTACTCGTCAGAATGGCCAACACTCACATATGACATGGGAGGAACATAATCCTTTAGCCATTATAGAATGGTTCAGCCCTTACATCTAATCAAGTGGGAACACATCCCTCTCTCACATCAAAATGGCTTCTTAGTCCTAGACTAAGTTTTTTTGGTAACTTACTAGGCACCTCCATTCCTAGAATGGTAACAGCCCTTATATCTGATCACTTAGGAACCAATCCTATAGTCACATCAAAATGGCTCAACACTCATATCTGACATGGAAGGAACCTAAATCCTCTCACCATGAAAAAATTGCTCAGCCCTTACATCTGAACATGGAAGGAACTTAATCCTCTCCCATGTTAGAATGGCTCACGGACTCATCACTTCCCTTTGGAGGGAACCTCTATCTAGAGAACACCAAGATTCTTCCTGAAGTACTCAAGCTTAACCCTAGCCAATGGCTTCATCAACACATCAGCTATCTAATCGCCCATCGCAACATACTGGAGCTTCACTGCTCCCCTATGCACCATATCCCTGATATAGTGATACTTGATCTTGATATGCTTCGAGTTGTCATGGAACACTGGATTCTCTGACAAATTCACACAACTCTAGTTGTCACAATGTATACAAGTAGCATCCAAGTGGAGATCAAATAAATCAAACAGTAGCTTCCTCATCCATACTACCTCACAACTAGCTAAACAAGCTGCGACATACTCTACTTCAGCTGTACTCAGTGCCACATAGGATTGCTTCCTGCTAAACCAAGAGATCACACCTGATCCCATACTAAAGCAACACCTTGAAGTGCTCTTCCTATCGATGGCACTCCTTGCCCAATATGAATCAACATAACCCTCTAGGTTAATCTTCTGATTCAACTCATACTTGAGCCCATAATCAACTGTACCCCTCAGGTACCTCAGAATATGCTTTGCAGCAATCAAGTGAACATTTCTCGGATCTGTCAAGAACTGGCTCAAGGTGTTCACAGTAAAGCAAATGTCTGGTCTCGTGTTCGTCATGTACATTAAGGACCCAATCATCTGATGATACATCATAGCATCAACTGAATCTAATGAAGCATCACTCAATAGCTTCAGGTTCGATGCCATAGGTGTCACCATAGCCTTGCAGTCCATCATCCCAAACCTCTTTAGGATATCTACTACATACTTCCCTTGTCCAAGGGAGATTCCATCTGCACTCTGCCACACATCCATGCCTGGGAAATAATGCATCATACCCAAGTCCTTCATTTCAAACTTGGAAGAAATCTTTCTCTTCATATCAGCAATCAACGCATCCATACCTGTCACAAACAAATCATCTACATATGGTAGGAGCATCACTGGGTTTCCATATTCAACCTTGTAGTACAGGTTGGAATCTGCTTTACTCTTGGTAAAGCGCAAGATGGATAGAAAGCTGTCAATCCTACCGTACCAAGTCCTGGGTTCCTGTTTCAAACCATACATGGCTTTCTTCAATCTGCATACATGAGACTCCCTGTCATGTGTCTCAAAACCGAGTGGTTCTTCTACATACACTTCCTCTTCTACTACACCATTCAAGAAAGCAGTCTTGATATCCATCTGGTGTATCTTCCATTTCATCACTACAACCAGAGCAAGTACTGATTTGATGGAAGTGTATCTGGCTACAGGTGCAAAGGTTTCTTCATAATCTATTCCTTCTTTCTGAGAGAAACCCTGAGCCACAAATCTTGCTTTATATTTTTCAATGCTACCGTCTGCAGCATGCTTGATCTTGTAGATCCATTTGGAAGTCACAACTGACTTCCCTTCTAGTCTTGGGACAACATCCCAAACATCATTCTTCATAATTGATTGGTACTCTTTGATCATAGCATCCTTCCATTCTACCGCTTCTTCATAACTGGAAGGTTCTTTATCAATGAAATCACATAGTAAAGCTACATACCCGGAGCAGGATCTGGTCCTCTTTCTTTCTCTGTGATTCTCTTCTGGAGCCCCATATATTTCCGCACCTTGGATAATTTCACATAACCAAGCAGGTTTCCTCTTATGAGGATTCTTCTCCATAGGTGGATCCATAGGTCTTTGTGGTTCCTCAAATTCTTGATCTTCTTCTTGAGTTTCTTTGTTCAATGTTGTATCATGAATTCTGGGTGCTTCTGCTTCTTCAGGTTCTTTAGCAAGTCTCTTTTTGGATTTGCTGTAAGCTGTGTCTTCATCAAATGTCACATCCCTACTGATTTCAATCTTCTTGTATCCTGGGAAATATATTTTGCAAGCCTTCGAGATTTCAGAGTATCCCACAAATATACCCTTCTTTCATAAAGGATCTAATTTTGTTCTCTTCTCTTTTGGAATGTGTATGTATACAGGATAGCCGAATATTCTAAGACGGCTGACTTCTGGTTTCTTTCCGTAGAAGACTTCTTTAGGAGTATTGTTCTCAAGTACTCTATGTGTAGTATGGTTCTGTACATACACCGCTATTCTGGTAGCTTCCACCCAAAGATGCATAAGAATATCTTGATCATGAAGCATAGCTCTTGCAGCTTCCATGATAGTTTTGTTCTTCTGTTGTGCAATCCCATTCTGTTGTGGATTATAAGGAGTGCACAAATCCCTCTTAATCCCTGATTCTTTATAGCTCTTTTAATTCATTCGAAGTGAATTCTCTGCCATTATCTGATCGAAAGGTCTTGATCTTCTTTTCAGTGTGATTCTCGATCAAGGCTTTGAATTCCTTGAACTTTCTGAATACTTCATCTTTTTTCTTCATGAAGTAATCCCATGTCTTCCTAGAAAAATCTTCAATAAAAGAAACATAATATGCATACCCGTTAGTGAGCTTGATGACATAAGACCACATACATCGGAGTGGATGATTTCCAAGATTCCTTTTGCTTTGCTTTCGCTACTTGGAAATGTCTTCTTTGTGTTCTTTCCTTTCGCACATCCTTTGCAGACTCCATCATGTTTTACTTGTATTTCTGGAAGACCTTCAACAACTTTTCTTGCAATAGGTAGTGCTCTGTAATGCACATGTGCAAGACTTCTATGCCAAAGTTCATTTGGCTCTACTGTGTCATGGACTAAGGCTTGTTCTGGATGGCCCTTCAATTTGTACAAACCTCCTTCTTGTTCACCAATCACTATTGCATCATCAATAGTCTTTCCTTTTTGCCACATGATGACTTGACCATCTATGAATGCAACCCTCATTCCTTTTGCATCTAATGCAGATATGGAGAGAAGGTTCTTCTTGAGTCCTGGTACAAACAATACTTCATTCATTGTCATATACTTTCCAAAGTCTAGTTTATAGGAAGATTCCCCAATACCTTTTATTGGATACTGGTAGTCATCTCCTAGCTTCACCTTGTGAGGTGATTCATGTTCTAAAATTTTCACAAAGGATTCCTTGAATCCAGTCATATCTTCGGAAGCCCCACTATCTATACACCAATCATTGCTTCCATGAGTAATTTTTCTCATGAGAGTGGAAATCAAAACATATTCATCCTCGCTTGAAGAATCTTCACTTTCATATCTGGTTCTCTTTGATGAAGGTTCATCATCCTCTGCAGCCTGAGCATGATGTCTTCTTTTGTTTCCCTTCTTCTTGTGAGAGCTACTTTTGTTCTTAGTACAATCTCTAGCAAAGTTTCATTTTTCATCACATGTATAGCAAATGAACTTAGACTTATATCTAGGCTTTCTAGAGTTATTCCTTTGATGAGAGTACTTACTTCTGTGATGGATGGATCTGGGTTTCTTGGATTGTACTGTGAGAGCTTGATCTTCACTTCCCATCTTCTCTTCTCGAGCTGCTATCCAAGCTTCTTCTTGAGAACATTCTTCCCACAGTCTGGTGAACTTGACTAACTTCTTTCTAGCATAGATCCCTTGAATGAAAGAGTCCCATGTCCTAGGGAGACCATTCAAGGTGGTCATCACAATTTCTTCATTCTCCACTTCTTCATCTACTGCTTCTAATTGTTCCTTGATCTGAGAAACCCTTGTGAAGTAAGACTGGATGGTGTTTGTATTTTGGATCTTCACATTCTTTAGTTTATTCCTTAAAGTCATCTTTATGTTCAAACAATTTGGTTAGGGCATCAAACATAGCTTTAGGTGTCTTGAGAGAGGACACCTATGGGATAAGGTGATCCTTGATAGAATCAGCAATGATCCTCTTTTCCATAACCAACTTCTTCTTATGCAAGGCCTTAGCCTCATCTCCCTCTGGAACTGGAACCTCCTCATTCATGTAGGAGTCCAACTCATTCTCTTCCTGGACCAAGGAGATCCTATACTTCCAGGCTCAGAATTTATCAGCTCCCTCAAGCTTTTCATTAAGCTTGGTATGATGAGACATCTTAACTGAGAACCTCAAATGGAAGTACAAAAGATTTAGATCTTACCAGGTCAAGATGTCCGATCTGGATTTGGAGCTGAAATCCTGCAGTACTGGTTCAAGACCAAATTAGGGTTTTTCTTTTCTAGAGTTCTATCCAACCAAATGCTTTGAAATTGATCCCTAACTTTGATTTTGGGGAGGAGATAAATCTAGGCATGGGCTCACTAAAAAATTCCTCTTCTGTGAAAATCCCTAATTTCTGGCAGTAGTGTTGGGTCCAAAACTAAAAAACCTCAGAATTGGATTATGCTTCGATAGAAAGATGTGCCCTAAGGAGGACAGTTATTCCACCTTAATTTTGCTGAAAATCTATGGAGGAAGGTCCACAAACTAGGAAGCCCTAGTTCCCGCAGCTGCACAGTGTCTTCTTCTCAAGTTAGCTCTAATACCATGTTATTTTTTCAACATTAAGCTAGCATTATTAGGATCTTTAATTGAGAGAATAACAAGCACAACAATCAAATACAAGAGACAATGAACACAATGTTTTTCCTCAGGGAAACCATAAATGGAGAAAACCCCGCAACTTCCTCAGAGATAGAATCAACACCAAAATAGAAAAGACCAAAATAGTAAGTGATCTCTCGATAGCAGTAACCTTCTTCTTATCTAGCCCCAGTGTCTTCTCCTTCCTCAACTATGCGCTACACTTGAGTGTGTATGTGATGTGTGTTAAATAGAGAGATCACCTCTCTATTTATACTGCTTCCCAGCATGACTAAAACCCTACTAGGGTCGACTTCACCAAGTGAGTCTAATAACCCTAGTGCCCCGAAACTGCGGGGACTTTAACCCTTAGACAATAGGATGGTTACCCACAATGACTTGACATGACTTGTTTACATTATAGATCCTCCCGATCGGAACATCGGGCCATGAAATCATGACTCAATTACATTATAGACACATGCCAGAATAAACATCGGGTTACAAGACATAAGATACATAAATGAATACATTCTGAAGTTACAAATACATCAACAGGGAATATCGTCACGATCGAGGTCGAGGTGGTTGATGCGCCCCTTGATTACAATCTTTTACTGGGTAGGAATTGGATGTATAGTATGCAAGCCATACCTTCTTCCCTCTTTCGAGTGATATGCTTTCATTTAATGGGAATCTTGTTACGATTGATTAGAATTCATTTCATAATCCAAGTGTCAATGCATAATCGGGAGCTTATATCCCGATTATCGATCATTCTCAGCCGGCAACTGGGAGTGTGGGCGTAGGTATGTATCCTTATCTTATGAGAACCTTTAGTTGTCCTATGCCCGTTCTTATGATCGGGTCTAGTTTTGGTGGGGCTTCATCCTCATTGTATTCGGTGTATTTTTGCACTACCCATATGGAATATCCTTGGATTCTTCCTTCATCGATTACTTTGAGTGTGCACATTGAGACAGACATGTTGTTTCCTGCAACAATGATAGCCTATCAAGCAAATATTGATCATATTGAAGAGCCTAGTCCTTCCTCTTCACGAACGGAGGAGGAGGACTCATATGTGCTTCCTACATGGGCAATAGAGTCCTCTCACTCACATGATTTCCTCGATGATGTTTTTCCATCGGATGAAGCTATTCTTGAGGCCATGTATGGGGTTGAGAAACCTTGGGAAGAGTTGCATGATCGATCATATTTTCTTCCTCAGCTTGATCATATTGAGTGTGATGAATTTAGGGAGATTCTTAGCGAGAATATTGGTATCCCCGTGGTTCTATTAAGCTCTCTTAGTCAGATGGCTTATGGAAACATGGCTAATTTATCACCAACCATTCCTATCAATATTTCTCGTGATCTTGGAAAGGTTGTTCCCCCGATGAGATCAAGGAGTATACCTAGTTGTTTAAAGAGTTTCATGACATTTTTTCTTGGTCATACAAAGAAATTCCAGGTATTGACCCTCATATTGTCGAACATGAGATCAAAACGTATCTGGATGAAAAACTGGTTCGACAACATTTGCACGCGGTGAATCCTAGAAAAGCACCCACCATTAACACTACTACATTTCGATCCAAAATCCGACGGAAAAATCCGACGGCGCGTGGATTTATCTTTTTAAACTTGCCAAAAAGCACAAGGATACAATTTTTTTTTGTAAATGTGGCCACAAGCGTCGGTGAAGCGACGGCTATTCTCATAGCATCGCTTAAGCGACGGAGCCTTTAATTGAACATGAAAAGAGCCATCGCATATCCGATGCTTAGGTTCATTCTATTTCGAGCTCAGTAACTCACTATACATGATATTGATTTGATATTCTCCGATTTATTTTACAGGTCGAAATGGCAATGCGAATAGCAGTGCAAAAGCTGCTAGTATGTGTGGGGTTTAACTCCTCCCCCATACAATCTTCATCTTCTTTCTCACAAATCTCTTCTGCATCGAGTCCAATTTGCAATCCTTCATTTGACTGGTTTCTAGGAACTTTGTCTCAGATCAATAGCATTTCATTGTCAAAGGCCAATGTAATTTTCCCCATATCCCCAGAATTAGTAAGAAATAGGTTTCCATGGGAATCGATCCTTGTTCGTCACCCAGCATGGAATGTGAAGAACGGAGGCTTCCATAGCCTAGGAGATGAGCGTTTTCGTAAGCGGAGGCACTGTATGAAGAATCGCAAGAAACGAGCCTTGTTCAATTCTCGTGCAGTTATTGTAATCTATTGAGGGCCCTTTGCTACCCGCATTAATAAAATTGGGGTATTTTTTGTTGCGTTGGGATTGAACAATGCAGGTCCATACTACTGGGTTCAGTACACTCCTGGTGAGTCCATACCACACAATCGGCCAAATGAGGGCAGCGTTAGGGGAAGAAATCATCGCAAGCAGACGGAGCAAAGAGCTACTTTTCGATCGGTACATTTTTCTTCACTTACGAAACTTATACGCATTATCTTGGGTTTACTCAGCATTTTAAGGTTTAGGATTTGTAGTTATGATCCACTGTTGGCAGCCACTGTTTGATTCGCTAAAACCCTAGCTATACAAGTCACTGGTGAAAGGGTATCTTAATGTTTCTTTCACATAATGTGTTTCTAGTTCAGGTTACCAATGTGTCTTGATCTTGACAAAATACAATGGAAATGCAATTGGAAGTTCCACATACACACAAATTAAAAATGAGCCTTAAGTTTATTATGAAACTTAAAGCCGGAATTGAACCCAGAAACCATTTGCTTGTAGCGATCTACGCTATTTTCCCTTTGTTTATGTCCTTAAAGCCAGAAACACATGCGTCCATAAACAGCTTAATAGTTATTATACACTCGCTCAGAGCATATATCTTGTCAAATCCCAACTCAACAACCTAAAGATTCAATCGTAGCGTAGCTTTCATCCTACATTGGCTTTGAACTTTATAAATACTGTCTCAATGAAAAATGATATTTCACTAATCCCACAACTATGTTCCAGGTCTTGGCATTGGTATTACTCAGTTGACAGATGGTGGAGGGAGACTATATTGGATTTCATGCCATTCTTTGGGGAACTTTGTAGGTTTTACAGTACAACCCACATTGTCTTTCACATTTACTTTTCATCCTTTATGTATAATTTTGTTAAGTACCTTGACAGTGATTCCAGAATGATGAGATAGAGATAAGCTACATATCTAAAAAATATTTGTTGCTTTCTTTTTCTTGGATAGACACTTACATTTAAATGTGGTAACTTAATTGGAGAGGATCATCCATCACCAGCTATTGCGAAGGTTGATTTGACTATTGTCTGTAGCATTCCATCTTCAATCACAGTAATTGATGGTGAACCTGGTATGTTGAGATTTGATAAGCACTATTGCTATATATTCTTATGTTACTTTTGAAGAAAACTCTTTTATAAGATTTGACAGTTAAGTCTGTTAACAGATAAAACAATCCTTCGCACTACATTCTCATCTTGCACTAACTTATTGATTATGTTAGTCATTGTCTAGCAAACACATTGCCTATAATACGAGCTACATCCCAGGCTGATTATTCTACAGGCCATATTCATGTGACTCCCATTACTGTGACAAATGGCTGTACGATCCATGTAGCTGCAGTTGGAATTCATCAGTCTAGAAATCCATTTGCAAACTCGTCAACGTTCTTGCTGAACTGGGAACTCAGTGGTTGTGAGCAACTGGCTTATTGGGATTCTAATGATAAAGTTGGAAGAAAGACAGAGGCTGGTTCCTGGGAGAGGTTCCTTGTTCTCTGAAATGTATCAGGGCAAGTAAGTAGGTCATAGTCAATGGAGAAAATTCAAAATATGCTTTCCTTTTCTTTTTCAAGGTTTTAAGTAATGATTTAGTTTCATACTGTAATGACACATATGTTGTGCTATGCAAATTAACCGAACTATAAGGGGGTCTACACCAAGTAATGTTTTGAATTTTATCTTTCCTGGAGCACAAGGATATAATTACAAATCAACATAATGTATAGCTTATGATTAACTCTAGTTGAGATTCAAGTCAGATGCCTGCTCAAATATGTAAGTTACATGTAGAGTCTATACTTATCATTGCAGAATATTGATTATTCCAATTGCAAGGCATAAGTTGACATAATATGGGTGGTCTCTGACAAAAAAACACAAGAGCTAGTGTGAAGCCTGTGAAGTGAACTGAGTTGGCTTCAGACACTGTCACATGTTTTTTGTTTTGGAACCATTTCTTAAGGTTCTGGAAGAAACTATTTTTTTCTTGCATATTAAGAACAGGTGACTGCCACTCTCTTCTTCTGAACATCGATATTTGTGTTGATGCTTAGATTGAGGTTGACTACTGGAATTCCTCAGTGTCTCACTCAGTGTAATTTTCAGTCCTATTTATTGATTCTGGTCATCTGGAGACTCTAAATCCTTTCTTTCTTTTCAGGAAAAAAGGTATAAACTAATACCAATATTTTGGGTCGCGATTAAGGTGGTGATTGTCTCCACTGATGTTGTTTTATCCTACTTCTCCTCAAAAATATCTTAGATTAATGTCCAGTGAATTGTGTATTGTTGAACATAGTTTCTTTAACAGGTTGCATGTGTTTGGAAAGACTAAAATAGTGTCAGTTAAGATATGTGTCCATGTGATTCATATCCACTCATGCACATAGAAAACATTTTATGATGAAATTTTCTCGACACTGTTCATATGTATATGTGTTGCTGATGATACTATTCAATTTTGTTAGAGGCCTCTTTATACATGTGAAGCAACACACCCTATGAATTTTCAGAATAGGTTTTTTCATCAACGAAGATTACACAACTGCCACAAACACATAATGCATATGTGTAGACTAATGGCATCAATCACCTGAGTGTTACATAACCTGCATATGTTATTATTGCATCATCATTCTTGTTATAAGTACATAACTACATTATTCATGCCAGTGACCATTTTGTTGCTGACATCTGCTCCCTTTTTTAAAAATTGAGTGAACTTGCTCATCGTTGTTATCTCTCGAGTCTCTTCTCAACAGTCTCCCGAAGACGCAAGCACCACAAAGACATAATGCTGATGTGTATACTAATGGCATTAATCAGCTGAGTGTTACATAACCTGCTTATGCCAATTTTGGATTATCATTCTTCTTATTAGTACATAATTACGTTATTCATGCTAATGACCATTTTGTGACTGACATCTGTTCCCTCGTTCAAAAATTGAGCGACCTTACTCATCTTTGGAATCTCCTCTCTTCTGAACAGTATTCTGGGCCTTCTCTCCGATGGTGATGGTGTATTTTCTTGGCATGCTTTACCTATCCTTCTTGGTCTTTTTGACTATGTTCCTTTGCTATACTTGCTCCGTACTATTGATATGTCACTATAATAGATTTCTTCTATTGGGAACAGTCTTGACTGTTCACATTTTCTTGATGCAGTGTTACCCCTTCTCTTCAATTCCTGTCATTGTTTGTTCATGGCCTCATTTTGAGCATGCATGTTTTCATTCCTATTAAGCAGATCTTCATATTGCTTTTAGGATCCCCCAGTGACCCAAATCTTCTTGTATATTTTCAGCAACTGCATCCTTGATTTAACTTGAGCACATCTCTTCTGCCGTTATTCCATATGTTGTAGCTGATGCATTCAAAGCTTAACCTACATTCCTATCATGTCAAGGAAATATTTTCACATTGCTTGTCATGCTGATAGATTTTCAGCTCTCCTTGTGACTTCACTTGGTACAATCTTCCCAAGGGGTCATGCTTTTTTATGAAGCCCTGTGTGTTGTAGAAAAGTTTGTTTAATGTTTCAGTCTCTAATAATCTTTCCTCTTATGCTATTTTCTAAGTTTTCTAAATAATTTTCCATCAGCAAGATAATTTTGATCTCGATAGTGATTTTTTATTTTTCCCTATCATTCTCCTCTTCCCCATCTGTATACTCTGAATCTAGACTCCCACCCCCTCCTTCTCCTTAACCTGATCATCTGTTTTCTTCTCTGTTTTTATTTGAGTTTGGAACTGTGCGTTCATATACCTTTCTAAATATGGTTTCTATTTTTCAGCTTTATTCATTAACTAATTGGGTGTCACTTACACAAGACAAGGTTGTCAATCCTTTGCAGCTAGAAGTGTATTATAATTGGTTCAAAGAGCAAAAGATTTTCTCTTCCTTTGAGGTGTCTTGCTTGAATTGACATTCACTCTTTTCCAAGAGAAATGATGAACTCATTATGATTGATAGGAAAGCAAGAAAGATTTCATTTAATGCCTGGTTTGGAGGTTAGTTGATGCTTACATTATTTAGCTAAGCTTCCTAAGCATTCATGTAACTGTTTGCTTCTCTAGTTTTGTCAAATCATCTATCAATTTACTGATTTATGCCTAACTTCCTTAGGCTATTATGATGGAAGAGAAATAAGGGTGTATCTAATTGTAGTCTTTAAAATGTTTTCTTTTTGATGATAGTGATGTTTTCAATTGCATATTTGTAGATCTGGTCAAGGACTTCATTTTCTCATATTACATTTTTGTTATTCCAGTGAAGTAGACACTTTATATTTTAAAATGATGGTGGTGAAAGTTTTTTATATAACATTTGCATGCTAAGAGGAAACTATCACTATTGTTATGTTACTATGGACTTTAATCAGCTACAGGATTTGTTGTTGTTCACAGTGCATTTTACGAGCAACAATAGTCATATTCTCTGGCAGTAGAGCTCTCTTATCATCTACCAAAGGAGCAAGGGAAGCTTTAGAGGGGCATGCTGATTATGTTTTGACAGATGCTGTCCGTTTGCAGGTATCTTTTATGGAGTGTATTTTGTTCTCATGTTTTATTGTACTTTACAGTACTAACTTCTCTGATGTCAATGGTTGCTCTGATGTCAATGGTTGATTGCATTGCAGCTTGTATCTGTCCTTCGTATTGAACCAGACTATGTTATGTTATTCTTTCATCCTGATGCCAAGGTACTTCAAAGTCTCTATCTCCTCCAGCTTACCAAATTTAATGGCTAAAATAAATATTTTAAACTTAGATCAATTGTTGAGCTCTAAAAATGATATTGATATCTTAGTTATGTGATCACTTATAATTGTTCTTAGATAAGTTTTTGAAATAAAAGAACAGATGGTAGTGCCTTAGTTATCTATTTTTTCTTGAATATCGAAAGTTGTATTTAACGTTAGTCCCTTATTTCCATCCTTCTTTTGCTTCTTACCTTATTTACATTAAAATAAAAATATATTAAGCATGACCAAACGTATTTGAAGCGATTTAATAATTATGTAAATACTTTTTAAAACTGTTAGTTATAATTTGTAAAAGACTGAATTGATAAAATTGTAAAAGAACGAGAACTTAGATTTCTTCAATCCATCTTACATAATAAAGCACCTTGAGAATAATTTCCATAAAGTAGGCTAGGTAATCATTGCTCTATGTTGAAATGCTTTTCTCATGTTAAACTATTTTTTCTTATTTCTTTCCATTGTTGTGGTTGCTAGGAAAATTTATCCATATTTGGGGGCACCTCAGATGTTAAAGCAATTGTGAATGATACTAAAGTTGCAGCAATAGTTGATGAACCTCCAAGAGCACATTACACGCATTTGGTTGTGGCTGCAAGAGGTTTGGGCACAACAATGGTTACAGTTCAAGATATTGGGCTTGCATCTCCTACATTAGTGTTTGCTTTGGTATAGTACTTTTACCTAATTACATTCAGAGTTGTCTCTTTTCTAATCACCCAAGGTCCAAAGAGAATGATATTTAGAATAGAGTTTATTGTTAAAAAGCTAATATTGTGCCTGATATCTAGGTTAGCTATGTCTTAGTATGTTGCATTTTAGAGATATGGTAAAATGTGCTTCCTTTTATTCCGTTAGGTAAGAAATTTTGTAAACTAATGCCTTGTTGCATAAAAACAAGTCACACAATGTTTGGTATGCTTGATTTTGAAAATTTTAGAAATGTGGTAAAATCTGTTTCTTTCTATTACTTTAGGTGAGAAATTAAAAAAAAAAGTCTCGTTACATGCAAAACAAGTGATACACTTCGTTTGGTGTTTTTGATCTTGAAAATAATTGGGCCTTATGATAAGCATATTAAGTACACATTATAAGCAACAATTACTAGTTCTGATAGGTGTTGCCACAAAAACTAAAACCCTAAGGTGCAAGGTGTTGACTAAGGTGTAGTTATGTGCAATTATAGATAGCTTCTCTTCAATTTTGTGACTTGGATGAAATCACAAGGGGGGAAACCCTAGAGAAATTGAGTCTCAAGAGGGTTGGCAAATGACTTAGGATTAAAGATAGATTATGGAAGATAAATAAGTTGAAGACTAAAATGCCAAAATAAATAACTCATAACAACATCCATGAATCCATTATATTTTTTGCAATTGAAATAAAGCAAGTAAAATGAGAAATCCAAAAATCTTTAAGTGCTTTTCCAAATGAAGAAGTGATGAACTTGCTGCCAAATACTAGATCAACATAACCATTGAAAAATATATCCCATTATTGACTAGTTAAGGCTGTTGTTACAAGTGGTGAATAACCAACAATTGAAGTGAGAATTTTAAACCACTTATGATATTATATGAACAATGAGTGCAAGGATTAAAGTATCAAGATAGTTTCCAAGTAATTCTGAAAAATAGCATAAAGGATTTATCTCAATGAACCACAACTCTAATTCTATTGCTGGGATTGCCAAAAAAATAGAGCTACACCATGTTCATAAATTACCTACAAAAAGAACTTTTAATTAACCTTAGTGATGGAGCTACAGGAATTTGGTTAATACCAACGATAAATTTCCAGCAACTTGAATGGATGAAGTTTCGTGAAAGAAAGCTAGAAATAAAAGACAAGCAACCGATGCTTATCGTGCAAAAGAATGAAGTGTATTTTAGTTACTTGAATATGCCATTAACATAGAAGGAAAGGATTATATGCTAACATAAATGATTAGAATTCATATTTATTATGTGTAAGTGATATGTGTCAATATCTAATAAGTTATGAAAAATATTACCGAAAATCAGAAAACTATTTGTGCAAAACTGTTCAAGAGTGCTTAGGATGTTTAGATGAAAATAACTCTAAAACAGTAAATGGTTTAGCCCATTAAAATACATACGAAGTGATCTAATTAAGGATAAACTTAATACAAAATCTTGAAAATAGCATTAATTTTAAATTAATTCAATTTACGAGTGAAAAAAGTAAAAAAATTTACAATGTAAAAATTAAAATTTTCTTCAGTTAAAAAAACTCAAGGAAACAAAATGACGCAATTAAGGTGGTAATGGATAAATTGACTAAAGAATCACATTTCCCAATTATAAAATATACTTTTAAGCACCCTGAATATGTAGATTTCACTTTCTCAACAATAAAACCAGTGTAGCCTTTGCAGATTTTGAGTCTTAAGGAGTCATCTCCCAAACTGGACCCTTGTACAAAAATATTAAATCTACAAGTAATATAAAGAGTTTGTCAGCAGTGATCGTTGGGATCCTGGTTGGTTAGTGGAGTAGGCATGTTACTAATCTTTCCCCAAAGGTTTAAATTTTTCCAAAAGCATTATTGTCCTTGGCCATTCTGAACCATTGCTCCTGTCAGTGTAAGAAGTACTAGCGTTATTGTAAAAAATTCCCATAACAGGCCCAAGTGTTGTTTGCACGTATTGAAAAGAAACACTTGTTAGGTAACTATGCTAAAATGTCATGTTGACTAGGCTTATGCTGCCTTTGCATTTGGAGATGGTCATGTTGATTGTTGGCTTCCTTTGCTAGATCAGTGAGAGATCATTTGTAGTTTCATATTCCTAAGACAACTTTAACAAGATCATTTTACTATTTCTTGTTCATCACCCTTTCTCCTTCCCACAATTCTTTTTGTTTTTCTTTCTATAAAATCAAAGCCATATTTAAAGGTTTATTATGAGTTTTCTTCAATCAATTTCCTGTGGTGTGCTTGTCAATAAGAAAGAAAATATATTTCATTATCATTTCTGCATCTGTGCCAATTGAGTATGGAGGTCAAAATTTAATACCTGATTGGTAACACTTTTGTATATGGCATTTCTTAAATTTGGGTACAACTGCTATGGATATAGGTGGGCTATCATTTCATCTCAATTGAAAGACAAAACAAGCAGACAGTGCAGGAGAAGGTGAAAATAGTGATTCTTACTCAAATAGTAAAAGGTAGGAGAAGGTGAAAATAGTGATTCTTATTCATATCTTGCTTCCAATTTAGTAAATTTACAAAATCAATAGAACTACATACACTCTAATAGAGATAACAATTAAAAAAGTTTGGAAAGGGCCAGTGAGCAGGTGCAAGGTACTAAAAGGTAGAATCTACATGTGAAAAGTTGGTTACAACAAGCAGCTTTCAATTTGCAGTTCCGCTTGTAATGCTCGCATCCAAATATTTTCTTCTGATCAGAGTCTCCTCTGATGTATATAAATTTGGATTTCTGGCATTTGATGCTGACTTAAGAAATATGAATTGCTTTGGCCAATAAAATGACTAAGTAGTTCTAAAATAGACTTAATATTTTGTACATTGCTCTGTTATGGATGAGATTAGTGGTTGAGGAAAATGATATGAAATTTGTTCTTTATTAAGATTGTTTGACTTAATTTTATTGTAAAACATGGAAAAGGGATATTGTCTACTGAAATCATTTTCTCTAGCGAGCATAGTGTTACATAATATATATACGAGGACAAAATCATTGCTACCTTTTAAAGATAGTAACAGCTTGCATAATGGGTATATCTAACACGTTACTCACTAGTCTGACCAAGTGTATGTTTTCTTGTCTGTCATATGGACAACAAGATTATATTCCCAACACGTTACTTATTAGTCTGACCAAGTGTATTCTTTCTTGCCCGTCATATGGACAACAAGATTATATTCCCAACAAGACAAATGTCCTATTTCTTATCAAATCTTTCACAGTGGAGTGCTTGCAATGATGGTGACTCAAGTTCAAAATTTAGTGAGCTAGAGAGGTGCCCATGACATGATAAAAAATAAGGGAGTGACTGCTGACTTTACTGATGATTTAGAGCTTCCTTGTGCAAGTGCAAGGAATATTCTCCATGCTGCATATTTGCAGATTAGCTATACTATTACACCTAGTCCATTTCATTCACCTTTGAGAAGTCAAATTCCATCTAGTAATCTTCCCTCTTTTAGTAACATATTTTTCATTCGAATCAATATAATCTAGATAGAAGGGTTTAAATATCAAAAGGGGATAAGAACCATGGTGGAAAAACCCTTACCCCTCTAACCAAATAAATTGTTTACAGTCTAAGGCTTTTATTTTATGGTTTCATTTTCCTACCTAGAGAGTCTGAATTTTCAACAAAATTTTCTAGTGTTATATACATCACAATCCATCTAATGGCAGGAAACTGAGACTAGTGATCATTCTGGTGGAAATTTCTTGGAGGCCACCTTCTTAATAGTAATTTTCATTCCCATCAATAATCCAGACTCAAGTAGCTTGTAAATAACAGTATTTGTTTTACTAAGTATGTACTATGGACTACTTTAACTAGAAATAATAGGAGATGCAAGGATTTAGGGTTGTTGGATGATCTACCAAATCAACAATCACTAACATAAAAGTTTGGAAAAGTACCAAAGAAAGAGATTGTAGCTGATTTTTAAATGGATCTCTATGATGCAAATGAAAGTAATTGTTTTCCATGGCTGGTGCGTACCCTAACAATACTAGAGAAAATAAGATCCCATCCTTAGTATTTCATGCTACTTTTGTTTCTCAACGAGTAACATATGAGACTAGTTCTTCTTACAAAAAAAACAACACAATATTTTTTTTTAAATACAATACCGTCGCTTAAGCGACGCCTGTAGGTGTCGGTTAAGCGACACCTGTGTGTTTTTAAAAAAAAATACAATACGGTCACTTAAGCGACGCCTGTAGGTGTAAATGTTTTAAAAAAAAATTTCATCATCTCTTAATCGACAGCCATGCTGTAGAAGCGACAGCCTGTAAGTGTCGAATAACCGACAATTTACATTTAACCGACGGTAAACTGAGCTGTCGCTTAACCGACGATTTACATTTAACCGACGGATTACCGACGAAAATCCACGGACGCTTAAAAAAAATCATAGTGTCGTACATGCGACAGGGGAGTGTCGAAAATCCGACAATACGGCCGTCGGATTTTTGGTCGAAATGTAGTAGTGGAAGGCTGTGATAAAGAAACTATTGAAAGCTAGTTTTATCTATCTCGTTCCCTTGATGGAGTGGGTTTCAAATCCCATTCTGATGGATAAGAAGCAGGGAGAGATCCATATATGCACTAATTTCCATGACTTAAATCATGCTTGTCCTAAGGATAATTTCTCCACACCATTTATTGATCACATTTTGGATGAGTGTGTGGGAAGTGAGGTATTTTCCTTTATGGACAGTTTTTTCGGATACAATCAGATTTAAATCAAGCCTGAGGATCAACATAAGACCACATTTATTTTTCCTTGAGATAATTTTGCATATCGAAATATGCCCTTCGGCATTAAAAATGCCAAAGCTACATTTCAATAGGCCATGACCTTAATATTTCATGATATCAAAATGATTATCGAAGTATATTTGGATGATCTCCCTGCTCACTCTCATTTGAGAGTGCGTCATCCATATCATTTGAGATTAGTGTTCGAAAGATGCCATCATTACCAGGTTCATTTAAATCCTCATAAGTTCATCTTTTGCATGATTGTTGGTTGCTTTCTAGGATTCATCGTATCCAAGGAGGGTATAAGAGTCGATCCCTTAAAGGTTGAGGCAATACTTCAATTGTCTCCCCCGTGTAATAGTAGACACCTTCAGTGTTTGCAAGGCATGGGGAACTTCTTGTGGATATTCGTGGTTAATTTTTCCAACTTGACTAAATGCTTTATGTGTATTTTGATGAATGACACCCCTTTTTATTGGGATGACCGAGCCCAGGATTCCTTTGATGCTCTTAAGCGAGCCTTAGCAATGGCCCTCGTGCTTAGTCCACATGACTATAGTCGTGATTTCTTGATTTATGTGGCCTCATCCATGGAGACGGTTGGTATGCATTTGGTTCAGGAGGATGAGGAGCTCCATGAGCATGTCATATATTATTTGAGCTGAAACCTTATAGATGTTGAACTTCACTATTCCCATGTGGAGAAGCTAGCCTTGGCTATAGTTCATGCGGTTCAGTGTTTGAGACATTACATTCTCCATCACCAAACCTTGGTCATATCTCATATCAATCCATTTCAATTCATCCTCACTAGAAGGATGATTGGGGGAAAATACAATAAATGGATTGTCATTTTGCAAGAATTTGATCTCGAGTTCATTTCAGTAAAATCGAAGAAATCGTTGATCTTTGCAGAGCTTATATCTAATTTTCCATATTTGGAGGAGGAGGAGGTTTATGAGGATACTTTTATCGATGAGCATATTTTCCTTATCTCAACTGTGGACCCTCAATACAGGAATATCATTGTATATTTGCAAACATTGAAGGTCCCCACTCACCTTTCATGGGATAAGCGACAATGATTATGTCATGTAGCTAAGAACTAACTTATAGTGGATAACACTTTGTACCGCCATGGGGTAGATTCTATTTTGGATCGTTGTTCAACCCATGATGAGGCTGAGGTTGTGTTAAATGATTTCCATGGAGGGGCATGTGGTGGTCATTTACCTGGGCTTTCTATAGCCCAAAAAATCTTGAGAGAGGGCTATTTTTTGTTGTTGAAATATTGTAACTTCGAAGAATATTCTATATGTATTTTTGTGGTCCTCGATGTTCCTACCAAGATAATCACTTTTATTTCTTTATACCCCAATGTTGCTAATCGGGATAACTAATAAGATTCATGAGGAAGTCCTCTTCGTTGTAAGTCGAGTCATTAGTACCCCAGTTGTGGTTACTCGATCTTACAAGATTAAATTAGGATTACTCAAGCCTACATAACTGAATTAATTATTAAGTGAATGAAAGAATAAAAATAGAGGTGAGACACTCTTCATTTGGAACACACTCACACTCACTTTTGTAGTGCATGAGAGAGAGAGAGAGAGAGAGAGAGAGAGAGAAAGAGCTAGAGGAGAAGGAGGATCAGTCCTTTGGTTTTTACCTTTTATCTTTTTGGGGCATCTATATTGAGGAATCTTTTGTTGGGATTTTCCCATTAGGGTTTTCCTAGGATAAATCTTTGTTTTCCTTTTTTGTGGTTGTGCTTGTCTATATTTCAGTGATATTTTGGCTTATGGTTATGTTGTTATGATGCTAAATGTTTTAAGATCTGATATAACCATTAAAAATTCAACATGGTATCAGAGCCACCCCGAAAGAAGCCACTCTGCAGCTGCAGAATATAGGGATTCTTAATTTTTGGGTCTCTCTCCACAATCCATCAGCAAAATAATGATAGGATGACGCTCCATTGAAGGGCACATCTTTCTGTCGAAGCAGAATTTGATTTTGAGCATTTTCAGTTTTTGTTGCGGGAAATTAGGGCTTTTTATAGAAGAGGAATGTTTGAGTGAGCCCAGCATAGGATTATTCTCATCATCAAAATTGAATTTTAGAGACCTGGGTCGATATTTTTGGTTGGGTGAAACTCCAAAAAAGTCAAACCCTAGTTTGTCCCCAGGCCTAAAAAAAACCCTAAAATAATGAAACTAATGGTATATTCGCTATATCTAGAGATTGGAGAAGGATCAGGTGCCAAAACTTTCATAGGTTGAAGATAAATTTTTGATGTACACGGTATCCAAGTTTCAAACTAAAATTCTCTATATTCTAGGAGATATGATTCATCCAAGTTAGTGTTCCAGCCTCTCCCAGGATTCATCCCTAAATAGGACACTTGGGGAGAATTGTTATATATTAGGATACAAAGGTCCAAATTAAATGTTTCAAGATTTTCTAGAAAGGGAATGGACTTTAATTTCTGTGGTAATAATTTAGACCTCAAATATGAACCAGTGACATGTGGCAGTTTGTACAAGTTCGATCTTCTAAACAGTCCTAAAATGAGACACCTTGGGAAAACGCACATAAGTTCCAATTGGTAAAACCAATTATGCTCTATACTGAGGTGTTGGAAAGAGGACATGTGATGCTAGCTCAATAGGAAATTTCAAACACAGTGGAGGAGCAATTTTGGAGATACCACAGAAAAAACATCAAGCATTGTGCAGAAGAAACTGAAGAAAACTAGGGCTTCATATATTTTGCAATTTTGATCATAGCTTTAGGAAAATGAATATGATGCTCAGCTCTCCTTTAGGAGGAAAATATTTCTATCCAATCAGATCTAAAATATTCCAAGTTTTAAAAATTAGGGTTTCTCTGACAAACCCTAGATCAGCCAGATCCGAAACCAAGACAAACACCTCAAACTTGTAAGATCTAATCTTTTGCCATTTACATTTGAGGTTCTCATTTCAAAATTACCTAGCACCCCAGTTTGATGACAAGCTTGGTAAAGATGAAAAAATTATGAGCATGGAAGAATAGGATTTCACTGGTTCTTGAAGAAAATGAATTTGACACCTAAATAAGCGAAGAGGTTCTAGTTCCAAAGGGAGATGAGGCTAAAGCCTTACACAAGAAGAAACTTGACTCATAATAAGAGAAGAGAATATGGGAGTGACTCCCTCAAGTGATGAGGAATATGAAGAACTCAATTCTTGAAGAACCTCTTATCAATCTTATCATTTGGATAAGAAATGACGATTCCATGAATGAAGAAGATGATGAAGTAGAAGGATCGAGAAGGAGTCTACCCACGAAACAAATAAAAGATAAGTATTCAATTGTCATTTCATGATATTGTTTTGTTATGCATTTGATTATATTCAGTTGATGTGTTATGCATGATAGACTATTTGCATTAATGACAGTATACTGCTAATATGCAAGTGATGGGTAAGTAGCTCATGGTGCTATACAACTCTCCATTGCTACTTATCTAGAATGAAACCTCTTTGCTGACATATTGGATTAGTACACAATTCCAATGATGTCATGGTAGAGATGGAAGGCATCTAGAAAGTTTTTGTGAGATGTGGATGAATGTTGTATTAGCTAAATAGTTGCATGATGCATAATAATTTGTCATTATGCATATAATCTATGAAATGGTTCTAACCATGGTACTAGTGCATTTGAATTGTGGGAAAGGTCATGTACAACTGCCTACAAGAAAAGAAGGATGAAACTTGTTTCGAAGAACAAGTGATTAAAATTCAAGATTCACTCCAATAAACATGAATCTGAAGCTCCCAGGGTCAAAGACACCATGATGGAAGAAATATCTCCAGCGAGCGGTAGATCCACCTCCAAGGATGAAGACCACCATGGGTATGAGATATAACTCAAGATGAAGGAAAGAATGGCGATACTTCCAAACCAAATTAAGAGACCTTGGACACACTCTAGTTGTGTAACACAGTTAGGTGACATCATTGATGCTAACCTTTCCAACTATGAAAGAAGCTATTATCAAAGAGTAATAGTTGATCATGGTGAATGATGTCTATGATATGGTTTTGAGACCTAAAGGGAAGTCCGTAGTATCTTTCATATGGATCTACAAGAACAAGTCTACAAATCAAGGTTCATGGACATATCAAGCATAGAACCACCTATAGAGAATGAAGAGGGAAGATGATACTTCGCTTCAGGGGGAGTGACTACAGAAGATCTCTAAGTTCGACATGGTACGACATGATGGACAACTTCTTGATGGATCGAGACTTTACCAAGAGTAAAGTGGGTTCCAACCTTCAAGGTTGAATACGGAAGACTAGGATATGTTGATAACCTGACAAGACAAACTCATGGAATATGCTATGATGAAAGAATACTAGAATGATGTTTGGGATATAGTACTCAAACCAGAAAGCAAGAATGTGGTATCATCCAAATGGGGTTGCAAGATAAAAATATGTTGGCTAGAGGGTTCTCTCATAAAGAGGGAATTAATTCTAAAGACACACTTGCTCCAGGAAACAAGGTACACTTCCTTCAGAACTATCATGGTAATTGCTTCCATGATGAAGTGGGATATACACCAGATGGATGTAAAGACAATCCTTCCCTAATGGTATGATTGAGGAATAGTTTTACATCGAATAGTCATAGGGATTTGAAGTTGAAGTCAGACAAGCTCATGTGTGCAAGTTGAAGAAAGCCCTATATGGCCTGAAGCAAGCTCCCAGAGCTTGGTATGGAAGAATATATAGTTTCCTGAAAAGCATGGGATTTTCCAAGAGTAAAGACAATCCTAACCTTTACTTCAAGGTTATGGAAGATGAAACTTTCATACTATTATTATATGTGGATGATTTATTTTTGACAGGGAATGAGAAACAGATTATGGAAAGCAAGAAGAAACTCACCAAAGAATTTGAGATGAAATACCTTGGGTTAATGCATTATTTCCTAGGTCTAGAAGTATGGAAAAGTTCAGAAGGAATCTTTTTCAACCAGGGAAAGTATGCAATAGAGATATTAAAAAGACTTGATATGTTGGAATGCAAAGCCATGGCCACACCCATGGATTCCAACCTGAAGTTGTTAGCTGATGAATCATCAGAGTTAGTGGATGTGACTCAATATAGATAGATCATTGGGTCATTGATGTACCTAACAAATACCAAACCTGACATTTGTTTTGTTGTGAACACTCTGAGTCAATATCTAGTTCAAATTAGATGGGTTCACCTGGTAGCTGCAAAACATGTGATGAGATATCTGAAAGGGACTATAGACTTTGGTCTATACTATGATGGAAGCCATGAGTATAGATTGTATGGCTACACGGATGCAGATTGGGTTGGAAGTGTCTCGGACAGGAAAATCACATCAGGTGGATGTTATAGTCTGGTATCTACTATGATTTTATGGTTTAGTAGGAAACAGTCCATTGTTGCTCTTAGCATGGCCGAAGCATAATATATAGATTATTTCTTTACTAGTTGTGAAGCCATATGGCTTCGAAATCTGATGTCAGGGTTATTCAACCTAGAGTTGGATACTACTGTGATTCTATGTGATAACCAAAGTTGTATAAAGATGACAGATAACCCAGTGTTCCACGACAGATCAAAGCACATAGAAATCTGATATTTCTACATTCGAGATATGATATAGAAGGGAGCCATAAATCTCCAGTATGTGAGTACTAATGAACAAGTTGTTGATGTGTTGACGAAGCCTCTGTCTCGGGTAAAGTTCAAATACTTTCATGACAAGCTTGTTGTTTTTCAGAAAGACCTTCCTCGAAAGGGGGAGCAATGATGTAGCAGTGAGATTGTATCATCCCTGGACATTTGTCCTAAAGTGATCTGGTGACTTTGACCCTCGAGAATGAAGAGGGATTGTATCATCCCAGGAAATTTGTTTAGAAGTGATCCGGTGACTTCAGTCCTTGAGAATGAAGAGGGATGTTATCATCCCATGACATTTGTCTAGAAATGATCCAATGACTTCGGTCCTCGTGAATGTGGTGGGATTTCATCATCCTTGAACTTCTGTTCAAAATTTATCTGGAGGCTTCAGTCCCTGTGAATGTGGTGGGATTGCATCATCCCTGAACTTCTGTTCAAAATGTATTCGAAGGCTTTGGTCCCTATGAATGTGGTGGGATTGCATCATCCTTGAACTTCTGTTCAAAATGTATCTGGAGGCTTCGGTCCCCATGAATGTGGTGGGATTGCATTATCCCTAAAATTCTATTCAAAATGTACCCAGAGGCTTCGGTCCTTGTGAATGTTGTGGGATTGCATTATCCATGAAATTCTATTCAAAATATATCTTCGGTCCCCATGAATTTGGTGGAATTGCATCATCCCTGAAATTATGTTCAAAATATATCCGAAGATTTCAGTCCCAGTGAATGTGGTGGGATTGCATCATCCCTGAACTTCTGTTCAAAATGTATCCAAAGACTTTAGTCCCCGTGAATGTGGTGGGATTGCATCATCCCTGAACTTTTGGTCAGAATGTATCCGGATATTTTGGTCCTTATGAATGTGGTAGGATTGCATCATCCTTGGACATAGTCCTAAAGTGATAGGGAGTGATCATCCCATAATTGTATCCAGTGGCTTCGGTTATCGAGAATGTGGTAGGATTGTATTATCCCTAGACTTTAATTCCAAAAGTGATCTGAATACTTTGGTATTTGTATTTTGGATTGTAGGTTGTTGCTAATGATGATGATGTTCCTGATCGAAAGATCAGAATGTGATGATGATGGTGTTCCTGATCAAAAGATCATAGTGTGATGATGATGATGTTACTGATCGAAAGATCATAGTGTGATGATGATGATGTTACTGATCGAAAGATCAAAGTGTGATGATGATGATGTTACTGATCAAAAGATCAGAGTGTGATGATGATGATGTTACTAATCAAAAGATCAGAGTGTGATGATGATGAGGCTACTAATCAAAAGTTCAGAATATGATGATGATGATGTTGTTGATTGAAAGTTCAAAGTGTTGATGATGATGTTGCTTATTGAAAGGTCAAATTGTTGATGATGATGTTGTTGATCGAAAGGTCAAAGTGTTGATGAAGATGTTGTTGATCGAACGGTCAAAGTGTTGTTGTTGCTGAAGATTAAAGATGAAGACTATATGATGAAGATGATGAAAAGCTTCCAATGATTTATAGATGTGTCACCTCGATGATGATGCTAATATGCCCTCCTTCTCCTACCATTGTTGTAGAATACCCTTCTCGTTAAGGGGGAGTGTTGAAATATTGTAACTTCAAAGAATATTCTATGTGTATTTTTGTGGTCCCCAATGTTCCTACCAAGAGAATCACTTGTATTTGTTTATACCCCAATGTTCCTAATCGGGAGAACTAAAAGAGTCATGAGGAAGTCCTCTCCATTGTAAGTCATATCATTGGTACCTCAGTTGTGGTTACTCGAGCCTACAATATTAAATTAGGATTACTCAAGCCTACATAACTGAATGAATTATTAAGTGAACGAAAGAATATAAATAGAGGTGAGGAACTCCTCATTTTGAACACACTCACACTCACTTGTGTAGCGCATGAGAGAGAGAGATAAAGAGCTGGATGAGAAGGAGGATCAGTCTTTTGGGTTTTACCTATTATCTTTTTGGGGCATCTATATTGAGGAAGCTTTTGCTGGGTTTTTTCCATTAGGGTTTTCCCAGGATAAATCTTTGTGTTCCTTTTGTGTGGTTGTTCTTGTCTATCTTTTAGTGATATTTTGGCTTATGGTTATGCTGTTATGATGCTAAATGTTTTAAGATCTGATATAACCATTAAAAATTCAACATTAGCCATCCATCTTCAAATATTTCATTAATGCAATCAAGAAGTGCCACCCTTGCCAGGTGTTTGCACGCAATATGTGCTCGCGTCTGGCCCCATTACATCCTATTGTCACCATCGATCCCTTCACCAAGTGGGGCTTTATTTTATGGATTGCAACCCAGCTTTAGCTAGGGGGAATCATCACATTATTGTGGCTATCGATTGCTTCACAGAATGGGCAGAGGCTATGCCCACAGTTAAATCTGACGGTGAGATAGCCACACATTTCATTTTCAACTAGATTGTCGCTCGGTTTGGCATTCCGAAAGAGCTTGTCACTGACCATGGCATACACTTTCAGAATAAAATGATGGCAAAGTTGGATTCCAAGTTAGGATATAAGCAAGAGCACTCCTCTTCTTATTACCCTCAGGCGAATGGACAAGTTGAAGCAGTGAACAAATCACTTAAGTTTATTCTCCAACGAACCATCACACAAAGCAGGACTAATTGGCATATCATGTTGTACCCTGCTTTGTGGGCCTATACAACTGTCGTTAATACTGCCACCGGTTTCTCTCCATGGTTAAGACTGCGAAATCCCTTCTCTGAAGCTAGCTATAGAGCTTTTACCTGAGATTTCCGCATTGGAAGAGCGTTCGGTCCACTTAGAGTAGCTTGATGAGCAGTGTCGAGATGCCTTAGTGGCTCTAGAGGTTAACAAGTGTCGCGTCAAGGTCCAATATGATAAGTCTGTCTGTCCAAGGAGGTTTAATGAAGGTGACTTGGTCCTTTTGTGGGATTAAGCTAAGGAACCGTTGGGGGCAAGGAAGTTTAATCCCATGTGGCATGGTCCTTACGTGGTTAAACGAGTCTTAGATAAAGGTGCTTATGAGCTAGTTGATTATGAAAGGACAACCTTGGCAGGGCCTAGAAATGGTCTCTATCTCAAAAAATACTATGCATGATCTTTGGCCAGGGCTGATTCTTGTATATTATTGTACAGTTTTGCATGGCATAGTTAGGTTTTATTATGGTGATCGGGTTTGTTGATTAGCTTTCGTTTCTTATGGAAGATGTCGATGGAATATTCCGTTTACATAAGATTTTCTGATGGTGCTAGCCACCACACTCAAAGATTAGCTTCGGCTGCTTGGGTGATTTATACTCCTACGGGTCAAGTATTGTCTTCAGGAGGCGTATGTTTATGGCCCTCTTCAAACAATGTTGCTGAATATAGTGCCATCATTGAGTTATTGTGTGATTCCATTGCACATGGTGTTCATTCTCTTGAGGTACGTATTGATTCATAGTTAGTGGTTTCACATATTATTGGCTTATATCGCATTAGAGATCCAACATTATTACAAAGTGTTATCACTCCAGGAAACTCCTCTAGGTTGCAGCTCGAGGATGCCTAGTAAGTTAAATGTTTTATGGTTTTTCTAAATGGATCAAGTCAGGTGAACTATAGGACGTCACACTCTCAAGACATGCATGAAACTCAATCAGAGATAAGGCTTCTAACTACCATTGTTCAGAGGTTTGATAATAGGTTGAAAAGATGGAGAACTTATTATGCTGGCAGATTCATACACAAAATAGTTATATATAAATGGCTAATCATAACAAGGAAAGTTCTTGCAATTCAAATCATCAACATGCAGATAGGATGATAGCTATCAGACATCAAATAACATAAATAAACCTGAACAAAACATTCAAGCATAAGCACAAAACAGAAAATAAATGGAAGTTGAACATATGATAGAAAAAGAGCTTATATTAGGTCATGAGCAATATGAGAAGCTTGATAATAATGATGGTCACAAGGTCCCCAAAGTTGAACCCTTGCTTCAAAATAAGTTTAGGCTTTATAGCCTTTACAAAAATATTCATATCCTGAAAAGTTGGATTTTTTTTACTAAAAATAGCTAGAAATAAATGTTTTTGCAAAATTAGGTTAGAAACCCTAATTTAACCACTAGTCTATCTAACTGTAACACTTGCTCACTTTTTGAACCTTTTGATGACTGTAGTGAGTATTGGAGTAAAGATGTAACCTTTCCTCTAATAGATAAGCTACTTTTGGTTAAAATAGGTAGGGTTTGTGACCCTTTCCTCCTTGATGTATCCTCAAAACTAGAATAAACCTTCTCTGATGGTGTTCTTCAGTGACTTTCAGATTTACACTTCATACCTGAGATAGTTATATTCGCCCAAACTGGTATTTTGTGCCAAAATATATTTCTATGCCTCTTTTTGGTTTCAATGGTTAAGGAATCAAAATCTCGGGTCTGTTAGCTGCTGAAAGATCTACATTCAGTGGCTAATGAACCACTTCAACGTCTGCTTAAGCCACCAAAAGCCCTGTTTTTTGCAAAATTGTAATCAACCTCCCAAGTCATCCTTTTCATCTTTGATGTTGATCTATTGACACTTCTTTAGCTTTCCCAATGTTTCGAAAATCATCAACATCTTGGATTTCCTCTGGAGTCTGACGGCTTATTGCTGCTTTAGTTAGGGTTTTTAGTGCAAAGTGAGTCTGAGAGCTAGGGTTTAATCTGGAATTATTCACCTGCAGCCTCAGAAGCCTGATCATCCTGTACATCCTGGTGTTGTCCTGCATGTATCTTATATTTATCCTTTTCAACATGATATACATCCCTCTCGTCTCCAAGACAGAATTGTACAACTCCTTATTCCTCTTGGTTAACATGGCATTATTCCTCTTTATATCCCTATCCAAAACCTCTAGTTCATGTATTTGCTCTAGTGGTTTGTTTACTCTTTGAGACATAAGGTTTTCTTTAGGAGGTATCTGCTATTTGTTCATCCTGCCCTTTCCTCGTGGTGAAGGAAACTCTTCTTGTTCTGCTGTCAACTGCTCTGTTAGGTCAACCCCTTCCTCCCTTTCTTCTTTTGAGTCTGAGTAGGGCAAGTTCAGAATGTTTTCACTTTGTGCTAGGATTTCCTTGCCCTTTTCACTGAAGTCTAGGTTTCTTTTAGCCTTGTTGGTTCTAGAAGGGGAAGAAGTCTAATCTACTGTTGCTGGTGAGTGGCCCTTCTTTTTCTCTTTCCACTCTTGGGGGTGGTGGATTTCTTCGAAGGAGACTTACCTTTCTCTTTTGGTTGTAGTCCTGTTTCAAGCTCATTCCAAAACAAAAAAATGTGTCCATCCTATGTTTCTCCTCTACAACAATTCTTGGACAGTGAGTTGTATGAGGCCATGGTAAGAGAACCTTCCTGCAATTTTGGTGGGTTGCACCTTTACCAGCTGTGCCATTTTTGTTAAGCTCTTGTGGAGGTAGAAAGGTAAATTTAAAGGGCTTCCTCCTGTAAAATGGTTCATCAATTTGAAGTATTATATCATTTCCCTATTGTATATACCTTCACAGGTTATATACACCAAAATTAATTTTAGTAATTATTGCCATCTCTCTTCTAGCCAGGTGGATGGAACACTTTTCCTCCATACCAAATTTTTGTGTTTAGGTTTTAGATAGGATCTGAAATCCACATTTTTAGTAATGGTGGTCTTAATCCCCTTCTCCCCAGTTTTTGGGTGTTTTGTCACCTCTGCAATTAGGGTTTCATCCACTAGGAACTCCTCCTTGCCTATCAGCACCTTGGATCCATCAAAAGAAAGGGCAAATGCCTCTACAATTTGTTGGTGTGACCCTTGAACTTTCTCAAAAAACCTGTAGTAGCGTGCATCTCTGAAGAATTGGCAGAATTATGGATGTGAGTCAAGATAGATGATGTCTCCCAGTTCGTGTCTGAGAGCATGTCCTCCTTTCTTCATCTTTGAGTTGTGCTCCTTAGTATCCTATAAGAAAAACCAAAATTCCAACTATGTAAAATAAATTAGCGCGTTGGTTTCAGGGGATGGCCTCGAGCAGTCAGTATGCATGGAAAAAATGAGGAATGTACTGGGGATGTGGTGCTGATTTTGAGGGGTTAACCACTTAACGGGTATTCGAATGATATGATGGAGGATTCTAGTAATATCCACGCGATTGCCAGCTTAGTAATCATTTTTAATTTGAACTTGGTATTCAGTGGAGGTTTACTGTAGTCGTGGGATAAATGGAGGGTAGATTAGGGTTTTGATTCCCATCAATCAGTTTAGATCAATAAAAACCTCTTTAATCATCAACTTATGCTTTAATGTGGTTTCCCTGTCCTTTCAGTCGTTAATCATGCTAAATCATGACCCATCTTGTGCTAACGAGTTTGATTTGATGGACAGGTAACCATTTTCTCTTTTCAGCCTTTTTGGTGGTTAAGAGTATCTAGGGTTTATTTTGTTAGCTGCGGAAAGCTGAGATTTTGATGGCTAATGAACTACCGACATGTTCGCCCAAGCCACCGAAAGTTTCCATTTCCAAAAACGTATTTCATTTGTTTTCTGTGGTTAATGTCTTCCTGGAAACATTCACTAAGCTGTCGAAACCAAGGCTTTTCGGTGGATAATGAGCTGCTGGAAAGCTCCCCTAAGCCACCGAAAGTCCTTTTCCCAAAAATTTATAAAGAACCTGATCAATGGGATTTCGGTGGATAACATGGTCCTACGTTAAACTATTAGCTTCCGAAAGCTAGGCTTTTTGGTGGCTAATGAGTTGTTGAAAATCTTTCCTAAGCTACCGAAAGATAAAACTTTCAACTTTATTAAATAATAGAACATCAGATATCCCAAATTTTTTAGTCACCCCAGTGTATTTCATAATATGACTTGAAATCTTCATCCTATCAAAAAATAGATTGTCTGAGTGAACTTATTGAAAATAAATTTATTTTGGGAGATAACATCTCACTCCTACTCGGGGATGGGAACCTTCCTGTGAGGTCCCAAGAACCCCAGACCAAAATTCCTTTCCTGAAAAACAAATAATAATTAAACCTATCTTCTACTATTTCATTGGGCACGGAGTTTATTTTGTAAGCAAAAACAACCTACTGACTAATATTTTACAATAACAAGGCCCCAAAGCCTCAGATAAAATAGAGTTTCAGAAATCGCCCATTTACTGGGCCATCAAACACCTCCTCTCCTTCCATATTTTGAAAATTGAAGGTGTTGTTCTGCTATATCTGAGCTATCACAAAAGGGCTTATCCATAGAGAGTCAAACTTTCCATGTTTTCCCTTGTCTTATTTGACAGTATCCCACTTGAGGACCGAATCTCCAACCTGAAAGTTGTCCACTTTTTCCCTTTTGTCAAAAATAATCTTAATCTTCTATTGATGAGATTCTGACTTTTCTATCACTTGTTCCTTGACTTGCTGCAACTCCACCAAATCCATCATCCTCCTCACCATATCATTTGGTTCATCTTGCTCTTCCTAAAAGAATTTTTCCACTGGCAGAATTAACTAAATGGGAAAAATGGCCTCAGTACCATAAACTAATTTGAAAGGACAAGTCCCTATGGATATTTTGTCAGTTACCCTATCAGCCGATAGAGCAAACTTTATCTTAGAATCCCAGCTTTTCTGATTTGTCTCCAATAGTTTTATGATGATCCTGACTAGGATTTTGTTGGATGACTCAGCCAGGTCATTTCCTTAAGGTTAATAAGACATGGAATGCACCAGCTGAATACCCATTGACTCACACATGTTAACCAATGCCCTAGATTCAAAAAATGGTGCATAATTAGTTACTAGCCTTACTGGGCAACCAAACCTGATAAATATGTTCTCATATAAAAACTTCAAGATGACCTGATGAGTTGCATTCCTGGTAGGTACTGCATCTATCCATTTGGTGAAATAGTCTATGGCTACTAGGATCCATTTGTGCTGACCACTGGATGAAGGATTAATTTCACCTATGAAATCAAGACCCCATTGCTGGAAAGGACCATTCACTACAATAGGTCTAAGGGGAGAGGATCTGAGCTGCTACTTCCCTATGAATCTTTCGCACTTGTCACAAGCTCTCACAAAGGTACACACATCAGAAAAAAGAACAAGACAATAATACCCAGCCCTCAGAATCTTGTGGGTTGTGGTATTCTAGTAATGATGGCCTCCACATGTGCTTGAATGAAACTGATGCATGACCTGAACTGACTCCTCTTTATCTAGACATCTCAACAAAACACCATACAGATCTTTCCAATACAGGAGTTTATCAATTACACAAAATTTAACAGACTTCAGTTTAAGAGCCCGTGCTTGATTTAGAGTTAGTCCAGGAGGAACTTCTCATTTTTGCAGGAAATGAATAATACCTAAGTACCACTCACATGAGGACAAGTTGTTAGCTACTTGTTGAATGTCATTCTAATCCTGAACTGCTTCTGCTGCTACTTCAATTTGCAAATTTGTTGAAGTTACACAAGTGAAATTCATCCCCAAAAGATCACAGTTTTCTTTAGCCATGATTTTAGTCAGACCTTGGCCTTTCACTAACCTAGTGGGATTTACTTCTATGTCAAACTCAATCAGCTTGGAAATCCATTTATCTCTCTTTCCATCAATGTCAGGCTGATTCAACACATCCTTTACAGTAGCTGAAGGGACATAGGCAAGGACCTTTGGATGTAGAATGTAAATCCTGAAAATTTTCAACGACTTGATGAGAGCATAAGCCTGCTTTTCAATGGGATCATACTTCAGTTCAGCATCCCTCAGTGTCTTGCTGAAAAATGCAATTGGGTGATCAAGACATTCATCATCTTTTCGTAATAGTACTGCTACCACTGTGCCATAGGATGCAAACAAGAAGATTTAGAAACCCTTGGTATAGTCTGGACTAATCAGAGTGGGACCTTCCATGATAGCATTCTTGATGTCTTCAAAAGAGCTTCTTTCTTTCTCAATCGATTTTGTTTCTGCATCCTTTTTCAACATAGATGTTATGTTCTTTACCAACTCAGAAAAGTTAGGGATGAACCTCCTAACGAAATTTATCTTGCCCGGAAATGACTGAATATCTCTTTTTGACCTAGGTATGGACAACTTCTGGATAAGTTCAACTCTAACAGGATCAATCTTCACACCTTCAGCTGAGACAATGTGACCTAGGAGTTTTCCCTCCCTGAGTGCAAATTGAGACTTCTTCGCGTTCAATGATATCCCAAAATTTCTACATTTCATAAATACCCTCCTCGAGTGCTGCAAATGTTCTACATGGTTGTGGGAGTAAACAGTGAGGTCATCTAGGTATATAAGCACAAATTTATCTTTCAATCCTACAAAATCTAGGTCCATGGCCCTCTGAAAAGTGGCCCCAGCATTCATCAACCCAAATGGAATTTTAGCATACATGAAGGTGCCCCAGGGAGTGGTAAAAGCAATCTTCTCTTGGTCATTAGAGTGCACAGCAACTTGGTTGTATCCATAGAAACCATCCAGTAAAGACATGACACTAGACCCTTAGACTCTTAGCAACAGATGTTCCATCTTGGGTAGGGGATAGTTATATTTCTTGGAGCATTTGTTCAGATTTCTGAAATCCACACATAACCTAATGTCCTTGTTCTTCTTCCTTACCACCACTAAGTTTGCAATCCATTTGGAATACCTAAGGGGAATTATGATTTTGGCTTTGAGGAGCTTATGGATTTCTTTTTCAATTACAGGCAATAGGAGAGCACTGATAGATCTCAGCTTTTGTTTGAAAGGGATGCTGTCCTTCTCCAAGGGGATCTTGTGTTGGATTATATTAGTGTCATCGGGTTTCAATTCATTGTATTCCCAGGCAAAGATATCAGCAAATTATTTTATCAGGCTACAAAATTTGGACCTCTGATCATCAGTCAACTTAGTGGATAGATTTATAGGTTTTGGATGAATTTGGCTACCTATGTTTTGCTCTTGGATAGCAGGGTATTGCTCCTTTTTGGCAGGTTTGAGGGGGATATCATTATGATCAAATAGTCCTTCCAAGGGTACCAGACCCCGAGGTATATAAATGTTGGGTAACTGAACAATATTGTGATCACCTACTTTATCTTTCAACTTGAGCTTTTGGGGTTCTTTCATATTTACGTTTTCTTGATCTATATGCATATCAAAGAATTCATCTACTACTTGGAGGAATTTACTAAGCTCATCATCATTCTCAAACACCTTCCAAAATATTACATTATCTGGTAGGGAAGGTCTGTACTTGACTTGGATATCATCGCTGAGCCTAGGAGGTAAAGGGGGAACAAACAAACTTGCAGAAATAGCAAGGGAGTCGACCAAGTGATTCATAGCTCTAGGTATATATGAGAGTTCAAAAAACACGAAGGAGTCTCTAATTTCCCATACCTCATCTCTGTATGCCTTCAATATGACATTCTTCACTTGAAAGGTATTGTTCACCTGCTATATGATGAGATCTGCATCTCCAAAGATCTTAATGCACATGATTCCCATTTCTTTAGCAGCCTTCACTCCCAGCAGCAACGCTTCATATTCTGCTATGTTGTTAGTAGTCTTAAAATCCAGTTTATAAGACAGATGTATGGTTTCCTTTGAAGGAGAGATCAGGACTATTCCTACCCCAGCTGAGGCTTGAGTACTAGCCCCATAAAAAAACATGCTCCAAACTGAGGTGGTTATTTCTTCAGGCTTTTGACAAATGGGCTTTGTAGCTGGACCAACTTTTTCTAGTAGTCATCAATCTACAGGATGCATGCCCCAAAATCTGTTTCTATTGCATATATCGGATGGTCTATAGAGTTCTTGACATTACTAATGATATAGGTAAACTAGTTCTCTCTATAAAACCTCTTGGTTTCCCCTCCAAATATTGGAATTGTAGTGTATGTAAGGTCCATTTGAAGGGTAGCACCCAGCCATTTACTCCATGAGTGAGACAAAAGGAGGCCAAACTTAGGTGGGATATCAGCTACCACTATGTCCATCACTATACATTTTGAAGGCAGTTGGGAGAGGTTTATGATAAGGTATTTGATTAGCCCCAGGCATTTGACCTTCCTGGAATCAAATGAGAATAGATCATGGTAGTATTTTGTAATGCTGAGGCCAAGCTCATCCATGAATTTTTTTGGTATTAGGTTTGTTGTCCGCCGATTGCACACCAGCAGCAGAAATCTTCCGAAAGCTGTCTCCTCACTTGAGAAAGTGGGAGAGGTGTGACCTTGGGGGCAAGCACAGAGCTAGGTACTGTCACCTACTCCTAGCTCCTCCGTTTAGGCTAACTCCTAACGAAGCCAAGGGGGGTATTCCCTACAAAAGAGTTTCTATGGCTCTTAAGTTGTTAAAGTGTTTTGATTAGTTGTGGATGCAAATGGGTGTTGTTTAGGAGTTATTATGATTTGAAGTGTTTGTTTATTATGAATATAAAATTAAATCAAAAGCAATCCACATTGCTAACAAGAGATCACACATATAAGCAAAGATTCCAGACTTATAACTTAACCATTCAAATATAATCAATTGAAATGGACCATAGACAGTTGATCAAGATAGAAAATTAATCAAATATAACAAAGGACCAGTGCCTCATGGAGTCAAATAAGTGCGTGAAATAAAGTCTAGGAATTTAAGCTAGTGAGTATTAGGTTTTGCAAGTGCTCTTGGTAGATTTTAAGAGTTTTTTGCTTGTGATCTTTGCTTATGGTGGCTGGATTTCCTAACCGGTAATACCTTCAGTGGCTCCATTCGAAGACATGACGGATCTG
>LPNX010878144.1:101597-177565 GCA_001517045.1 Pseudotsuga menziesii | reverse complement strand
CCCCGCGGGGCCATGGTCAAAATTATTCAAATACAAAAGTGACTAGCCAATATTGGCTAGACAGGTAGACGGATCAACTGATACATTGGAATCGGGCTTTGAACAAGTCTATCAACCGGCGGCTCCTCAGGTAACCCAACTATGGTACAGAAAAGTTGGTAATAAGGTTATGGGAAGCTCCTGAGTCCAACAAATAGGTATGGATGATTTTATCATGGATATTCAAAGATATGTAGAAAGGTGGGCAAGACTCATCCAATTCTTCTATCATAGGGCCTAGGATTATTATGGGCTTATCATCTTGCAAGTTCACAAAGTTAGCATCTAGGGGAGTTCTTGGCTGAAGGGATTTCAATATAGATGCATTGAAGGCCTCATTCTTCATCAGCTCTATCAAGGGGAAAGGGATCTTTAACTTCTGAATTCCAGACTCAAGATTGAAAGCATAGGACATTCAGTCAGAAGTTCTTACCTCTTGTGGTGTGCCTTGGAGCGGAAGAGGATCATGAGTTGATGGTGGTGATGGCATTTGCTGTTTTTTTGGAGGAACAATCATCTTCTTTGGAGGTGCAGTAATATTCTTAGCCTAAGGAGCAGTCTTCTTTGTAGAGGTAGGAGTCTTCTTCATAGGAGCCATAATCCTAGATATCAAATTATACCCTTCTTGATCATCGTCCTAGTATAGAGATTAATCAGTGATCTATTCATTCATGAGGGATTCCTCATAGTTTACCTGTGTCAGGTAGGAGTAATCAACTTCATCCTCCATGCAGTTGATGTTGTCTTCTGCCTCTCATTTTTCTTGGGTGAAGTCTGGTTCTTCTTCTAGTACAACATTCTGAAAGGGAGCCCTGATTCTTTGATCCTCGACCTGATTCCTACCCCTTTGAAGGATATGAGCTGGGGGATTATTTCTTTTGTAAGGAACAAAATTGGGGTTTCTGGGAGAAAAATCATTTGGTCATTTACCCCTCACAGGTATTTTCCCTTGGGCTTTCATCCTGTACATTTCAATAGTCAAACTATCCAACATTTTGGCCATTTTGTCAATTTTGTTCTCTGACGAAGAGGCCCCAAGAGGATCTGTGGGCTACTTCTTCCTATCTATCTTTCCCTTGACCTTTTGAGATGCAACGATATTGGATTCTAACTCTAGGGAAGCATCCTGCATGAGTGACAGGGAAGCAGGTCTTCTTTCTCTGAGTAGAAGGCAGAACTCAAAGTCAAAGGCATTGGCATAAGTGATCTTGGCTGAGGTGTCAGTGGGCTTGATCTCAGCAGGGATCTTGCCGAACATATTGTTAAACCTTTTGGTGAATTTAGAAACAGACTCACCATTCTCTCTCTTCAAGTTGCTAAACTCAGTGATATAATGGAGTTGAAAGATAGATGATTGCAACCAGAATTGTGTCCAGACTTTTCCTATCATCAAAGTAGGGTCTATATCGTCTCCTAGGGAAGCTGAGCTTCAATCTCCTCTCCCCTACAATGGCGCCAATTTTTTATCACTCCAGGAAACTCCTCTAGGTTGCAGCTCGAGGATGACTGGTAACTTAAATGTTTTATAGTTTTTCTAAATGGATCAATTCAAGTGACCTATAGGACCTCACACTCTCAAGACATGCATGAAACTCAATCAGAGATAAGGCTTCTAACTACCACTGTTTAGAGGTTTGATAATAGGGTGAAAAGATGGAGAAGTTATTATGCTGGCAAATTCATACACAAAATAGTTATATATAAATGGCTAATCATAACAAGGAAAGTACTTGCATTTCAAATCATCAACATGCAGATAGGATGACAGCTATCAGACATCAAATAACATGAATAAATCTGAACAAAACATTCAAGCATAAGCACAGAACATAAAAGAAATGGAAGTTGAACATATGAGAGCAAAAGAACTTATATTAGGTCATGAGCAATATGAGAAGCTTGATAATTATAATGGTCAAAAGGTCCCCAAAGTAGAACCCTTGCTTCAAAATAAGTTTTAGGCTTTATAGCCTTTACAAAAATATTCAGATCCTAAAAAATTGGATATGTTTTTACTAAAAATAGCTAAAAATAAATGTTTTTGCAAAATTAGGTCAAAAACCCTAATTTAACTACTAGTCTATCTAACTATAACACTTGTTCACTTTTTGAACTTTTTGATGACTGCAGTGAGTAAAGTTGTAACCTGTCCTTTGATAGATAAGCTAATGTTGGTTAAAATAGGTAGGGTTTATGACCCTTTCCTCCTTGATGTATCCTCAAAACTTGAACAAACCTTCTCTGATGGTGTTCTTTAGCGACTTTCAACTTTACACTTCATCCCTGAGATAGTTATATTTTCCCAAACTGGTCTTTTGTGCCAAAATATCTTTATGCACCTTTTTTTTCTTTCGATGGTTAAGGAATCAAAATCTCAAGTCTGTTAGCTGCCGAAAGATCTGCTTTCGGTGGCTAATGAACCGCTTCAGCGTCGGCCTAAGCCATCGAAAGCCCTGTTTTTTGAAAAATTGTAATCAATCTCACAAATCATCCTTTTCATCTTTGTTGTTGATCTTCTGACACTTCTTCAGCTTGCTCAATGTTTGGAAAACCAGCAGCATCCTGGATTGCCTCTGGTTTCTGAAGGCTTACTGATGCTTCAGCTATGATTTCTAGTGCAAAGTGAGTCTGAGAGCTAGGGTTTAATCTGGAATTCTTCACCTGCAGCCTCAGAAACCTGATCATCCTGTATAGCCTGGTGTTGTGATGCATGTATCTTATATTCTCCTTTTTAGCATGATATACATCCCTCTCATCTCTAGGACAAAATTGTGCAACTCCTTATTCCTCTTGGTTAACATGGCATTATTCCTCTTTATCTCCCTATCCAAAACCTATAGTTCATGTATTTTCCCTAGTAGTTTGTTTACTCTCTGAGACCTAGGTTTGATTGAGGAGGTCTCTACTATTTGCTCATCCTTCCCTTTCCTAGGTGTTGGTGAAGGAAACTCTTCTTGTTTTGTTGTCAACCACTCTGTTAGGTCAACTCCTTCCTCACTTTCTTCTTCTGAGTCTAAGTAGGGCAATTTTAGAATGTTTTCACTTTATGCTGGGATTTCCTTGCCCTTTTCACTGAAGACTAGGTTTCTTTTAGCCTGGTAGGTTTTAGAAGGGGAAGAAGGCTGATCTACTGTTGCTGGTGAGATAGCCCTTCTTTTTCTCTTTCCACTCTTGGGGGTGGTGGATTTCTTCGAAAGATACTTTCCTTTGTCTTCTGGTTGTAGCCCTATTTCAAACTCATTCCAGAACAAAAAATGTGTCCATGCTATGTTTCTCCTCTGCACCAATTCTTGGACAATGAGTTTTATGAAGCCATGGTGAGACAACATTCCTGCAATTTTGGTGGGCTGGGCCTTTACCTGGTGTGCCATTTTTGTTAAGCTCTTGTGGAGCTAGAAAGGTAAATTTAAAGGGCTTCTTCATGTAAAATGGTTCATCAGTTTGAAGTGATATATCATTGCCCTATCGTATCTACCTTCACATGTTATATACACCAAAATTTCTTTCAGTAATTGCTTCCATCTCTCTTCTAGCCAGGTGGATGGAACACTTTTCTTCCATACCACATTTTTGTGTTCAGGTTTTAGATAGGATCTGAACTCAAAATTTTTAGTAGTGGTAGTCTTAAACCACTTATCCCCAGTTCTTGGGAGTTCTGTCACCTCTACAATTAGGGTTTCATCCACTAGGAACTCCTCCTTTCCTATTGGCGCCTTGGATCCATCAAAAGAAAGGACAAATGCCTCTACAATTTGCTACTGTGACCGTTGAACTTTCTCACAAAAACTGTAGCAGCCTGCATCTCTGAAGAATTGGTAGACTTCTAGATGTGAGTCAAGATCAGGGATAATTTTAGGGGCAAATTTTAGCCCAGTGGACTATTTTTCCATGTTTTTCTCCCAAAAATGATTTGCCATTTTGCATTTTTTGAAGCCCTGTTTCGCCCAATTTTGATGGGGTAAAATTTTTTCACCCTAAAAATTGCCAAATTATTATATAAATGATGTAAAAACCATGGAAATTAAAATATTTTTTGAAAAATATCACCAATCATTTTATAGTTGGTGTTTTAAGAATTGGTAATATTCACCAACATTTATACACTTTTAAATAAGTATGGTTCCTTAAAATCATCCCTGGTCAAGATAGGTGATGTCTCTCAGTTCCTGTCTGAGGGTAGGTCCTCCTTTCTTCATCTCTGAGCTGTGCTCCTTAGTATCTTCCAAGAAAAACCAAAATGCCAACTCTGTAAAAGAAATTAGCACACTGGTTTCAGGGGATGGCCTCAAGCAGTTAGTATGCATGAAAAAAATGAGGAATGTACTGGGGCTGTTGTGCTGATTTTGAGGGGTTAACCACTTGAAAGGTATTCGAATGATATGATGGAGGATTCTAGTGATATCCATGAGATGGCCAGCTTAGTAATCATTTTTAATTTGAACTTGGTATTCAGTGGAGGTTTACTGCAGTCGTGGAACAAATGGAGGTTATATTAGGGTTTTGATTCCCACCAGTCAGGTCAGATCAATAACGACCTCTTTAATAATCAACTTATGCTTTATTTCAGTTTCCTCATCCTTTCAGTGGTTAATCGTGCTAAATCATGACCTGTCTTGTGCTGACGAGTTTGATTTTATGGACAGGTAACTGTTTTCTTCTTTCAACATTTTCGGTGGTTAAGAGTATCTAGGGTTTAGTTTGCTAGCTGCCGAAAGCTGAGCTTTCGGTGGCTAATGAACCACCGACACATTCTCCCAAGCCACCAAAAGTTTCCCTTCCTAAAAACGTATTTCATCTACTTTTGGTGGTTAATATATTCCTGGAAACACTCGCTAAGCTTTCGAAACCAAGGCTTTTCGATGGCTAATGAGCTGCTAGAAAGCTCGCCTAAGCCACCGAAAGTCCTTTTCCCAAAAACTTATAAAGAACATGATCAGCAGGATTTCGATGGAGAACATGGTCCTTTGTTAAACTATTAGCTGCCGAAAGCTAGGCTTTTCGGTGGCTAATGAGTTGTTGAAAATCTCACCTAAGCCACCGAAAGCTAAAACTTTCAAATTTCTTAAATAACAAAACATCAGATATCCCAAATTTGTTAGTCACCCCAGGATCTTTCATAATATGACTTGAAATCTTCATCCTATCAAAAAATAAATTGTCTGAGTGAACTTATTGAAAATAAATTTATTTTAGGAGATAACACGAAGATGCTTACTGTTGGAGACATTTACCATCATACACACTCTTCAGTCAAATTGGCCTAGTTAAACCACTATCCTAAGTTTAATTGACATCAAGGAGAATTAATTACCATCATCCCAGTCACTCCCACGCCTACCTACAGTCAAGGAGGCTAACTTAGCCTTTCCTACAGTCAAGGAGTCTAACTGGAGCACTCCAGGGGTGATCTGGTTGACATTCATGCACCTAATTGCTAACTGGGGGTTACTTTCAGTTCAACCAATCAGTTACAGTAAATTAAGGTGCCTCCATGCATTAAATATATTATTTAATCATTATTTATTGATTATTTTATTATTATTTAATGAACTGGAGTGAACTAGGCGCCTTCACCAACTTCTGATGGTCAGTTCAGCTTCAGTTAACCTCATCAAGGTTTATTGGAGTCTTGCAGTACTAGCACTTGATGGTTGGTTGCTATGACATGTGTTTGATCTCCTTCAGTTGAGATTAAGTCATTTATTGCACTCCAACTTCAGTTAGGGATTGGTGAGTCAATTAAGGTTTTTTGTCAAGTGGTTAACTGAGTGGTATTGTATGGCAAAGAGTCAGTTAAGCTAGACTCATACATGGGAATTCGAATTGTCCCTTAGTTATTCGAATTCTTCATTGAGTTAAGCTATGGCTCATGCATGGAATTGTAATCCTTTATTGTTTATATAATATACAGAGAGGAAACCTATTTGGTTCCTGAAAATTTCCAATTCATGAGTAATTGTTAATAATTCTTTGATGAGATTGAATCTTAGTTCCTAGATCATGTGCAAGAATTAATATGGTATCAGAGCCACGGCAGGACAAAGATCAATTTCTCCATGAAATGTGAGCAATAGCTCAATTCTTTTATTTTTCCCTTTATGTTTTGATTTTCAAGTTTCTACAGGTGAAGCATTCGCTACAAGCAAATCCAGATGGCCTCCTCAGCAGCCTCCTCAGTACCTATGTTGACTCCATACAATTTCCACACATGGAAACTCCAAATGGAACATCAGCTAAAAGGCAAAGGACTCCACAGAGTCACCATGGACACTGAACCGAAGCCTGGATCCGCCATAGAAAAATCAATATTCTTCAACAAAAAGGATGAAGCCTTCGGTTTCTTATGCCTCTCTATTTCTGATGATCTTCTCTTCCATCTTACGGATCTGAATACACCGAAAGAAATATGGGACAAATTGGAATCATTGTATGGAAAGCATGATGACATGAGATTTTATCAACTCGAAAATGAACTCATGTCTCTCCAACCTTCCAATTTCAAGACTCTGAATGATTTCTTTACAAAGTTCAAGAATATAGTTTTTCTCTTGAAGCAATGCAAAGTGGAGAAGGAAGATGATCAGCTCATCCTATCCATCCTCTCCAAACTCGGGGCTGATTATTCAATTTTTGTTTCTACATTCTGTGCAGGGAAGCTCACAACTCCCAAATGGAAGATGCCTACACTCGATGCCTTCATTGAGTCTCTAACTAGTGAACATGACAAGCTTGTCCAAATGGGGATCATCCGATCTTCCTGAGACCAAGCCCTCTATGTCATGAGGCCCAAAGATGTAAAAGGTAAAGGTAAGCAGCAGAAAAATCAGAAAACTAAATTTGATGCTCCAAATCCTAGATTTGAAAATCAGCAGCATGATGAATCTTCCGGTTCAAGGAAGAACAAAGGAAAAGGGCACAATGGGAAAGAAAGAGTCAGGTGTTCTTACTGCAGGAAGGGTTTTCACCCTGAACATGTCTACATGAAGAAAAATCTTGATGAAGCAACCTCTCTCCTTGAGAGGAATCACATCAATCTTCCGTAGAGCTTTCGGAGGAAATATCAACAAGACCGGGAACCACAGCATGAGAAAGGTCATGCCCTCATGGAAAGCACTTTGAAGTCAAAATCACTGCTGATTGACAGTGGAGCTTCGAATCACATGATGGCTGAAAAAGACTCCTTTTCATCCTTGGAGACCAGCAAATCCATCCCCATCCACTTGGGAGATGACTCCACCATCATTTCCAAAGGACAAGGTACTGTAAATCTAGAAAATGGTTCTTTTTCTAATGTTTTGTATGTACCATCTCTTGCAGCAAAACTTCTTAGTGTCTATCAAATGACACATACAGGAATGCCTAAGAGGGTCTCTTTCAGCCCAAATGATGTTGAGATAACAGAAATTTCATCCGGGAAACTCATTGCAAAAGGCCATGCAAATCATCATGCAAAAGCCTATGAGTTTTCTCACTTTGTTGCGGATGAAAATCCCACCGCTTTGCTAACTCATGGAAATGAGGTTAGTAGGCTGTGGCATGAAAGGTTTGGCCATATTAATTTCAAATATTTGCAGCAATTACATAAACATTCCATGGTTGAAGGCCTTCCGGTCATCAAGGCAACTACGGGAGTCTACAAGGGCTGTGTGATTGGAAAGCACCCTGAGCACAAGTTCGATAGGGGGAAGGCAAACCGAGATACAAGCATATTGGGGCTGATACATTCTGATATTAGTGGTCCAATTCCTGTTACATCCATGAATGGATAAAGGTACCTCCTTACCTTTATTGATGATTTTTCCAGGTATACATGGGTTTTCTTCCTCAAAAAGAAATCAGAGGTATGTGAAAAATTTTCTGAATTGAAGGCTTTGATCGAAAATGCCTCTAGGCTTAAGATCAAGATATTGAGATCTGATAATGGAGGGGAGTATGTCAGTAATGATTTGCTGTCCATTTTCTCCCAAAGTGGTATTCAGGTCCAACATTCAATTCCCTACACTCCCCAGCAGAACGGAAGAACCGGTCTCTCAAAGAGATGACCACCTGTATGTTGGAGTCAAAGAAGCTTGCTGAAAATTTGTGGGTTGAAGCCATGCATGCTTCAAAATACATTCATAACAGGGTGCCACATTCATTAGTGAAAGGTAAGACTCCTTTCAAAGCATACTTTGGACACAAGCCAGATGTGTCTAACTTACGGGTGTTTGGGTCCACTGCATGGGCCCGGATTCCGCTTGATAAAAGAAGGGCTTTGCAACCGCAGAGCATAGAATGTTTGTTTATTGGATATCCTAATGAATCTAAAGGATTCAAGCTGCTGGATATCAATACCAAATAGATCATCATCGAGATAAGTGTCAAGTTTGATGAGCCTCATCAGGAGGTGGAACTAGTGGAGGAGAAAACTGCTGAAATTTCTTCCTATTCCACTGAATATTTGGATGATGAAATTGGAGGTGATGACCCTGATTTAGATCCTCTAATTTATGATATCAGTGAACAGAAAACATCAGATACTAAATCAGAACCTGAAGTGCAAACTCATCTTCCTACATGGGCCCGACAGACACTCTCCTCCGCAGGAGACAACATTGGAAATCCGGATGATCCAAGGAGAACCCGGTTTGATTTCCAAAGAGCAGGTATTGCACTCTCTTGTTCTGATATTTTGCTGTCCAAAAATTGCTATTTGATGATTAGTTAAGATCCAAAATCTTACTACCATTCTCGGAAGGATCCAAGATGGCAAGTTTCCATGGATGAAGAGATGAATTCTCTTCAGAAAAACACTACTTGGGAGCTAGTTTCTCTTCCTCCAGGAAGGAAATTGGTTCAATGCAAGTGGGTGTTTCGGAAAAAGGTTGCTACTGATGGAAGCACCTACAAATATAAGGCAAGGCTGGTAGAAAAAGGTTTCTCTCAGGTCCAAGGAGTGGACTACCATGAGACCTTTGCACCGGTTGCAAAAATGGACTCCATCCGCCTTGTTTTGGCTATTTCCGCATCCAAGCACTGGGAGGTGCATCACATGGATGTTAAGTAAGCCTTTCTGCATGGCGATATTCATGAGGAGATATACATGAAGCATCCTGAAGGTTACATCACTGATCCATCTTTGTTTTGCAAGCTAAGGAAGTCACTATATGGGTTAAAACAGGCCCCAAGAGAGTGGTATTCCAAGATGGATGCCTTCCTTCTCTCGCAAAAATTTCAGCGATGTAGATCAGATCCAAATGTGTATTTACAGCAGCAGGATGATAATATTATTATTATTGTTTTATATGTTGATGACTTACTGATCACAGGTAGCACAATTGCCTCCATTTTAGCCATCAAAACTGCTCTTCACAATGCCTTTGAAATGAGTGATTTGGGGCTTCTAAAACAATTTTTGGGACTCAAAATCGAGCAAAATTCTGATGGGATTATGGTCACTCAGTCAAAATACATTTCAGACCTGTTAGTCAAGTTTCACATGGCTGAATGTAGGCCTGCACCATTCCCTTTCCTTTCAGGGATCAGCCTTGAAGAAGGAAAAAGCACACCTCCCATGGACTGCACTATCTATCGACAGCTAATTGGTAGCTTGTTGTACTTGACACATTCTAGGCCTGATATTTGTTATGCCATGAATGCTGTATCAAGATACATGCAGCAGCCTCATGATCTTAATTGGAAGGCAGCCAAGCGGATCCTCCAGTACATTTAGGGAACCAGGACCTATGGCATTCACTATGCTGCAGATTCCGAACTAGAGCTGGTTGGATACACATATTCCGATTGGGCGGGTGATTCTATTGATCGGAAGTCAACTTCCGGATATGTATTCATGTTTGGTGGTGGCCCTATTTGCTGGTCAAGCAAAAAGCAGGCTGCCATAGCACTATCTTCAGCAGAGGCCGAGTATCGAGGAGCGGTGAATGCTTGCATACAAGCAGTTTGGTTGCAAGGCATTCTTTCAGAGTTTGATCTTGGTAGTAATTTGTCCACTGTTCTCTTCTGTGACAACCAGAGTGCTAATAATATATCCATGGATCCAGTTACTAGGCAGAGGACCAAACATGTAGAGATTCGCATGCACTACATCAAGGAGCTAGTGCATGACAGGACCATCATTCTGCAATACTGCCCGACTGATGAGCAGATTGCAGACATCTTCACCAAGAGATTTTTAGAAAATAATTTCACTTGCCTCCGTTCACTGTTGGGGGTGAGTTCATCAGGGTGATCCAGACTACTTTCAGTGTTCAGCTTGAGGGGGGGTTTTGTTCCCACTGGGTTTTCCCTCTTTTCCTCACTTAGTTTGTTTTGAGCATTGTTTCAGTTGCTTTATTGTACAGGGTGACCTATGGCCTTTGTTTCCAGGGCCCTAGAATTTTTATGTTTTCTAACTCTTCCTGAGTATAGCTTAAGGGGGAGTGTTGGAGACATTTACCATCATACACACTCTTCAGTCAAATTGGCCTAGTTAAACCACTATCCTAAGCTTAATTGACATCAAGGAGCATTAATTACCATCATCCCAGTCACTCCCACGCCTAACTATATTCAAGGAGGCTAACTTAGCCTTTCCTACAGTCAAGGAGGCTAACTGGAGCACTCCAGGGGTGATCTGGTTGACATTCATGCACCTAATTGCTAACTGGGGGTTACTTTCAGTTCAACCAATCAATTACAGTCAGTTAAGGCACCTCCATGAATTAAATATATTATTTAATCATTATTTATTGATTATTTTATTATTATTTAATGAACTGGAGTGAACTAGGCGCCTTCACCAACTTGTGATGGTCAGTTCAGCTTCAGTTAACCTCATCAAGGTTTATTGGAGTCTTGCAGTACTAGCACTTGATGGTTGGTTGCTATGACATGTGTTTGATCTCCTTCAGTTGAGATTAAGTCATTTATTGCACTCCAACTTCAGTTAGGGATTGGTGAGTCAATTAAGGTTTTTTGTCAAGTGGTTAACTGAGTGGTATTGCATGGCAAAGAGTCAGTTAAGCTAGACTCATACATGGGAATTCGAATTGTCCCTTAGTTATTCGAATTCTTCATTGAGTTAAGCTATGGCTCATGCATGGAATTGTAATCCTTTATTGTTTATATAATATACAGAGAGGAAACCTATTTGGTTCCTAAAAATTTCCAATTCATGAGTAATTGTTAATAATTCTTTGATGAGATTGAATCTTAGTTCCTAGATCATGTGCAAGAATTAATACTTACATGCTAGATTGCTAGAATGACAATTTGAGAATATAACATACATTCATGTTCCAAGAATTTTTAATCAAGTCGCTGACTCATATGCTAACTATGTGTTAGATTGGCATTTGTTTCATAGACCATAAGCATATCACAAACATACATTTTACACACATGTAAATATATATAAAATCAATCATCTTAAAAGTTTTTTCATTAACATCCAAAAAGTGACGTCATAATACATAAGTGTTATATACAAAATTGGGGCTTTTGAGCCACAAAAATATAATACATGGTCATACAAAAAGGAATACACTTAGGTCTCTAAGCCTGAGGTGGAGGGGGGTTCTGATCATGATAGAGCACTACGGCTCTAGCTAACCATTGAAATAGTCGAACCCATGCTCGTGGTACACCAACCACCTAGCACTGCATAGCCTCGGGCAATTCCTTCACTTGTGCCATGGGTACCCTATGTGTCAAGCGAACAAAGTTTGTATGGATGCTTTGGAGCGTTCGCTCCACATCCAAACCCATTGTTTCTGCCTTTCACACACCTGGGTTACATGGCAGAAATATTCAAGCCACTCAGTGTGATCTTGGGGGCAAGTCTCTAGTCAAGGCTGTCACCTTGTTCTTGACTCCTCCATTTAGGCTAACTCCTAATGAAGCCAAGGGGGGTAGACCCTATTAAATTACTAAGGATAATTACTTAGTGTGATGGTGTTATTTTGATTAAGTTGTTTAGGAGTTTTTTTAAATTAACCAGTGGAAACAAAATATTGTTAGGATATTTAGACACCTAGGAGTTAGACACTTGGGAGTTAGTTAAGATCAACTTGTCTAATATATCTATTAGGTAAAGTGTGTTTATTTAGTATGCATTAGTATGCATTTGTAAATATTTTAATCCTAGGTCATGATATGCTCTAGACATAAAGTGATCCGACGGTTCAAATTCTCTTATATCATACCTACCATTGATCTATGGCTTAGTAGCTGATTGGTCCATGGTCTCTATTTAAAGAGCATGGAGAGTCATTGGCTAGTTGATCGATTATGAGAAGCTCATATGTAACTTTCTTTCTTTTGCATAATAAATTGCTCCAAGTAGCTATTTGGCAGGGGCTGTGGACTATTTCCCTCTTGAGGGTTTTAACCACATGACAAACATCGATGTGTTGCTCTATTATCTATTTGTGTGAAGCGGTTACTCAATGTGTTCATTCTTTTGGGAGTACCTTGTGTACCTGAACATGGTATCAGAGCGTTTATGAAAAGCCGCTTTCAGTTTTGATTAAGATTTGGAACCGGTGTTGTCGAAACTTTGAAAGGGTTTATGGTTCTGGAGTTTCTATGCATTTTTTGCCTCTAGGAGCTATTCCATTGCATCCAGAGTGTCGTTTCTATTGGGAAATAGTTTTTGTTTCATCGAAAACCGTTTCTATTTGATCCATCCAGAAACACCCATTTCGGAAAATATGAAGGTATAATGTTACAGTGACGGATTTGTTTAAAAAATTTTAAATCTCTCATATTTTATTAGTTTTATTATTAGATATTTATTGTTTTAGTCTCAGACTATTTCCTTCCCTAGCTACATATGCTCTTTGCCATGCACCTTGTGCAATCACGGCAAATTAGAAATAGAAAGGGAAAGTTTTTTTTCTTATCTTCTCGGCTACATATACTCTTTGTCGTGCACCTTGTGCGATCACGACAAATTAGTAACAACAAGAAAACTTGAAAATGTAGACTTTATTGGTAAGCTAAGCAAGATCTAACCCCATTGTGTGAAAAAAGTTTTTTTTTGTTTTTGTTTTTTATTTTCTTTTTTTGTGTGATTTGCAGGGAAAAAAGGCAAGCATGGAGAATGAGAGAGAAGAGTAAAAAAAAGCCCCCTTCCTCTTTCCATTCTTTTACGTACCTTTTAAACTTAGCTCACTTGGTCCAAAGTTGCTTTATTCCTTAATAGGTATTGAGTTCAAGTCGTATTAAGCTACTGTTTAGTGCATGCAATTTATATTTTCAAGTTACTTTATTGTAAAATTGCACCTCACTTAAATAAAATAAAATAAAAAGTGAGTCACTTATTGTAAAAGTGAACATCACTTATTCTACAAAAGTGATTCACTTAAAAGCAACTTTATTGTAAAGTGATTGTCAAAGGTTGATCTTGGGAAGAGGGGGATTCTTTTTTTTTAGTTGGTCAAGTTAATATCTGCCACGTCACTATTGGGTACATCTTCAACATTTTCTTTGATCAAGCATAACTTCATTATCCAGAATCAGTTTTCAGTGCCATTTTTTTTAAACCACATATTTTTTCGAGCTCTTTGCATCCAAACAGTTAGTTTCTGTTCTTTCATCCATTATTTTACAGTATGGCCACCCCTTGTGATATTATACTTACAAGTTCTAACTATATCTCATGGAAATATTGTATGGAGGATGTTCTGCGAATTAGGGCACTTTTCAGGATAACCTCAGGGAAAGAAACAGAACCCAATAATGATGATAATAAAATTAAATAGGCAAATAGATGTGATGAAGCTCGTGGATTGATTGGGATGTCAATCTCTACTGATTTGTGATTCCACGTATCTAGAATTGATGAACCTAATAAAGCTTAGGAAAAATTGGAATCTATGTTTGGCAAACACAATGAAATTCGGGGTCATCAACTTGAGAACGACTTGATTTCCTTGAATCCAAATGATTTTTCATGCAATCAAGACTATTTATCTAAGTATAAAACTCTTAGACTCTTATGTGAAGAATGCAAGATTAAGAAAGAAGACAAACAATGTATTTATCATATTCTTTCCAAACTTAGACCTGCATATTCTGTTTTTGTATCCACATTCTACTCCATGAAAGAATCCTTGACTGCAGCTAGCTATCAAGAGCCTAGACTTTAATATTTTTGTGATTCATTAATTAGAGAACAATATAATCTCATTCATATTGGAATAATTAACAATGCAAATACATCTGGGAAAGCCTTATTGTCCCAATAGAAAGAAAAGTCCAAACCTCCCAAGAAACAGGATTTTTGCAATAATAAGCCAAACAACAAGGGTCCCAAACCCTCTCAATCAGCTCCTTCTTTAAAAAATGACAAAGGATCCAAGCCAAAAGGAAATAAGACTGAGCGTCATTGCAATTTTTGTGGAAAAGATAATCATGATGAATATAAGTGTTCCAAGAAGATGGCATCCTTGGAAGCAACAATGAAGAAGAACCACATCAGCCTAGATTCGTCTTTAGAATCTACATCTCATGGACATGCACTTTGTGCTTCTAGTTACTCTTATACTGCATCTTCTTATTCTACTTCAATTGAATGGCTCATTGATTCTAGAGCATCTCATCATATGGCTAAGGATCAAGCCATATTTTTTACTATGCATGAATGTAACAGCAAACAAATATTTGTTGGTGATGGTCGATCTCTAAGTGTTGTAGGATCTGGAATAGTTCCAGTAGAAAATGGTCATTTCAGTGATGTACTATGTGTTCCAAAATTTCCTGCAATTCATTATCAGTTTATCAAATTAATCATTCAGGTGAAGGTAAAACTGTGACATTTACACCTCACCAAGTTGTAATCAAGGATTTTAAAAATCCTCAAAATTTCCTTGCTACTAGAACTGTTGATGATATTAGCAAGTTGTATAAATTTAACAACTTTGGGTCATCACCTTTTCCTTTAGTTTTTGTTGCTGATAGTGATAACTTGAGCAAACTTTGGCATGAGCAATTTGGTCACTTAAATTATCGCTCATTGCAACAACTGTGTAAAGACAATATGGTGACTATTCTTCCAATGGTATCTTGTAAGGATGGTGTTTGTTCCGGTTGTGTACTCGGAAAACATCATCGGGACAATTTTGACAAACGTGCCTCTTGGCATGCCTTGGTTCCCTTGGAACTTGTGCATAGTGACTTGTGTGGTCCTCTTCCATCTGCTTCATTTTATAGTTTCAAATATTTCTTAACTTTCATTGATGAATACTTTAGACGCACTTAGGTTTACTTCCCTAAAACTTAACAGTGAAGTATTTAACATGTTCTTGGCCTACAAGGCCCTTGTTGAAAAACAATCTGATCATCAAATTATTAAGTTAAGATTTGACAATGGAGGAGAATATGCTAACAACAAGTTCGCTACTTTCTGCACTGAACAAGGAATCCAACAATAGCACATTGTTTCATATACACCACAACAAAATGGTATAGCTAAACGGAAGAACCGCACTTTAAAAGAAATGGATAATTGTATGATCCAATCTAAGGGACTAAGTCTTCAATATTGGGCTGAGCCCATAAATTGTGCAAATTGCATAGTTAATCGCACACCCACTAAATTTTTATAAGGTATAGCACTGGAAGAAGCATGGAGTAAAATTAAACCAGATGTAAGTCGCTTCCATGTGTTTGGTTGTGAAGCATGGGCTCACATTCCGGATCAAAAATGAAAAGCATTGCAGCCTAAAAGTGAAAAGTGCATATTTGTTGGATATTCTGAAGATGTAAAAGGTTATAGACTTCTTCAACCACATTGTCATGATATAATCATTAGAAGAGATGTTAAATTTGATGAAAATATCTTGGCCTGTGAGCTTAACTTGGTGGGTGTGCTATCTTTGGCCAACGAGCCTGATTTGACCATTGTGCCTTCTTATTCTTCTTATTCTTCCAACTTCCTTGATAGGTTTCCAACTCCAGTTTCTGATGATGATAGTGAGGATGAAAATCCACCTCTGCCTGCTCATGTTCCTCCAATTTCACCAGCATCAATGCTTCCTCAATGGGTCTATTCAACATGTGAAGTAGCTGCTGATCTTCCTGGTGAGCCTAGAGATCAACGTCGAACATGTTCTCAGTTTCAACGAGCCTCTTCCCTTTTGGTTCAAGTTTCCAAGAATCGTGATTTAAAAAAATTTGCAGAAGCTTTAGGAAATCCATATTGGGATGCAGCTATGGATGAAAAATATCATTCCTTAATGGTGAACGATACTTGGGATCTTGTTCCTCTTCCGAAAGGAAGAAAACTTGTCATATGTAAATGGGTCTACAAAACGAAGTATGCATTAGATGGAAGTGTTCAAAGACTTAAGGCAAGGTTAGTTGCCAAAGTTTTTTCCCAAGTTGAATGGATTGACTACAATGAAACCTTTGCTCCTGTCACAAAAATGAATTCCATACGCCTTGTTCTTTCCCTTGTAGCCTTACATAACTAGGAAGTCCATCAAATGGATATCAAGTCTGTTTTTTTACATCGTGATTTACAGGAGAAAATTTACATGGAACAACCTCCTAGATGTGTTCAGGATAACTCTAGCCTTGTTTGTCTCCTTAAGAAATCCTTATATGGCCTTAAGAAAGCTCCTAGAGCTTGGTATGCCAAAATGGATAGCTTTCTCCTTAACACTGGTTTTTCTAGATGCCATTCTAACCCCACTGTCTATACCAAGAAAGTAGGAAACTATCTCATCATACTTGTTCTTTATGTTGATGAGCTTATCATTACTGGTAGTGACCCTAAACTTATAACCCATGTGAAATCCAGTCTTAAGCAAAATTTTGAAATGTCAGACTTAGGACATTTGCATTATTTTCTTGGTCTCCAAGTCTTGCAAATCAAAGAAGGAATCTTTCTTTCCTAGTCTAGGTATGCTTGTGACCTTCTTCATTGCTTTCACATGGAAGATTGTAAACCAGCCCCTTCTCCCTTCTAGTCTGGAGTCAAAATTTCTACCACTTGTACTTCTCCTGAAGTAGATGCCACCTTTTATCGTCAGCTTGTTGGTAGTCTCTTATACTTGAGTCATTCTCGTCCAGATATTTCCTTTTGCCATTGGTCATGTTTCCCGTTATATCCAAACACCTCATGAAAGCCACTACAAAGTAGCAAAAAGAATACTTCGATATATTTGAGGTACAATTCAGTTTGGGATTGATTATAATATAGGGATGAAACCTTTGTTGGTTGGTTTCACTGATTCAGATTGGGTCAGTGATCCTGATGATTGAAAGTATACTGTAGGTTATGTTTTTAGTCTAGGATCTGGACCTGTCCCTTGGGATTTGTTGCAGCTGCAACTGTTCTCCCCCAATTTTCTTAAATTTTTGGGCCCCTCCTCATGATTTAGCATTATTGTTGATCGTTGAACTCTTGAGCCTTTTGGGCATGTTGTATTTTCGAGTGATTCTGAAGATTGATTGTCAGCCTGTGTGAAATTTCCATGTTTGATTTTCGTGTTGGGTCGCGGATGTGAATTTAGTTTGCTAGCCGAGGATAAGTCGAATTTTTGTTCCTTAAAGCCGTTATTTCAGAGGTAGAACGATTTTAACCTTTGCTGATTCTTAAAGCTGTTTGAGCACTTATTATTTTTTGGTTAATTGGATGTCATCTTATGTTAAATCGGCAGCTGATAACTTATTTATCTTCCACCGTTGTGGATCCCAAATTGATTAGCCATCCGAAGCATAAAGAGCTCCAACTGCCGATATACGTTTACCTTTCGGTCGCGCACCCGAAGCCTTTTCTCTTCCGCAGTTGCAGCTAGGAAAGTCATTTGTCCTCCGATGTCCAAACCTATCCAACTTCCGATTCAAATTTTTTCTCACCCATAGGTCACGCGTGTCTTTGGCCTTCTCTTTTCCACCGTTGCGGCTGGGAAATTCCTTTAGCCTCCGAAGCGTAAAGCCATCCGATTTCCGATTAAAGCTTCTCCCGCCCGCGTTTCGTGTCACTTGAGCCTTTGTCTTTTTCGCCGTTGCGGCTAGGAAAGCCTTTTCTCATCCAATGTCAAAGTCTTTCGACTGCCGATTTATAACATTCCCTCCCGAGACTTAATCAAAACTCTTTCCAGATCAAGGGATGCACGTGGCTATTTTCTTGTGGATTGGTAGTTTCAGGTGATTTAAGTTAATGATTAAAATTCTATTCCAAAGAATAATGCATAGTAATTGATTGTAGGTAGAACTCAAGAGAGGATTCGGGTGACCATGATGTGAAGGAGTAGCCTGGCATTTTTGTAAAAGGTCAAATCGAAACCGGCAAGGTCGCAATGGAAACAAGCGAGAGAAAAGACAAAATCGAAAGCAATGAAACGCATATCTGAAAGGTACGGCAGTTACCCAACTAATCATGGGCATACGAAGAAAAATAGAAAGAGGAACACAAAACGTGAGAGTAACCGAAAAATCACCCAGTTGGGGAAACCCAAGCGTTCTGCAGTTGTAGTTTAAATATTGAAAAGATAGGACTTAGAAAGGGCTTTTTCCCTGAAAAATTTGTAAACTCTTTTGCTTGTAAGAGGAACTACTTCGTTTTACAGTCAGAAAGTGCAACTTTGCCTGCTGGAGAGAGCGAAATGTGGAATGTATCAATGCGACTAGATGAATAATGTTGAAGAGGAACTATTTCGTTTTCAACTGTGTTTCATTTACTGTGAGAGTATTTAATTTCCTGAACCTATGTTCTTGTTGAATGTTCTTCAGTATATTTTGGGATGTTCTCCACTGTGAGTAATAAATGTTATTCATAAAATAATCGACTATCTGGTTGTTTAAATATCTGTAATTGTTCATGTGTCTTGAATGAAGTATCAGCTATCTGTAATTCTTCATAATGCACATACAAAATGTATTACTCACCAATGAATGATAACTCTGCTCCCTAGGGATAGTTTAGGTAATTAGTTTATTTTCGTGTTGTATGTGTTATGGGTGCTTGCGAACCTTAAGACGAGAGGTAAGAACCTGTGCATCACATTGTGACTATCCATTACATATTTAGCACCCTGCATTGTTAGTTAGGCACTTGCATATCATACATTAAGTCAAAAATACAAAATTTACGGTGCACCGGGCCGCAACCAGTAAAGCCTTTGTTTTGCTACTTTGACCTACGGTAGCCGGACCGCAAACCAGACAGATTCCCTATACCAAACAGTCCACGGGCTAGTTGGGAACATGGACTGGGGAGAATCCCTTACTGTTGTTGCCTACAAATTTTGGGGCTCCAACAGTTTTGGTGCTAGAAGGAGGGCCGCCAGTGTATGGCTGGCCGAGGAAACCTGTTTTCCTGAGAATATTCCACTGGTCACAGTTCTGAAAGCAGTGAGTTCCATAATCCAATTCCGGAAGAAAGAGAACATCTATATTCTATTGACAATGAAATTGTTAATGATATGAGAAGACACACCAGGGCATATGTAAAGAAGATTGGAGGATTGCCAATCATCCTTGAATTTCCCAGAAGAGATTATAAAAAGAAAGATCGTCCTGAAGCGGAAGGCTCAGTGCTGGTTGGAGACTGGGAAGAACTTGTATAGACAGCCTTACTGGAAGTTGTGCTACCGTTGAATCAAGAAGGCCCAGAAACCCCTCATAGTTCTCCTGCTCACACTCCAGTTGGTTCACCTCCTCACTCTCCACCTCTACTCATGGCTGGCGTAAATGCAAATCAACCACCTAACCCACCAAATCTGCCACCTGCATGGAGAGCCTGATTACCCTTAAACCTGACCCCTCCATTACATGATTTGCCTCAATCCTTTGAAAAGTTACTCCCTAAATTCGACCCCAATGAGAAGATACTAGTAGATGATCATCTGCAGAGTTTTTACTTGGCAATAGAAGGATTGAGGGCTGGGGAGCATGAAGATGTAGTCTGCAGACTGTTCCCGCATACCCTTAAAGGAGCTGCGGCATCATGGTAATTTGGGTTTCCTGCTAACTCTATCCCTGATTGGGATACCTTCGAAATAATTTTCAGAAGTAAGTATGCAACTCAGAAAACTCATGCGGCTCTCATGAAAGGGTTGTGCGCGTTGAAGAAAGAAAGAAAAGAAAAGGTGCACAGTTTCACACAAAGGTTCGCAGCCTATCTCAAGAATTTCTCTGAAATGAATAGACCTTTAGAGAAAGTGCTGATTGAATATTATACTTCAGCTTTAGGCCCTGATCTGGCCATGTTTGCCAAAGGCAGGGCCAAGCCTACGTTGACGGAAACCTATGAAGAGGCTAAAGTAGTGGAAGTTGAAAGAGAGAGTATTGAAGAATATCCAGAGCAGTCAGGAGAAAAGGGTGCGGGAAGAAAAGCCTTATTGTTTACTAAGCCTAAGGAAGAAAAGTCGCCAGATTTGGAAAATATGGCCAAAATGATGCAGAAACTTTCCAACAAAATCATAGATATGGAGAAAGAAAAGGAAGCACAAAAGTTTTATAAACCATATTATAAGAAAAGAGAGGATAACCATCAGTCTCAACCTCCTCCTCACAATGTTGCATCTATGAATTTAATAGAGTTAGGCTTGGACAATTTTTCCACTTTTCACCAACAGCCACACTCTGAAAAGAATTGTCCTCAATGGATCAACTCGATGACATTGGTCATGAATCAACTGTTAGATTCCAAATTAACAGAAGAAGGAGAAGAAGAAAGAAAATAAACTTCTAGTTCTACTTCCACTAAAGAACAGGAAGAAGAAACCATGGCTTTATGGAATTTTGTCTCGTTATTTGACGCTGAAGAGGAAAAGACTCAGGGGTACAAGGACGTTGTGGAAACCAATGTAGCCACAAGGAGCCAAGGGACGGTTAAAGAAGACTATCTTATACTTTTGAAGATTAGGAGGCTACAGAGAAATGTTAAGAAAAGATTTCAAGACAAATCTTTAGCTGATAAAATTCCAGAGTTCACTATTACCAGCCAAAATCCTAGACAGAATGATACAACAGCCAAGCCAAATGAAGATAAGGAGAATGCTGATAGGCCTCACCCCACGGAACAGCAGATGGATTATGACATTGTGGAGGATTTAAAGAAGGTAAAGGTGAATGTTCCACTATTCAAAATGTGCAAAGTGCCACAGCAAAAGGAAAGGTTGTTGAGAGCCCTTGAAGCATCAGATGAGAAGACACCCACTAACAATCAACCAGAAGAAGAAGAAGAGATTGGAAAGACCAGTAGTGGAGATAAGTCCAAGCACAAGCATCCACCTTTCCTCCTTACTTTTGAAATCTTCAACTACAATGTACATAATTGCTTGGTAGATTCAGGGGAAACTGTTAATGTCATGCCGATATCTGTCTGTAAAAGAATCAATGGGAATCCTAAACCATCCCCATGGAGAGTAATTCAGTTGGATAGAACAAATGTGAAGGTAATTGGTGAGATGGAAGATGTCCTAGTCCATCTGGATTCAAATGATAAAGTATGCCAGGTCATTAATATTGTGGTGGCTGATATACCAGATGCGTACGGCCTTATCCTGAGCAGAGATTGGTCAGCCAAACTTAATGGATATTTCACTTCTGATTGGTCACATCTATGGTTGCCATACAAAGGAAGCCCGAACCAGATTAGGGTTTTGAGGGAGCCTCACATGAAGTACAATGTTACCCGACTTGAAGAGAAGAATGAACCTGTGGATTCTGTCTTGGGAAACTATTTTATTGAGTTGGAACCGGGTAATTACCAAGAAGAAGAAGCCAGCAACACATCTGACACCCAGCCTGATCTCCTTCGTTTCTCACAGGCTGATGAGATTGACTGTAAAATAGTAGACTTAGCAGTAGGAGTAGATTCATTTTCAGTAGTTAATGATTTTTGGACTTTATTTTTCGATGGATCTAAGACATTAGAAGGGTCAGGGGCCGGATGTGTCCTGATCGACCCACAGAAGAATAGGAATTTTCTTTCCCGTAGATTAGAGTTTGAGTGTACTAATAATACAGCTGACTATGAAGCACTGGTGCAAGGACTAAAGAAGGCAATTGAATTAAAGGTAAGTAATCTAAAAGTTTTTGGGGATTCTGAAATTATTGTGAAACAAATCCAGAATCAGATACATTGTATTTCTCCTCACTTAAAGGCCTACCAAAATGAGGTATGGGATTTGCTGAAATATTTTAATGCATTTAACATTATTTCAATTCCAAGAATTAAAAACGCAGCTACTGATCTGTTGGCCGCATCAGCTGCTAGACTCCTACCTACTAATAATCGATGCTCTGTTGAACTACTATTCAGGCCCTGTGTACCTGATATGATTACGAACCTACGAGTGTTCGATGATGACCAGCAAATCATAGAATGTTTAACGAATGATGAAAGGTTTAAAGGAGCGATCATAGACGATGAAGAGCATTAGGATGAGATGAAATACGATAATTTCATTCCTAAAGGAGTCAGAACGTTGGAAAAAATGTTCGATTTAAATGAAAAATTCAGAAGACCACCCAACGTGAAGACCCACAGCTCATCTCTACAGTTCGAGCTGATAAATTTGGGGACTGAAATGGCTCCTAAGTTCGTGAATCTCGGCAAATGCCATTCGCCAATAGAGAGAGACAAATTCCTCAGTCTATTTAAACAATATAAAGATGTTTTCGCATGGACGTACGAAGACTTGAAAACGTATGATACTAGTATCATCAAACACGTCATCCCCATTAGAGCAGGCGTCAAGCCATACCAGCAGCCGTTGAGAAAAATGCATCCAAAGTTAGAACCGCTGATTCAAAGTGAAGTAAAGAAATTATTGGATGCTAGAATCATCTTCAAAGTTAGACACTCTGAGTGGGTATCAAATCTGGTACCAGTAAGAAAAAAGTCGGGAGAAATCAGGCTATGCGTAGAATTTAGGAACTTGAATCGTGCCTCCAATAAGGATAACTACCCTGTGCCGCCCATGGAAAAATTGCTGCAAATGGTCTCTGGTTCTGAATTGTTTTCATTATTAGACAGTTTCTCTGGCTACAATCAAGTATTGGTAGCTGAAGAAGACAGACTAAAGACAATGTTCAGAACCAAATGGGGAACCTTTGCCTACAGAAGAATGCCCTTTGGGATGATAAATAATGGAGCAACATTTCAGAGGGATATGGACATAGTTTTCCGTGAATTGATTGGACGAAATGATGTAGTGTACCTTGATGAAATTACAATATTCTCAAAGAAAAGATAAGAGCACGCATTTCACTTAAAGCAAATTTTCGATCGTTGTCGAAAATATGGCATTTCCCGCAATCCTAAAAAGTGTGTGTTCGCGGTCACAGAGGGCAAGTTGCTGGGTCACATAGTTTCAAATACAGGAATTTATATTGATCCAGAAAGAGTCAAATCCATTGAGCAAATCCCCTTTCCCCATAATAAGAAAGGGATGCAGTCTTTTATGGGAACTATAAACTTCATGTGAATATTTGTCCTTGATTTTGCTCAAATGGTTAAGCCACTGCAGCAGATGGTGAAACAAAATGCACAATTTAAGTGGACTGAGATTGAAAAGAATGCTTCCAGTAAAATCAAGACTGTTGTTGCACATGTACCCTCCTTGAAAAGCCCAGACTTTGACAAAGACTTTATTCTGTATACATTTGCATCCGATAATTCACTAGCAGCCGTGCTCACCCAAAAAGAAGAAGGGGGGGATGAATTCCCAATCTCCTTTATGAGTACTGGTCTACAAGGGGCTGAATTAAACTACCTAGCCATTGATAAGCAAGATTACACAGTATTTAAGGCAGTGAAGCAATTCAGGCCTTATATATTAAAAAATCAAACCAAGGTAATAGTCCCTTACCCAGCTGTAAGATCCCTTCTCATACAGAAAGAGTTAGGAGAAAGAAGGGGCAACTGGGTAACAGCTCTTCAAGAATACGACCTTGAATTCAAACCAGCCTCTATAGTTAAAGGGAAAGGATTATGCAATCTGATGACTAAAATTGGGAACAACAAAGAACAAGCATGGGAGGATGAGCCTGAATTACATGTAATGGATGTATGTCCTTTATTTACAGCTCCCGAGTCTTGGTATAGAGATATTGTACACTACCTACAGGCAGGCCTGTTACCTGAACATTGGAATTCCAAGCAAAGAAGAGTGCTACGTCTTAAATCGGCCTCCTATCAACTTGTTGAAGGAGTATTATTCAGAAGGAATTATGACGGGGTTCTCCTTAGATGCTTAGAAAAAGAAGATGCAAAGAAAGTAATGTCAAAATTATATGATGGTCCTGCTGGGGGACATTACTCAGGAGACACTACAGCCCACAAAATCCTCAGATCTAGTTACTATTGGCCTACACTCTTCAAGGATGCACATGCACATGTCAGGAAACGTGATATTTTCCAAAGTTGTGGAGGAAAACAGCCTAAAGCAGCAGCACCCCTAAATCCTGTGATGATCACAGAACCATTCGAGCAATGGGGGTTGGATATTATTGGAGAAATAAAACCAAATTCTTCTCTCCAACACAAATACATTCTGACTGCGACTGATTATTTCACTCGCTGGGTCGAAGTTGTCCCGTTGCGTAAGATAAATGAAGACGAAGTCATCAGCTTTTTGCAAGATCATATCATGACCAGGTTTGGAGTTCCAATTTCCTTAGTTTTTGATAATGCCAAATACTTTTCATCAATTAAATTAACTGCTTTTTCCCATGATAAAGGAATAAAATTGCATTATGCTGCTAACTACTATCCACAAGGGAATGGCCTGGCTGAATCCTCTAATAAAAATCTGATTAGAATCCTAAAGAAGACTGTAATAGAAAACCAGAGGAGTTGGCACTCAGCACTACCAAACGCCCTTTGGGCTGATAGAGTCACCCCCAAGTCTGTGATAGGAGTGTCACCATATACCCTTGTCTATGGTAAAGAAGCCATCCTTCCTCCAAATATCATGCTACCATCTTCCATACTAGCTCAGGAGTCTAGGGGATCGGCTGATGAAGTTTTACAAATAAGAATATATAATCTCCTAAAAGCAGAGGAGGCTAGATCTAAAGCCAAGGAATGCTTTAAGCAACAACAAGATTCAGTTAAAAGATGGGTTGACAAGCATAAAGCTGGGACAAAAGACTTTGAATTCGGAGACTTATTCCTCAAATGGGATCACCCCTATGATGAGAAAGGAAAGCACACTAAATTCCAGCAATTATGGGTAGGCCCTTTTCAGATTGCAGCAAATCTTGACCCTTCTACTTACAAATTGCAGGATCTTCAGGGGTGGGAAGAGAATTTACCAATGAATGGCTTGGTTCTCAAGCCTTATTTCCTGAGTTTCTTTGATTTTTTATGTCTTGTATATAAATAAGCTATTTGGCTGTCTTTGAGTCATATTTTTTTTATTTTGTTTTAGTTTAAGTTTCATTGATTTTCAATAAGGGAAGCAAACCTACAGTTGCATGGGGAACATCCGATTTTCCTAGGATTGATAAGCGTTCTTGGTATCAGACAGTGTATTACTGTTTATCTGAAAAGAACTTCTTCCAGTTTAGCAGTTTTCTCGAATAGCTCTGTGTGCATTGAAGTCCTACTTAACCCCTATGAAATAAACCAGATTCAAAGAGTCCAGAATACTATGTTGAGGCTCCATCCACGTCACACTTAAAATGTCTAGGGGATGATAGTAGAGTACCCATGGAAAGAAGCAAAGTGAACAGTATATTAAATATAAATGATCCCATGCCAAGAAACGAATTCCAAAAGGCAGATAAGAATCAAAGAACTCCTATGAAAAGCATCACACATCAAAGCAGATTTTGAATCATAAGTACTAAATTGTCGAAAGATCCTCTCCGTCCGTGAGCTTAAACTTGAAGTACACCACTCACACAAAAGGACACTATGGGATAGAGGATCCTGAATTAAAATTCAGTAAGAAAGGCATGTAAGCAAACTCAGATGAAAAGGGACAAAAGTCCAAAAGCACAAGAAAAGTGTAAAAATGGCATGGGAATGAGGAACAAACGAATATTTCTGTTTACCATATGCTCCAATCCTGTGGTGTCCAAAGCTATTAGCCACGTCAAGACAAAGGTAATAATGAAATTCATCCTCTGGCCTCAGCATAGTTATCTGGATTTGACGATTCTAGTTTCCACTCTCCCTATTTGGACTGTCATCAATGATTAAGGGTACACACTACCGGCATTTGAGAAATCCAGATAGCTGGAAGAATTCAAAAGGATGCATGTGTTGTTAAATAGTCTGTCATTCAAAGAATAATCACCCAGAGATCTAGGTTCACCAGGTAATCGCCAATTGTTGCAGCTGCAACTGTTCTCCCCCAATTTTCTTAAATTTTTGGGCCCCTCCTCATGATTTAGCATTATTGTTGATCATTGAACTCTTGAGCCTTTTGGGCATGCTGTCTTTTCGATTGATTCTGAAGATTGATTATCAGCCTGTGTAAAATTTCCATGTTTGATTTTTGTGTTGGGTCGCGGATGTGAATTTAGTTTGCTAGCCGAGGATAAGTCGAATTTTTGTTCCTTAAAGCCGTTATTTCGGAGGTAGAACAATTTTAACCTTTGCTGATTCTTAAAGCTGTTTGAGCACTTATTGTTTTTTGGTTAATTGGGCGTCATCTTATGTTAAATCGACGACTGATAAATTATTTCTCTTCCACCCTTGCAAATCCCAAATTGATTAGCCATCCGAAGCATAAAGAGCTCTGACTGCCGATATACGTTTACCTTTCGGTCGCACACCCGAAGCCTTTTCTCTTCCACAGTTGCGGCTGGGAAAGTCATTTGTCTTCCGATGTCCAAACCTGTCCGACTTCCGATTCAAATTTTTTCGTGCCCATAGGTCGCGCGTATCTTTGGCCTTCTCTTTTCCGTCGTCGCGGCTGGGAAAGTCCTTTAGCCTCCGAAGCATAAAGCCATCCGATTTCCGATTAAAGCTTCTCCCGCCCGAGTTTCGTGTCACTTGAGCCTTTGTCTTTTTCGTCGTTGCGGCTAGGAAAGTATTTTCTCATCCGATGTCAAAGTATTTCGACTGCCGATTTATAACTTTCCCGCCCTAGTCTTAATCAAAACTCTTTCCGGATCAAGGGATGCACCTGGTTGTTTTCTTGTGGATTGGTAGTTTCAGGTGATTTAAGTTAATGATTAAAATGCTATTCCAAAGAATAATGCATAGTAATTGATTGCAAGTAGAACTCAAGAGAGGATTCAGGTGATCACGATGTGAAGGAGTAGCCTAGCAGTTTTGTAAAAGGTCAAATCGAAACCAGCAAGGTCGCAATGGAAACGAGCGAGGGAAAATACAAAATCGAAAGCAACGAAACGCAGATCTGAAAGGTCCGGCAGTTACCCAACTGATCATGGGAATACGAAGAAAAATGGAAAGAGGAATACGAAACATGAGAGTAACCGAAAAATCACCCAGTTGGGGAAACCCAAGCGTTCTGCAGTTGTAGTTTAAATATTGAAAATATAGGACTTAGAAAGGGCTTTTTCCCTGAAAAATTTGAAAACTCTTTTTCTTGTAAGAGGAACTACTTCGTTTTATAGTCAGAAAGTGCAACTTTTCCTGCTGGAGAGAGCGAAATGTGGAATGTATCAATGCGACTAGATGAATAATGTTGAAGAGGAACTATTTCGTTTTCAACTGTGTTTCATTTACTGTGAGAGTATTTAATTTCCTGAACCTATGTTCTTGTTGAATGTTCTTCAGTATCTTTTGGGATGTTCTCCATTGTGAGTAATAAATGTTATTCATAAAATAATCGACTATCTGGTTGTTTAAATATATGTAATTGTTCATGTGTCTTGAATGAAGTATCACCTATCTGTAATTCTTCATAATGCACGTACAAAATGTATTACTCACCAATGAATGATAACTCTGCTCCCTAGGGATAGTTTAGGTAATTAGTTTATTTTCATGTTGTATGTGTTATGGGTGCTTGCAAACCTTAAGACGAGAGGTAAGAACCTGCGCATCACATTGTGACTATCCCTTGCATCTTTAGCACCCTGCATTGTTAGTTAGGCAGTTGCATATCATACATTAAGTCAAAAATACAAAATTTACAGTGGACCGAGCCGCAACCGGTAAAGCCTTTGTTTTGTTACTTTGACCTACGGTAGCCGGACCGCAAACCAGACGGATTCCCTATACCAAATAGTCTACGGGCTAGTTGGGAACGTGGACTGGGGAGAATCCCTTACTGTTGTTTCCTACGAATTTCGGGGCTCCAACAGGATTATAAGAAACAACAAGCTCTTGCTCTTTCTTCAGCAGAAGCAGAATATTGAGCCACAGTTAATGCCAGTCATGAAGCTTTATGGCTTCGACAGATCCTTTCAAAGTTTGGATTCGAGCAGCAGTAGCCTACTCCACTTTGGTGTGACAATCAAAGTGTCATCAAGCTTGCCAAGAATCCAGTTCTACATCAATGCAAAAAACACATTGAGCTACACATGCACTTCATCAAAAATCTTGTTCATAATCATGTTCTTGAAATGCTCTATTTCCCTACAGATGATCAAGTTGCTGGACATCTTCACCAAGTCTCTATTAGAAGCGAAGTTTTCTAAACTTCGATCTATGTTAGGAGTTCAGGAATGTGTCCTTAAGGAGGGATAGGCTCTAATGCCTCCTTACTTCTCCTAATAGTGTCACTTTTGTAAATCCTTCAATCCTATCCCAAGTTGTTCTTAAGGGGGGATGTTAGGATATTTAGACACTTAGGAGTTAGTTAAGATCAACTTGTGTAATATATATTTTAAGTAAAGTGTGTTTCTTTAGGATGCATTAGTATACATTTGTAAATATTCTAATTCAATGGTAATGATATGCTCTAGACATAAAGTGATCCGATGGTTCAACTTCTCTTAGATCATACCTACCATTGATCCGTGGCTTAACACCCGATTTGTCCATGATCTATATTTAAAGAGAATGGAGGGTCCTTGGCTAGTTGATCCATTATGAGAATATCATATGTAACTTTCTTTCTTTTGCATAATAAATTGCTCCAAGTAGCTATTTGGCTGGGGATGTGGACTGTTTCCCTCTCGAGGGTTTTAACCATGTGAAAAACATTGGTGTGTTGATCTATGATCTATTTGTGTGAAGCGGTTGCTCAAGGTGTTTGTTCTTTTGGGAGTACCCTGTGTACCCAAACAAAGATAACAAGATGCAATATTTAAAGTAGATAAGCACAGTAATGACACTCAATATATATATATAATCGAAAGAATTGATCAAATAAATCACCAGTGCCTTAAATGGAGTCAACATAGAAAACAATGTGCTTGCATGCGCTTGAAAGAATGTTTTTCAAATGTCTCTTGGTATATTTTAGATTTAATGTGGAATGTGAATGAATTAAATTAGGCAAAAAAGGGGACTCCAAATATACCTAAGGGGTACTTGGAGTTTGTCCAAAAGTGAACATTCACTGCTACTTGCAAGGTGTTTATGGGATGGAATGGAGTCTTGGAGACTGTTGTTCATAACGCACCCATCAGGGTGTGATAGAGATCGGTACCTTGAGGTCACTTTCTAGTTGTTCCTACTCCTTTAGGTATTTTTCTACTGTTTACAGTTCGTTCGAGGCATTGGATTTTCGCCTAATGGTTTGTCAATTTGGGAGGTGAAGATTAATTATTCTAGTCACTCAAGTTATTTTGATGCAGCTTGACTGATCAGATGAACCACAGCCAAGTACAGAGCATACACACTGAAGTCTTTGTTATTTTTAGTAAGTTTTAAAAGAGGTGTTCTTATTAAAAAGAAAACCCTCTCGGAACCTCTCTCGGTCGAAGTGGACCTTAATCAGGGAATAGAGGAGGGATTGATTTTATTATGATTATTAAAACAATTAATGATAGAAGATGAAGCATAAACAAAAAATCAAACCACAATTTTCTAATTAGACTACCACGACCCTTTCTTCACCTTTCGGCTCAAAAGGAGGCTCGTGGGGTAAGTATTAAAATTACTTTGAAACCATGAGATATGGAATATGACAATGATTATAAATCAAATTATACTACCCCTGCATATTAGAACTACACTAGATTTGAAAAAAGATGAAAAAATGTAAGAAATGACATGAACGCGAATCCCCCCGGGGGATGGTGAATAGGCTCGAAAGAGCCTATTCGAAGAGATTATTCTTTTTATTAGAAGAAATTAAAATATCCAAAAACTGAAATTAATCCACCTGATCCTTATATGGAATAAGAACAAAGGTTTACAAATTGCAAAATTTTGAAATTTTGGGAAGATGGAGACCCCCTCGGGGGTTTCGAATGGTCCAAAAATTCTTTCTGGATAACACCTCCTCCTCTTTTCTATTATACCTGCTAAAACCCATCAATCTTATCACAATTAAATATGCCCAAAAGTACTTTTAAAGTACTAGTACTTTTGGATGAACACACTTTTTACCCAAATTACTAGTACTAGTACTTTCCACATTCTTACCCAAAGTACTAGTACTTTCCCATAAACTAGTTTTTAAAGAAGCGAAAAAAGAACCAAGGAAAGCAAAATTTCCTTGGGATATTGTTTTGCTTTCGGGGAATCCAATATGAAGCACTTAAATTGCTGAATATAACTTTTTAGATTATAAGGAAACAACCATGCATTCAACAAGCTTTAGATCTACTTTCACAGCCTTGAAAAATGACAATTTTCCTTAAAACTAGATCTAGAATGCTTGTAAAATTTCTTTAGGAATGATATCTATTTTATGAGATTTAATACAGAAATATATATGTAAAATGAATTCTGAAATTGATAGATCTAAACAATTTTAAAGCTGCAAAACAAGTAACCGTACTGATTTTAAAAAGATTGAAGGAGGAAGAGGAAAAGAAGAGCGCTTGTTGCTGGAATGGATCTACAAAAAAGACTAGTTAGTGGAATGCGGAGGGACAATGCCTTCATAAAATAGTCGGATGCCCAGTGGAATCAAGCTAGATCCACAGTTCTTCCAACCCCTGCTACTTGAAAACTAACAAACAATCCTGCACAAAAACCTTATGAGATCTAGATAGAGATATATGAAAAAAGAGAGGGATTACATGAAAATAAACTTATTTAAACATGTATAATCTAAATATTCAAACATATATGCTATGAGATATTGAAAAACAAGTAATGTTACTTGCCCAACTGTACTCCTATTGATTCAATTGAATCGTTCAAGCCAGACAAAATTCAGATGCAGAAATTGAGAGAAAGACACCGGTAACAACAAAAGATGTAAGACAATGCTACTTCCACACACATAAAAGCATTACACTATTTTGGCCTCCAAATCCTCACTTTATTCCAATAGAAAAATATATTACATAGTATTACAATAGAAACACCTCATCAATCCAACTCTAGCTAACTCAGAAAGGACGCAACCATGCTTTATTTATACAAAAAAATGAAACTACAGCCCAGAGGGGGTGCAAATCCCAAGGAGATAGACAACTACAGCTGAAGGAGAGTCCATCAATGCCTGATTTGAAGCTGAACTGAGCTTCCACTAATTCTAACTGTCAATCAGAGGGCTGATTAAGCTGACACATCAACCTGCTGACTGAATCATCAACCACAGAGCTTCCAGAAGAGCCCACACATGTGGAGGAGAGAGAGAGGTCACAATTCCCCATAAAGGAGGTTGAAGTTCAACTCTGAATCTGCCCTGATTAGCTCCTTCAGCTAAGGAACTGCAATTTCTAGTTAATCTGGTGCCGATGAGACTGATTTCAATCAAATCGGTTGAGAATCCATTGATCTAGGATTTTGGATTTGCTCCATTATTTAATTTATTTATTAATTAAATAATCAATATTTGATTTTTAGGGAATTTTGACCTAAGTGATGGACAAATCACTCAAAACTTAGAAAAAGTGGGTCTATGGGTTTACATGGTGCTCTTAGCTTGAAAATGAGCACCCACATGACCGAAACTGATTATTTGGTCCACTTTTATTACAAAACCAATTTTTCCAATTAAACTATTAAAAAATAGCCTAAGTTTTGTGGAAAAATTAAAATTTTAAAAACTTAAAAAATTAAAAAAAATTAAAAACCTAGGGGGACTTAGACATGTTCATATGACTCAACCATGATGCCTAGCATGTTTATACATTGACACATAGACTCTAATAACCTCAATAGGCCTAAATGCCAAGCCGACCACCCCAACTTTGGAGGTATTGAGTGAAAAACTCAGAAATTATCAGTCGTTTATTCAACAACCAATAATAACCAAGGGAAAAAAACACCCTGGGCTAATCGGATTGACAAATAAATTCTAAGAGACCGAGTCTTTTACAGAATTTATCATGCTAGAACATTTTATTACAACTCCCCCATGGGGTATGAACATGTGATATAGTACAACAAGCACTTCCCAGAAGCACTTCCGAAGGTCTTCTGAAGTCTGAACAAAACATATTTGTCTGGTTCACCAGGCTCACTTGATAAAAAACCACTAAGTATAACTTAGGTGGTAACACCCATGATATCATGTCCTCTTCCCCTCCGTCGATGACGAGGGAAACCTTCTAGCCACCGTGGTCCTACATCTGCATTTACATGACAGATTGTCACTATGTGTCGTCACACCAAAAACATGTCTTTTGAGTCAATATATCAAAAAACACAAAAATATTAAATAATTCAAAACTTAAAAAGTGGGTTTGGAATTCTTTACCTATATCACCATAAGCTTCTCCTGGTGGTAGGGGCATATCTGGGTCTCCACAGAAGTCTATCCCTGCATAGGGGTAGTCGTCTATGGTGATGATCTATGTCCGCCACCATGCAAAAGAAGTCTTGGGTAGGGGTTAACCACCCTACCTCCACCCAGTGTGCACATGACATTTTCTCAGTGTCGTTGGGATGGATATCGAACTTCATGTGGAGAAATGTATACCCTAGGGCTTATCCCTAGCACCCACTCAAAGAAAAACATGCTCAATATACTGTTGAACCCAAAGTTTCGCACCCTGCCCATCTTGTAATCACTGAGCTATTGTTTCATGTTGCTCAATAGCATCGTACTCCAGTCATACACTGTAGGTTGCATGCAATCTACCACATAGAACATCATTGGCCACGAGGCCTGGTGGAGTGAAGCCAACCCTGCGATCATACTTAGAGCCAAAAGTATGGCCTATAGCCCCAGAATCTGAATAGAATTTGTCAGGAATTGACTCCCAACCTTTTCCATCTCTAGAAAGTAGTACACAGCTATGTACTCATCTATGGTCAGCCCGCCTACTAGCCCACGAGATTGGAGGTTCACCATCGCTCCTCGTTTGGGACAAACCAGTGATAAAATATATGTCATCAACCTCAATGCCCAGCGACATCCCATCTATCTGAAATGTCTCAGATTCTGGATCCCAATAGTCCACCAGTAGCTGGAGCAGTCTTGATTTTGCCCTCAAGTTGCCAAGACACCAAAACTTATATAATCCACATGCCCGTAATGCATGTTGGGCCATGAGATAACCTTGCACAGCTTCCTCAACATCACCATGCTCTCTTTCTCTCCACTCTAGCAACATCCTGCACAAAAAATCAAATTTTTGATCATTTTTTTCCCTTGAAAACCTTGTTTATGGCCCTATACGCGACTGTTCTCAAAATAGCCGCATATGTACTCGGCTTTCGGTGCATTTTCCATGTATGGCAAGTGCTATACACTGAAAAAAGCCCGATTTCTGCGTGGGCCAAAACACACATGTTGGGTTGGCTCAAAATATAAAATGGACCATGAAAATGAAAGAGGAGGGCATGAGAATCTACCTGGATCAAACGGGGAGAGATTCTATTGGATGATGCTCCCAAAATTCGCTTCTGAAGTTCTAAGCTCAAATGCACTATGTTGGGTAAAAATTTCAAATGGTATGAAATTTTTTAATTTTTTCACTATTTATAAAAAAAATTTGAAATTTTTACCCACTTTCTATAGTTTTTGACCTTTCTGGACAGTTTGAACTAATTTGATGTTGTAGGAATCCATTTGGAGTGCGGTTTGACCGTGGTTTTGATCCATTCGTGCCCACTGCATGTATTATGTCTAAACTGGAATATAGGTTAGGTTTCACATCCATTTTCATTTTGCATAACCTTATGACCATTTCATTTTAACCTTAGGTACAAACCCATTCCATCTTGTCACAGAACCTTCTTGCTACTTTTAGAAGGGACATGTTGTGAATGATAGAGCTTTACCATACATGGGTACCCTAGTTAGATCTTGTTTTTCATTTGGTTCCCATGCCGAAATTTATCCTTTAGGGTGTGGAAGTCCTTCATATAGTACCGCCATGACTTTGAGAAAGAGCTTCATACTCCTCTTGACCTTTATGCTAGCCTTCTCCCCGGGACTCCCTTGTATATGTCAAGTTGTAATTGCATTATCATGAGTTTTGCTTACCTTATTGAGCCTTATGTCATCTTCCCTGATTTTAATTATCAGCCATGTAGCCCGAGCTTGTCTCATGTCTAGCCAAGTAGAGAATTTTTATATATCTTTTGCAGCTTTATTCCCCATTTTTTACCGGGAGGGGACTTTTCCCCAAGTGTCGTTATCCTGCACATGTTTCCTTGCATTGAGCATAGGTATGTCCCATTGCTTGGAACTAGTTTTTTTGCCCCTTGACACTCGTCTCCTCCTAGAATTGTAACTATAAAGCACTTTTATTCCTTTTCAAGCTTTTCAAAATATCTGAAAAAGTCCAAAAAAATCAAAAAACTAGACAGGAAAAGATGTTATCTTTGGCAGTAGTCGAGTTGTGTCGCCTTTGAACAGAGCAATGTATATCACATCCATTGGTTGGGTTGGTATTTTGACTGTAGGAGATGTACTCGTTTGTCTGATTTTATCTCCACCGACTAGTAAAGATTCCAGTACCTATGGAGCCTCTGATGATGCCTCCTGTGTCACAGATATGTCCCTATTTTGTATATCGATTCTATGATGCCTCTTTTCAGTCACCATTCACCTTTATACTCTTGTTCGAAGGAAGTTGAATCCTGAGTTGGCCATTCCTCAGTTGTCTTGACTTTGCAAGTCAGGCATTCCCAATACTATTACTGGTTCATGCACATCTTGTTTGAGTCCTTCGACATTATACAGTGTTGCTAAGTACCTCGTGTTGGTTGATGGGGGATGCCTTAATGCCCTCCTTCTAGTGGATTCCATCCCATCAAATTTAGATCATTTATTCTAGGAAAGGATTCTAGAGTCATTTGAGGGCCTTGAGACTTACATTCATCAATGGTAGGTTCTCTCACCATCGATAGTTTTGGGAATACATCAATGTCCCCTGATCGATGGATTTTTCCAAGTGTTCGACCTCAACACATTTATTCACACTTGTTATATTGCACTCTAGTACCTTGATTCCCATTTTCATTATCAGTGGGTGATCTCACGTCTATTAACGGTATACATCAATGATCGATAATCAGACGATGGACTACTATGTTCGACCTCAACACCTCTATTCACATAGTAGCACATGTACTCGTAGATATTTGTGTAGAATACTTTCCATATCGGTGGAATTTCATATATGTTATTTCCTTGATCGTGCCAGTATTCATGATATTTTAGCTCTTGTGACTTGATTCCAGTGAATGTCCGATATTTTCAGCCATTAGGGAGATCTCGATCCATTGTATATCTTCATCTTCCTTGGAGATCTTGATCCTTTGTATATCTTCATCATGGATATTCTGATCTATTGTACTTGGCGATGACCACACATATCACATTTTGTATATCATGCCTATTTCATGGCCATTGTACTCTTATGTATCTAGGACTGCTATCTATATTTACAGTCAAATGCAGACTTTGATTATTATACTATACTGATTGGATGGTGGGTTCTTCCACCTGGTTCTTCATCACTCCACTTCTAGGATGGATTTATAATGTATTTTGGCCATCATGTTACCCCTCTGATCTCACACATTAGGGGGCATCTGTTATAGTAGATTTTACCACACATGGTTGATCTCACTTTTATGGCCTTCCCTATCCCTCTGCAAACTCTTTAGACCCCGTGGACTATTTTTGTAAATTTGATGTTTCCAATAACATCCCTAAAAACACCTATTATTTGTTGTACATGACTTTTAATCCCTTTCTTGCATATATACGTGGATATTACCCTTAAACCCACATAAATTGGGATGTATGCAAAAGGCCAAATATTTTTGGAGTTTTGCTTGATATGGATTTGAGTCACTTGTCTCTTGGCTTTCCATATTCCTTGAGATCACTTGGATTTGACCTTCCATTACCCCATTGAAGCACTATATAAGAAAACCTTTGGATACATTGAAGAAGAGAAACCGAAGAGAAAGAAACCTATAGTCCATTGTTTCCGTAGCTTGTTTGTACTTGAGTCTGCATCCCTTTGTCCCTTGGAGCACTTAGTGTTCTTCCCAAGATTGCCTTTGTTTGTGAGCTTGCTATCGAGAGATGGAGGATTGAGGTGGTGGAGGCCCAGGTAGAGGACTCAGTTTCTTCGGTTCGTAGACATGCCAACAGAGGTTGTCGCTTGTGTAATCTCTGATTTGATTAATAGAAATATCTTTTCCTATCCAATGATGTGCATTTAAATGAATATTGAATCCTTGGATGCATTTAATTTATTATTTATCATTGATTATATATGCTAGAGTAGGCCTAACACTATATTATATAGCATTCTTGCCTTCTTTTACTGTTGTTGAGAGTGAATCGCTAACGCAAGCGGGATTCGAAAAAGCTCAACGGGGATCTACTTCAACAGCCCAAAATAAGGTATGTTTCGAGATCCTTTAGTGTTAGATTTTGTATTTCTATTGCATATTGTGAAGGGATTGATTTTTGCGGTTTCTCTATCTGTTGTGGTACACCCCAAGCCATAGGAATTTTTCTCTGTAATAGCTAGCCTTCTGAATGCTTGTTTAAATCCAAATGTATATGTGGATGACCATGTGACACAGAGAGAGGCCTCTCTGACTGTATAGGCTAGAATACATTCTAAATCTTGGTTAAAATGGTTACCCCTATGACTCCCTAATACAACCATAGGAAAATTACAGGGTGATAACATCTTGGCACTGTTGTCGAGGAATAATCACTATTATGACCTGGTTGACAAGCCAGTCCTCGACACATATTGATTGTACCTGCTCTAGTGACTCCACACAAATTTTGAAGGTGACTCCAATGGGAAATACTGGTGGCTAGAAGAACCAACACAAGGAGAAATCCTGATGCAGAATATTTCCAAGAAATATTTGATCCAGAGAGTCGAATTCGAAGGGCTAATAGGCTACAAAGGTTAGTCAAAACTCTTTCCTTCCCTACTGAAGGTGTTGTTTCTGTTAATGATATATATGAACATTGTAATGAGGAGTCTGGACTAGCTTTCTCTAGGGATAAATCTATGTCCATCCTCTCTGAAGTAGTATCTGATACCTTTGGATTTGATTTCCCACTCATTTCCTAGTCACCCCAGACCTTAGAGCCTCTAGGAAGGTATTTTTGACACTTTCCTGACCCAGAGTTCCCCACACTTACTTTTGAATTAACCCTATTAAATTCCATTATCATAAGACAATATGATTCTGCATATTTGTCTCCCACTGCTTCCAAGATAAATGATCCTTCATCTTCTAGCCTCACACCCCCTCACAACTCTACAATTCCTCACAACACACTAATTTTTTCTTCCATACCGCCTTTTGTCCCTCATGAAAACCCCACTGTAATCCCAGGAATGGCTATATATGCCCCTTTAAACCTCCCTTCTTCTCTTCATAACCTTCCCCTAGGGTATGGCCAAAGAATCAAATTGTTTAATGGGGAGAGGGGATATTCAGCTGAGGAACACTTGGAGTGGTTTTTAGACTGGATGAATTTGGAGGAGGTAGACTATGATGATGTTAAAGTTGGATTGTTTACCCAGTGTCTTGCTGGAGAGGCTAGAATATGGTTCACAAACCTTCCATACCACTCCATCCTAAACTATCATGCCTTTGAAGGCTCCTTAAGGGACAAATGGGAAAACCAGAAGAACCCTAAGTTATATCTATCCCAATACCACTCCATGAGGAAAAAGGAGAGTGAATCTGTCCAATAGTTTTCTAATAGATTTATGAAGGTATAAAATGTCATCCCTGCCTAGTTCAAACCTCCCATTGGTTCTTCCCAACTCCACTATGTTGAATCCTTCAATAGTGAGTTTACCTTGTGGCTAAGTGAAAGGAGATCATCTTCCTTGGAAGCTATGATGAAATATTCCATAGAGGTGGAGGTAAACCTGACTACTGCAAGAAAGAATAAAAGGGATGAGGGAGAATGCAAAAGGGAGGAGGAATAACAAAGAAGATAGGAGGGAGAATGGAGAAGAGATGGGGGATAATGGAGAAGAGAGGAAGGAGAAAGAGGAGAGAGTAGAAAGGATAAAGAACTTGAACCGTCCTCTACCTCTAGGTCACAAGAGGCTAGAATAGACATGATGATGAGAACCATGGAAAGGATAATGGAAATAATATCTGTATATGGTAGACCACCTTCCAAGTAAAATAAAGAGCAGCAGAATAGGAACCAGAATGCTAGAAAGAAACAAATTTCACATAACAGGAAGAGAGACCAGAGAATCCCTCCTCATCCACCTGTCAGACACCCATTTTAGGAAAATTATGTGGATCAAGATGGTGAAAATCAAGTTGAATATTTTTAGAACAGTAATCCAACTCATTAGTACCCTTGATACACTACTTAGTCAATTTTATTTCTTTTTAGCATTAATACACTATGTGGTGGACTAGGGGTGCTTAGTTAGATAAATGCCAAGTCAAATTGGGGAATTTACACCCACATGAGAACTCAAACTAATTCAAATAGCCACATGTGCACCCTCATAATTTCTAGTGCACTTCCATTCATTGAATGTGGACAACTTGGTTGACTAGGAGCGCTAAAGGTGGATTTTGTCCATTTTTTGCTTGATTTGGTGCAATTAATGCCACATTGAGACTCTAAATCACTCATATTTCCACACCCGTGAATTCCAATGTGTAATCATTGACCCACATCACTTCAACCACGTCCATTCAATAATTTGTGGCTGTTTGGGCTGATTTGGGACTGATTGAACCACTTAGGGGGAATTGATGCCAATTTGGCAATTTTGACTTATACACTCACATTGGGCTCCCAAATCCTGAAGAATATTTCCAAATGTAATATAAACATGGAAATGACATGTTTTTATGTTAGATATTTAAAATTATATTGGTTATGTTCACATTTATGTGTGTAAATTACCACCCATTTCATGGTTTTTGCTGGTTTTGCACCAAATTTGATTTGTGAGATTCACTAATGCTCCTATATTCTCCCATGGTTTGAATTTCTCACATAATATTAGAGCCTATTGGAGATTATTGAGTTGGATATCAAATCATAGAGTCTTGAGTTGTGTTTGTTAGTGAAATTCCAAATAAAATCGCGTTGTTTTGTAGTACTTTCGGCAAAACTTCATCACCAATTGCGCAGGAAGAAATGGAGGTTACCCACATCATGCTAACACCATTCAAATTCTTTGATTGGAAGGCAGAGAAGGTGATTTAGTTGAGAGACAAAGGTATTTACAGATTTATCATGGGCGCTAAGGTGGAACCAAATTCTGCAGTTGAAAAATCCAAGTACTTCAACAGATTGGATGGGGCATTTGGATTGTTGTGTTTGAGAATATCAAGAGAGCTCTTGTTCCACATTGACATATTGAAAACACCCAATGAGGTCTATGTAAAAATAGAGGAATTATTTGGGAAAACTGATGAACTACATGGTCACCAGCTTGAGAATGAACTTATCATCTTCAGCCCAACACACTATGATATAATCTAGGACTTATTCACCAAGTTTAAGCCACTTGTGTTGCAGGTGAAGCAATATGGAATTGAGAAGAAAGAGGACCAATTTATTTTTCCAAACCTTTCGAAGTTCATGCTAGGTTCTCATTTTTTGTGAGAACATTTCACTCTGGCAAGTTAACACTTCGAAACTAGAAAATTCCCAATCTAACAAGCCTCATGGAGTCACTCACTCAAGAGCAAGACAAGCTGGTACAAATGGGCACCATCAAGACCAAGCATAAAGCATTATAATTTGGAGTTTTGAACTCCTCAAAGGGAAATCCCAAGTCCAAAAATTCAAAGCTGCCAAAGAAGAAGAAAAACCCAAATCCAGTGATGCAAGTTCAAATTCTTCCAAGGAAAAGGACAAGAAGGGAAAACAAAAGACCAAATGAACCTATTTCCACAACGGATGGAATACAAAGATCTCATGCATGAAAAATACCATTGACACCATGGTGTATCTGCACAAGAGGAGCAACATTCCTGTCCCTGGAAGCGCAAGGAAGAAGGATGGCAACTTGAGTTCGAATGAAAGCAAGGAAAAATGACATGCTTTAGTAGTAGGTAATGCTAACTCTTCATATTTTATCATTGATTTCAGGGCTTCCAGGAATATGGTAGTCAATAAAGAGCTCTTCTCCTCCATGGAATCAAATAATGGCCCAAGAATTTGAATGGGGAATGATTCAGAAATCCAAACCAAGGGGATTGGTAGGATTGACTTAGAGCATGGCTACTTCGGTGAAGTATTGTATGTACCAGACCTTGTAGCAAATTTGTTGTCAGTCTATCAGATGACCCATATAGGAGAGGAAAAGAGAGTGACCTTCACTATAGACATGGTATAGATTGCATAAATCTCGACAGACCATGTCATTGCAATTGGGTAGGAAGATCACCATGAGAGGATGTACAAGTTCTCTAACTTACTCCCCACTTCCAATGACCAAGCACTTTTCTCACATGCCAATGAGTTTTAAAATCTATGGCATGAGGGGTTTGGTCACATGAACTACAAGTACCTCCAGGAATTACACAAAGATGAAATGGTGGAAGGGCTTCCACAAATCAAATCATCAAATGGAGCATGCATTGGGTGTGTAGTTGGGAAGCATCCTGAACAAAGCTACAAGAAGGGGAAGGCAAGGAGAGAAACACGACCACCTAGGTTGGTGCATTTCCCACTCCATCATATGATGGATCAAGGTATGTACTTACATTCATAGATGATTACTCTCAATTTTTTTGGGTGTACTTCCTTAAATTGAATCCTGAGGTGTTTGAACACTTGAATATTTGGAAGTCATTGGTAGAGAATCAGAGTGGGCATAAGATTAAGGTCATTAGGACTGATAATGGGAAGGAGTATGTAAACAAGAACCTACAGCACTTTTTTTTGGAGTGTGGCAGCCAAATGAAACATTCAACTCTCTACAAACCACAGCAAAGTGGTGTGGTTGAGAGGACTAATGATCTCTCAAGGAGATGGCCACTTGCATGATAGAAGCAAGGGATATAAGTCCCAACATATGGGTTGAGGCCATTAGTTGTGCTGCACACATAAAAAATAGAGCCGTCCATAAATAATTAAAATCAAATACACCTTATGAGTCATGTTTTGGCCAAAATCCAAATGTCTCAAATTTCATAATTTTCGGGACTAGAGCATGGGCTAGAATCCCTTCTGAAAAGAGGAAATCCTTGAAACCAAAAAGAAAGGAGTGAATTATGGTTGGTTATGGTGAAGAAAATAAATGTTACAAGCTCTTTGACACCTCCACTTGCAAAAAATTTGTTGAGAGAAGTGTGAAATTTGAAGAAGAGCCAATTCCTGATTTTGAGCTTGCACCGGGGGAATACTCCTCTCCTCAACCATTTGAAGATGTAAGTGATGATAAATTCTCTTTTTTTTCTGATATGTCTCATATAAATATGGATGAAGATGATATTTTTGTATATGAATCACCATCAATGCCCAAGTGGGCTGAAAAAATCATTCAAGCTGCAGGGGAATTGGCAGGCAATCCCCATGAGCCTAGGAAGACTAGATCACAAACTAGTAGTGCTTCCTTTGAAAGTGATACTGCTCTTGCTGGTAACTATTGTATTCTGCTTGAGTCTGATACTCAGAAATATAATAATCTTTTAATGACCCAATATGGATATCAGAAATTGAATAAGAATTTCAGTCCCTCCAACAGAACAAGACATGGGAATTGGTTCCCCTTCCTCCCAAGAGGAAGCTTGTCCAATGCAAATGGGTATTTCGAAACAAAATTGCAGCTGATGGTTCTAATGTGAAACATAAGTAAAATTAGTTATAAAGGTATATTCTCAAGTCCATGGTATTGATTACATAGAGACCTTTTCACCAGTTGCAAAGATGGACTCCATAAGACTAGTTCTTGCAATGACAGCTAGTAAGGGTTGGGAAGTTCACCACATGAATGTTAAGAGTGTTTTCCTTCTTGGTGAGCTACATGAAGATATATATATGCAGAATCCTGAAGGTTTCTAAGAGGATCCTTAATTGGTATGTAGGTTGAAGAAATATTTGTATGGACTCAAGCAAGCCCCCAAGGCTTGGTATGCAAAAATGGATGCTTTTTTGCTCTCTATTGGTTTCAAACCCTAATGTGTATTTTCAGCAACATGATGTTATTTTTTAGGTTATTGTACGTTATGTTGATGAACTCCTCATTATAGGTATATGCAGCAATTTAATTAGCATATTTAAGTCATCTTTGCATAGTGAATTTGCCATGACCGACCTAGGATTGCTAAGGCAATTTTTGGGCTTGGAAATTGAGCAGAGTGAAAGAGGTATCAAGCTAAGTCAAACACAGTACTCTTCAGACATGATAAAGAATTTGAACATGGCTGAGTGTGAGAAATACAGGTATCCCTTTCTTTTTGGCATCAAAATGCATGAATTTGGCAATTCTCCATTGGTAGATATTACACTCTACAAGAAACTAGTGGGAAGCTTGCTCTATCTCACTCACACAAGACCTGATTTGTCTTATGTTGTAAGTTTTGTAGAAATAAATATGAACCATCCACATGAGCTCCATTGGAGGGAAGAAAAAATAATTCTTCAGTATGTCCAGGGTACAAATAATTTCGGGGTGCACTACACAACTAGTTCCTCACTTCAACTAGCTGGATTTTCTGATTTAGATTGGGCTGGAGATCCCACTGACAGGAAGTCAACTTCAGGTTTTTTCCTTATTTTTTATGAAGGTCCCATTTTATGTTCAAGTAAGAAAGACAACACTATTTCACTTTCATCATCAGAGGCCGAGTATAGGGCAGCATTCAATGCTACTACACAGTGTGTTTGGTTGCAAAGAATTCTTCGGGAATTTGGTGTCACAATTGATTGTCCAACCAACATTTTGGTGGAAAATAAAAGTGCCAAAAAAATATCTATTGATCCTATTCATTGGCATAGGAAAAATGATATTCAAATACAAATGCATTACATTCGAGGCTTAGTGCATGGCAGGGTGATCTCACTGCAGTATTGCTCATCCACCAAGCAAACTGCTGATATTTTTACCAAGGATTTTACAGAGAAAACCTTCACCTACCTGAGATACTTTCTTGGGGTGATTTAAGGATGGTAATTTTATGTTATTTGTTGCATTTCTATCCCCATGTCCATTCTTGAGGGAATTTTTTGTTCCATGAGGTTTTCCTTCTTTTCCTCAGTTCAAATGGACAAATAAATTGTAATTTTTGAATTATGAATTCAAGATGACTTGGGCCATTGTTGCCAAGGAATCCATCATTTTATGAGTTTTACTGAGTATTTGGATTAAGGGAGGGTGTTATAACAGTAATCCAACACATCATTACCCTTGATACACTACTTAGTCAATTATATTGCTTTTTATCATTAATACACTATGTGGTGGACTAGGGGTGCTTAGTTGGACAAATGCTAAGTAAAATTGGGGAATTTACACCCACATGAGAACTCCAAATCATTAAACCAGCCACATTTGCACCTTCATAATTGTTTTTGTGCTCACATTCATTGAATGTGGACAACTTGGTTGACTAGGAGTGCTAGAGGTGGATTTTGTCCATTTTTTGCTTGATTTGGTGCAATTAATGCCACATTGAGACTCTAAACCACCCATATATCCACACCCACACATGAAAAGGTGTAAAATTGACCCACATCACTTCATCCATGTCCAATCAGCAATTCATGGCTGTTTGGGTTGATTTGGGGCGTGATTAGGCCCACCTAGGGGGGATTGATGCCAATTTCACAATTTTGACTTGTACACTCACATTGGGCTCCCAAATCCTCATGAATATTTCCAAACATAATATTAACCTGGAAATAACATGTTTATATGTTAGAAATTTAAAATTATCTTGGTTTTTTTCACATTTGTGTGTGTAAATTACTTCCCATTTCATGGTTTTTGCACCAAATTTGATTTGTGAGCTTCACTAACACTCCTAGATTCTCCAATGGTTCTAATTTCTCACAAATATGAAATCCATCAGTTGGATACCGACTCACCCTCACTTTTCTAACCAAAGAAGAACATGATAATTCTTTCCTTGAAAGGGGAGGGATTCCTGCTGAGGAGACAGATGACTTCAAGAGGGGATACCAACTTGCTGTCATGGAGGTGCAGAGATAGATTGGCATGAGGAACAGAGATGTTTGTGTATTAAAAAATATAGAGGAAGCAAACAAAGCCTCTACAAGAAAACCAAAGATCATTCCACCCCCTAAGGACACCTCCACAAATGTAGTAGAGCCCAAGGGGAGGGAGAAAAGGGAAGATAACCCAAGGAGATCAGATCAGGGGAAAAAATCCTGAATATAATTCCAAAATTTCCATGGTGTTGAAGCCTCCATGAGAAGTTTCTGCAATGTCATATTCCCTGAATCTTCAAGATGATAATCCAACCTTCCTATTTCAACCCTGTGTAGAAGAGTCTGTTGATGAAGATACTCCCCACTTCTATGTTAGCTTGAACATTCACAATGTCATCTTACACAATGCCATGTATGATTCAGGAGCCTCCCACAATATGATTCCCAGGATAGTCATGGAGGAACTGGGTTTGGAAGTGACCAGGCCATACAAAGACCTTTTCTCTTTTGATTCTAGAAAAGTTAGGAATCTAGGGCTGATCAAAGATCTAGTCATCTCTTTATCCCAAATCCATACCAAAAACATGGTCATGGATGTACTTGTAGCTTACATCCCTCCAAAGTTTGGGATGTTGCTATCAAGATCTTGGGTAGCCAAACTTAAAGGTGCCCTTTTAATGGATATGTCCTATGCCACCATCCCTGTCTTTGGAGTGCAAAGAAGGATATTTAGGGAGAAAAAGTTATCATACATGGTGACCAGTGTTGAAAAGCCAAACAAACACCCCATCTATGAATTGGAAACTGAGATATGATCGGCTATTTTCTTCACAAAAGGAGACACGCATAGTTGTAGTTCACAGAACGTTTCCTTTGTACCCACTCGAGAGGAGATGGATGGAGTATGTGAGGTAAGTTTTGATGGGGAATCATGTAGGGAAGGGGCAAGAGCTAGAGTTTGGATAAGACCCACGGGAGGGAGAAGTTTAAACTACTCCTATAGACTTGGCTTTCAAGAGAAAGATGAGAAGGATGAACCCCAACCCACTAACCCTAATAGAAAAAGAAATAATGAATCTATTTGAGTCCAAAATCATTGTACCCTCAGATTCTCATGCTGGGTAGTAAATCTAGTCCGAGTTAAGAAGAAAAACAGGGAGATAAGGATATGCATCGACTTCAAGAACTTGAACAGAGTTTCTTTGAAATATCATTACCCCCTCCCTAAAATGGACCATATTTTGTAGAGGGTAGTGTGTTCTCAAAGGATCTCCACCTTGGATGGCTTCTCAAGATATAATTAGATCGTAGTGCATCCAAAAGACCAGGAGAAAATGTATTTCACCACACCCTGGGGCACATTCATGTATGCAAAGATTTCATTCGGACTAATGAATGCAAGGGAAAATTTCCAGCATGCCATGGACATAGTTTTGATGGATGAAAAGGATAAGATATTGGTCATATATTTGGATGACATCACTATCTTTTCATAGACCGATGAGGAACACACTATGCACCTACTGAGAATGTTCAAGGAGTGCAGAAAATTCAACATCTCTCTGAACCCAAAGAAGTCATTCTTTGGCATGAAGGAAGGGAAGCTTTTGGGGCATATAATTTCCCAATAAAGAATCAGGATATATCCAAAGAGGGTTGAGGAAATTCACAAAATTGAGCTCCCTCAGAACAAAGTTGAGGTCCAATCCTTTCTGCGAAAGGTAAATTTTCTGAGAAGATTTATTGTTTCCTTTGCTGAAATAGTGAGATATACAACGAACATGTTGGGAAAGGACAAATAAATCAAGTGGACACCTCAAGCAAAATAGTCCTTTAAGGATATCAAGAGGTATATCTCTAAAGTACCTGTACTTTCAAGCCCTTATTTTTTAAAATACTTCCTCATGTTTTCATTTTCCTCAGAGCACACAGTGGCAAGGTTATTGCTGCAAAAGAATCATGAGGGACACAAGAAGCCCATTGCTTTTTACATGAAGACCCTGAGAGATGGTCCCTTAAAGTATAATATCCTTTATAATAAGGCTTATGCTCTTGTTCATGCATTAGAGGATTTCTGAGTATACATCCTACATTCCCATATCATTTCTCGTGTCCCTACAAGCACTATGAACGATATCTTAACCCAACCAATCCCTAATGGTAGGATGGGAAAATGTATGGCAGTACTTCCTAAGTATGATATGGAGATCAAGCCCACAAAATGGATCAAAGTCTAGGGACTGACCAAGCTCATGTCCCAATATAGCCTTGATTCTCTCAGCTTACACATGATCATTGAATTGTTAGAAGACGAGAAAAATCCTTAGGACAGCCAGGTGCTCCTGTAGCTGAGAATTTCCTGTCATCCCCATGGTACACTGATACATTTTTGTGTTACAACATCTGCAATCCTCATAGGGTAGGGATGGTAGATTTTTATCAATTAGACAGTATTATCTTAGGATCTTATTTGCCAGAATAACATGCACAAAAATCAATCACAAGAGACAATAGACACAAAGATTTTCCTCAGGGAAACCATAAAGGAGAAAACTCCGCAACTTCCTTAGAGATAGAATAAGCACCAATGGCAGCACTAAAACCTAAAGACAAAAAAGACGATCTCCACCAGTTTTTCTCTCTTTTATCCCAGGTCTTTCTCTCTCACTCATGCGCTACAACTGAGTGTGAGTGACTTTGTGATAAATAGAGAATCTCACTCTCTATTTATACTAGTTTTTGACTTGACAATAAGTTACCAAGGCCGACTTCTCTAGGAGAGTCTAATAACCCTAGTTCCCTGAAACTGTGGGGACTTTGACCCCTGATCAACTAGGAGGGTTAACCTCTATGACTTTACATGACATGTTTACATTAATGATTCTCCCAATAGGAACATCGGGGATCAATGAAATACAATATATGAAATATAAAAGTGAATACATTCCAAATTTACAAATACAAGAACACTCCCTCTTAACTAGGAAGGTATTCTCTTGATGCAATACATTAGCACAAGTCTTCTTCTCTAGACCATCATCAAAGCTGGATCATCACTAGATAATCATCAAAACTGGATCATCACTAGATCATCATCAAAACTGGATCATCATCAAAGCTGGATCATCACTAGATCATCATCAAAACTGGATCATCATCATCATCACTGCTTCCACTATCTTGACCAATTGGTTCTATCTCTCAATTCTTCTCCTCATAGGAAGTTCTACAGAGCCATCCCTTTTTCATGATAGTTGTAGGCCTACCCTCCATGTAGGTATTCATCTTCTTCAACACTTATATCTGACCATGGGAGGAACACATCCAACATCCATGTCAGAAAGGCCCTCCCAGCACTTACATCTGACCATGGGAGGAACAAATCCAGCATCCATGTTAGAAAATCATGCCTCATACTCACATCCATCGGCATGGTAGGACACACCATATACCATCCGAGGAAAGTCCTAGCACTTACATCCATTAGCATGATAGGACACCCCATCTATCATCCAAGGAAAGGCTCAGCACTTACATCCATTGGAATGATAGGACACACCATCTATCATCCAAGGAAAGGCACAACACTTATATATGCCGGCATAGTAGGACACACCATATACTATCTAGATAAAGGAACAACACTTATATTTTACCCAGTGAGAAAGGCTCATCACTTACATCTGACCCAGTCAGAAATGCCCAACACTTACATCCTCTAGCATAATAGGACACACCATCTATTATCCAAGGAAAGTCTCAACACTTACATCCACTAGCATGGTAGGACACACCATCTACCATCTAGAGAAAGGATCTACACTTACATCCACTGGCATGATAGGACACACCATCTATCATCTAAGGAAAGGCTTTGCACTTATATCTGACCATGGGAGGACCCACCTATCACCATGCCAGAAGGGCTCTGCACTTACATCTGACCCAGTCATAAAGGCTCTACTCTTACATATGACCATGGGAGGACCCACCTACCACCATGTTAGAAGGGCTCCACACTTACATCTGACCCAGTCAGAAAGGATCTGCACTTACATCTTACCATGGGAGGACCCGCCTACCACCATGTCAGAAGGGCTCTACACTTAAATTTCAACCAGTTAAAAAGGCTCTGCACTTACATCTGACCATGGGAGGACCTTCCTACCACCATGTCATAAGGGATACGTACTTACATATGACCATGGGAGGACCCACCTACCACCATGTCTGAAAGGCTCACAGACTCATCACTTCCTCTTAGAAGGAACCTCAATCTGGAGAAGACCAATATTCTTCCTGAAGTACTCAAACTTCACTCTGGCTAATGGATTGGTCAACACATCAGCTATCTTCTCATCCATCACAACATATCAGAGCTTCATTGCTCCTCTCTGCACCATATCCCTGATATGGTGATATTTGATCTTGATATGATTCGACTTGTCATGGAACACTGGGTTCTTTGACAACTTCACACAACTTTGGTTGTTGCAATATATACATGTAGCATCTAACTAGAGATCAAATAAATCAGATAGTAGCTTCCTCAGCCACACTGTCTCAAAACTAGTTGAACAAGTTGCGACATACTCTGCTTCGGTTGTACTCAATGCCACGCAAGACTACTTCCTACTAAACCAAGAGATCACACCTGATCCCATACTGAAGCAGCACCCCAAAGTTCTCTTCCTATCGATGGAACTATCTTCCCAATTTGAATCAACATAACCTTCCAAGTTAATATTCTGATCTGCCTCATACTTGAGCCCATAATCAATTATACCTTTTAGGTACCTTAGAATATGCTTTGCAACAATCAGGTAAACATGTCTCGGGTCCATCAGGAATTGGCTCAAGGTGTTCACAGCAAAGAAAATATATGGTCTCGTATTCTTCAGGTACATCAAGGACCCAATCATCTAATGATACATCGTAGCATAAACCGACTATGATGAAGCATCACTCAATAGCTTCAAGTTCGATGCCATAGGTGTGGTCATGGCCTTGCATTCCATCATCCCGAACCTCTTCAGGATATCTACTGCATACTTCCCTTGTCCCAGGGAGATTCCATCTGTATTCTTCCACACCTCCAATCCAAGAAAGTAGTGCATCATACCCAAGTCCTTCATCTCGAACTCAATAGAAAGCTTCCTCTATGTATCAACAATCAACCCATTTACACCTATTACAAACAAATCATCTACATACAGTAGGAGTATCATTGGGTTCCCTTGTTTAACCTTGTAGTAAAGGTTGGAATCTGCTTTACTCTTAGTAAAGCCCAAACTGGATAGGAAGCTGTCAATTCTTCCATACCATGTCCTGGGTACCTATTTCAAACCGTACAGGGATTTCTTCAATTTACACACATGAGTCTCCCTGTCATGTGTCTCAAAATCGAGTGGCTGATCCACATACACTTCCTCTTCCACTACACCATTCAAGAAAGCCATATTGACATCCATCTGGTGTATCTTCCATTTCATTACTGCAACCAAAGCAAGTATTGATATGATGGAAGTGTATATGGCTACAAGTCTAAAAGTTTCTTCATAATATATTCCTTCTTTCTAGGAGAATCCATGAGCTACAAATCTTGCTTTATATTTCTCTATGCTGCCATCTGCAGCATGCTTGATCTTGTATATCCACTTGGAAGTCACAACAGACTTCCTTACTAGTCTAGGGACAACATCCCAGACATCATTCTTCATGATCGACTGGAACTCCTCGATCATAGCATCCTTCCATTCTTTCTTCACTACCGCTTCTTCATAGTTGGAAGGTTCTTTATCAATGATGTCACATAATAGGGTAACATAACCGGAGCATGACCTAGTAATTTTCCTCTCTCTATGCATTTCTTCTAGAGCCCATATCTTTCTTCACCTTAGATAGCCTCTCGTACCCATGCAGGTTTCCTCTTGTTCTTCTCTTGGGGTGGATCTACATGTTCCTGGGGTTCTTCTATTTCTCAATATTCATCTTAATTTGCATCGTTCATAGTTGTATCTTGAATTCTAGGTACTTCTTCTTCTTTAGAGTCTTCAAATGGTCTCTTTCTGGATTTGTTGTAAGCTGAGTCTTCGTCAAATTTTACGTCTCTACTAATGTCGATCTTCTTCAATCCTGGGAAGTATATTCTATAATCCTTCGAGCTTTCACTATATTCGACAAATATACCCTTCTTTCCAGAAGGATCTAACTTTGTCCTCTTTTCTTTTGGAATGTGTGTGTACACTGGACATCCAAATATTCTAAGATGGCTGACTTCTGGTTACTTGCTAGAAAATACTTCTTCAAGTGTCTTGTTCTCGAGTACTCTGTGTGGAGTACGGTTCTATACATACACAGATGTCTTGGTAGCTTCTGCCCATAGATGCATGGGAAGATATTGATCATGAAGTATTGCCCTTGCAGCTTCCATGATAGTTCTATTCTTCCTTTCTGCAACCCCATTCTATTGTGGATTATATGGAGTGGTCAACTCCCTCTTAATCCATGAATCTATGCATAATTCTTTGAATTCATTTGATGTGAATTCTCCACCATTGTCTGATCGAAAGGTCTTGATTTTCTTTTGTGTGGTTCCTGATCAAGGCTTTGAATTATTTGAACTTGTTGAATACTTCATCTTTGTTCTTCAAGAAGTATATCCATGTATTCCTAGAAAAATCATCAATGAAATAAACATAGTATACATACCCACTCAATGAATTGGATTGCATCGGACCGCATATATCAGAGTGGATGATTTCCAAGATTCCTTCTTCCTTTCTCTCGCTACTTGGAAATATCTTATTTGTGTTCTTTCCTTTCGTACATCCTTTGCAGACACCGTCATGTTTTGTCTGTATTTCTGGAATACCTTCAACAATTTTTCTTGCAAGTGGTAGTCCTCTATAGTGCACATGTGCAAGTCTTCTATGCCAAAGTTCATTTGGCTCTACTGGTTCATGGACCAAAGCTTGTTATGGTTGGCCCTTCAATTTGTATAGTCCTCCCTCTTGCTCCCAAATCACTACTGCATCATCTTTAGTATTTCCGTTTGGCCACATAAGGACTTCGCCATCTACAAATGTAACCCTTATGCCTTTTGTATTCAATGCAGATATGGAGAGGAGATTCTCCATTAGTCCTGGTAAAACAAGAAATCCTTCATCTTCATAGACTTTCTAGAGTCTAGTTTATAGGAGGATTCACCACTACCTTTTATTGGATACTGGTAGTCATCCTAAAGTTTCACCCTTTTAGGTGAATCCTGTTCGAACAATTTCACAAAGGATTCTTTGAATCCCATCATATGTTTGGAATCCCCACTGTCTATAAGCCAATCATTGATTCCATGTGTGATAGTTCCTGTGAGAGCAGAAATCAAAACATATTCTTCATTACTTAAAGAATCGTCACTTTCTTGTTTAAGTCTCTTTATGGAAGGTTCATCATCCTCTGCAGCATGAGCATGATGTATTCTCTTATTTCCTTTCTTCTTGTGAGAGCCACTTTGGTTTCTAGGACAATCTCTAGCATAGTGTCCTCTCTCATCACAAGTAAAACATATGAGTTTAGATAAATATCTGTTAGGTCTTCTCAGGTTATCTTTCTGGTGAGAATGCTTACCTTTGGGATGATGATAGTCCCTTCTGATTTTCTTAGAGTGTACTATGAGAGCTTAATATTCACTTCCCATCTTTTCTTCTTGAGATACTATTCCAGCTTCTTCTTGTGAGCATTCCTCCCACAGTCTTCTAAAGGTGGCTAGCTTTCCTCTAGCACAAATACCTTGAATGAAGGAGTCCCATGACCTAGGGAGACCATTCAAGGTGGTCATCACAATCTCTGCATTATCCACTTCTTCATCTACTACTTCAAGTTGTTCTTTGATCTGGGAGACCCTTGTAAAGTATGATTATATTGTCTTTGCATTCTGGATCTTCACATTCTTCAACTGGTTCCTCAAAGTCATCTTCCAACTTATGTTCTTTCCTTCAAACATCTTGGTCAAGGAGTCAAACATATCTTTAGGTGTCTTTAGGGAGGAAACCTATGGTGTGAGGTGATCCTTGATTGAATCAATAATAATCCTCTTGGCCATGATCAAGTTCTTCTTGTGTAAGGCCTTAGCATCATCTCCCTCTAGAACTAGAACCTCTACACTGATCTAGGAGCCCAATTCACTTTCTTCAAGAACTAGGGAGATCCTATACTTCCATGCTTGGAATTTACCATCCCCCTTAAGCTTTTCATCAATCTTGGTTTGATGAGACATATTAACTGAGAACCTCAAATGGAAATACAAAATATTTAGATCTTACTAATTTGAGAAGCTGAAAACTGGATCTAGAGCCGATCTTCTGTAGTGTTGGTTTTCTGGTTCTAGGGTAGATTAGGGTTTGACTTTCTCAGAGTTCTTCCCAACCAAAAACCTCAATTTTTGTCTCTAAACTTTGATTTTGAGGAGGAGAGTAATCCTATCCTAGGCTCACTAAAAAACTCCTCTTCATTGAAAAGCCCTTATTTCTCGATGTATTGGTAGGTCAAAAACTGAAAGTGCTCAGAATCAAATTATCCTTCAACAGAAAGATGCACCCTTCAATGGAGAGTCATCCTAACCTTCTTTTTCTTATGGAATGTGGGGAGAGACCCAAAAATTAAGAAGCCCTAGCTTCCGCAACTGCACAGTGTCTTCTTCTCAGGTTATCTCTGATACCATGTTATAATTTTATCAATTAGACAGTATTATCTTAGGATATTATCTGAGAGAATAACATGCACAACAATTAATCAAAAGAGACAATAGATACAAAGATTTTCCTCGGGGAAACCATAAAGGAGAAAACCCCGCAACTTCCTTAGAGATAGAATAAGCACCAATGGAAGTAGTAAAACCCAAAGACAGAAAAGATGATCTCTACTAGTTGTTCTCTTTGTTATCCTATCTCTTTCTCGCTCACTCATGCGCTACAACTGAGTGTGAGTGACTGTGTGATAAATAGAGAGGCTCACTCTCTATTTATACTAGTTTCTGACTTGACAATAACTTACCAGGGTCGACTTCTCTAGGAGATTCTAATAACCCTAGTGCCCCGAAACTGTGGGGACTTTGACCCCTAATAAACTAGGAGGGTTAACCTCTATGACTTTACATTACTTGTTTACATTAATGATTCTATCTATAGGAACATCAGGGATCAATGAAATACAATATATGAAATATATAGGTGAATACATTCCGAAGTTACCAATACATCAATAATGGATCGGATAAGGGCCACATTTCTCAAGCATAAATCCTATAGGTTTTTCATCTTAGCTGGAAAATTGTATTAGAAGGAGCCCGAAGAGGTGCTGCTGAACTATGTAGATGAGCAGAAGGAAAAGAGGCTAATTGAGGAGTTCCATGCAAGAGAATGTGGAGGCCATCACTATTGGAGAGCCATTGCAAACAAAATCATGAGGGTAGGGTTTTATTGGCCCACCATCTTCTTCAATACTCACAAGAAAGTTGTTGCCTACCACAAATGTCAAATCTTTGAGGAGAGAAGGAATTTATTACCATTTCCTTTGAAACCCATACATGTTGAGGCCCCTTTCCAGCAATTGGGATTGGATTTTATTGAGGAAATAAACCCATCTTCCTTAGGACAACACAAATGGATCCTCACTACCATTGACTACTTCACTAAATGGATTGAAGCCATCCCCACGTGGCAGGCCACCGAGAAAGTAATTATGCAGTTTCTAGAGGAGGATATCCTGTTGAAATTTGGGGTTCCTAATAATATAATCACTGATAATTATCCTCCTTTAAATTCAAAGAACATGGTTGATTTATGTTCCAAATATCACATACAATTGGGATATTCCACAACATACTATCCACAAGGAAATGGTTTGGCTGAATCTTCAAATAAGAGCCTCATGAGAATCATTAAAAATTTGTTGTAAGACAACAAGAATTCCTCACATACAAAATTGACTCATGCTTTGTGGGCTGATAGAATCAGTGTAAAGAAGTCCATTGGCACCTCACCATTCCATCTTTTTTATGGTTCTGAGGTAATTTTTCCTAGTTCCCTGAGCTTTCAAATAATGAAATTGCTATAGGAAGAAGAAAATGAGACCCATCCAACCCAGAGGAGGATGTATAAATTGATCAAAATGTAGCAACAAAGGGAGAAATTATTCAACAGAACCCAAAAGTTTCAGGAGAAAATGAAAGAGATTTTTGACAAGAGGACCAAGCCTAATGATTTCTAGTTGGGGGATGTAGTTTTGTTGTGCAATGCACCACATGAAGAAAAAGGTAAGCATGGTAAGCTTGATCACATGTGAGAGGGCCCTTACAAGATTTCAGCTTTCAGAGGACAGAATTCCTACATACTGGAGGAGATGGAGGGTGGTCGAGTGTCTGAAGCTCCTATAAATGGCAGACTCCTCAAGAACTATTTCATGTTGAGTAAGTTCAATTCCCATATCATTGTATATACCATTTTATTTTAAACATTGCATGTGTGGGTAGTCCCCCTATCAGAATTAAATCACAAGGTGAAGGCAGTAAGGTCTCCAGCAGTGGCTTTCATTTACTTTTCCTTTTTAGGTAAATTTGAAGTTACAGAAGCTAGGAAAAATTTTGAGGATTTAAGGAAAGTTTGGGACCATCCCAATGAATCATGAACTTGGTCTACGTGGTTCTTTTCTACCTCGTAGGGAGGTTAGCATCCCCGATTTGGAGCCGTTGTTAGCACCTATGCTAAATTTTGAAAATTTTTACAGATACACATATATTGATCTCTCTGTAGAAGGACAAACCAGTAAAAAATGAGGGGTAGGGTCAAAAACAAAATTCATGTCTTATGACATGCAGGTATGTAGAAAAGGGCTTGAAGTTTTTTTGGAGGCTTATTCCTAAGCCTGAATGTCAAAACAATCAAAAAAATCCTTAGGGGCGACCATGGAAATACACCCAAGTAAGAAAAAATGATCAAGGTTAAAGGATGATCTATATGGATGACCTAGGTGAAAAGAGGAGAAGATATAAGGCCAAAAATCATTTTTTCCAAGGACAAATCAGGAGCAGAAAGGAGAAAAATGCAAATTTTCAGCTGTAGAAAGTTCAAATATTGATTTCCACCTTCCATAGTCCGGGATCCGACGGCCCAGAATTTTTCTGCCCAAGATCAAGGGTCTGGAAGAGAGCAGAGGGAAGGAGATCGAAAAATGGGAAACTTAAAGGTTTTTTTATAAAAAGTCGATGATCTACCTTCCTCTTTCTACAATCTGGGATCCAATAGCCTAGAACGTTTTTGTCGAATATTAACAATCAAGAAAAAGGAAAAATCCAATAAGGAAAACAAATTTTGTTTTGAAAGTTAGAATCTCGATTTTTGAGTTCTGTAGTCTGAGATCCAACGGTTAGGGAGAACCTCCACACATATCAACAGCTCGGAAAGCAGCAAAGGGAAAAAGCAAAAAGGGTAAATTTTTGGGTTGCAAAACTTGGAAACCCCTATATTCTCTTTCCGCGATCCATATCCAATGGCTCGGGAAAGAGAAAGGGAGTGGAGGTCGAAAAGAGGAAATGCAGAGTTTCAACCGTAAAAGATTTCAAATTCTATTTTTTACAATCTGCTTTCCACAATCCATATCTGATGGCTTGGGAAAGAGAAAGGGAGTGGAGTTCAGAAAGAGGAAATGTAGAGTTTCGGCTGTAAAAGATTGCAAATTCTTATTTTCAAAATTCACTTTCCGCTAGAGGAAGCAGAAAAGGAAAAAATTTGGTCATGAAAATATGAAGGCTTGATTTCCATGATTCGCAAGATCGACAATTAGGAAAGATTCATCTAAATATCAATGGTTCAGAAGGAAGGAAAAGATAGAAAAGTGGAAATATGAAGCTCTGGTTATGAAAAAGTCAGAATCCTTCCTTTCGCTTTCTGCGACCCGTATTTTGATCTCAAATCAACGACTGAAAATGAATCCCACATAGATCAACGATGTAGAAAGAAGGAGAAAGGCGGAAAGGAAAGTTGAGAGCTCATTTTCTATTTTCCATAGATCCTAGATCGATGACCCATAATGAATATGGCAGAAATCATCGATGGAGATTGATTTCTCCAGGATAACTGGCAGACTTAGTTGGAGGGCACTTGTGTGATGGAAAACATACATAAATGACATGTCCTCTTCCCATTGGATATCGCGTTTGGAAATCAGTGATGCAAAGGTCCATTTTTGGAGTGTGATGGGGTATTTTTCAAGGGCTGAGATCTAAGGATGATGAATATCTACGGGAAAAAAACATTTCACAGGTGAAGATGCAGACATGAAGGAAGTCATTGCAGAATGCCGAAAGAGGTTCTGAACCATTGTTTTCGATCAAGAGAGCTTGAATCCTTGTTGTCAAATTTCCTAATTGATCCATCATGGGCGTTCTAGAGTGATTTATTGTTTTGTTCATGATCATGGAAAATCTGCCAGATCATTGAATCTGTTATGGTTTTTATTTCTACATGTAACCGAATTTGGATCTATTTTGAGGTTGGTCTCGGAGGCCGGTTCTCCAAAAATATACCCTCGAAGGAGGAAGAAAGGGTTGTAACTTTCATTCATAATTCTTAGCGCTCAATTTTTGTAGCTCTGTTATCCTCTTGGAAGATTTAATGAAAAGTATTCTCTAAGTTTTCTGATATTCATTAAGTTGTTTCATGTTCAGTCTATGTTTCCTGTATTTCTATTTTCATGTATGTATTTTCTGCCAATACATTTCTATATTGTATGTAAGGAATTTGTTTATGCTAACGTTACTTTCATCAGAAATAATATTTGTTATGTATTTATAATTGTTGTGATAGAATTCACCCACTAATGGATGCTCTATTTCATCATTTATCCTTGGTTATACTTTTGCTAAAGCTATTCCCAGAGACTCATCCATTGATAGGTGCCTATGGTTTCACTGGGATCTTTCCTCTTTTCTTGTTGTCATCACTTCAAGTTTATTTGAATAAACCTAATAGCCATGTTGCCTCAGATTTCATAGGAAAATCTCCACTCATTATTGTTGTAAGCCCCTTGAATATTTTTAGGATGTGACTCCATTGCCCAATGGTATTTCTTGTCTGTTTGTTTTACCATATTTAAATCCGCAAATATCTTGTTCCTATCAAATACCTAGCCTTTTGAATGCTTGTTTATAGCCAAATGTATATGTGAATGACTCTGTGACATAGAGAGATACCTCTATGACTATAGAGGCTAGAATAAAGTCTAAATGTTTGTTGAAATGGTTACCCCTGTGACTTCCTAATACAACCATAGGAAAATTACAGGGTGATAATAGGACCTTCTTACGAGCTTCCAATCAATTCTCCAAAATTGGACTATCATGTCTCGTTGTCGCACCTGCTCGAGTTATGACTCCAACATCTCTGGGTTGAGTCCTTGCATCCACCAAAACTTTTCCTATAGTTGGTCCTTGATTCTGATTCTGAGGTTGCCTTATAGCTTGATTTCTATTTTGGTTCTAGTTCTGCGATGGTGGGACATTCTTTTCTTTCCATTTCATGATTAATTGTGATCAGTCTTCAATAGTATGATCTGCAACGGTACAATAAGTACACTGTGAATGAAGGTTTGGGAAATCTTGCTGATAGTGGCCCAATATGTCGCAATTATAACATTGTATAGGTCCATGACCTTGTCCCATACCTCCTTCTCGACCAAATCCTCCATTCCTACCTCCTCAAAATCCTCCACAAAACCCAACTTGTTGCTGGTACTCCGGCTAATTAAATTGATGTTATCACTTATTAGGTTGTGGTGGAGCATACTGCAACTGAGTATACCGTGGTTGAGTGAACTGTAGCTGCGTGAACTGTTGGTGCGACTAATTATGTTGCATTTGATTTTATTATGGTTGCTGCAGAGAAAATTACGACTGTTGTTGCACAAACTACGGTTGTTGTGGTTGCGGCCTCTCTGTCAGTCGTAGTTCTTCTCCTTTCATGAAGTATGTATCCATCGTTCTTTATTAGAGTAAGCCATAGTCTCAACAATCCTTTTCTACATATCCAACTGATCAACAGAAATTACAAAACAGACTCGCCTCCTTCAATGCCATCTTTTGAAGGTACACACATTCTCATGTTGATTTCTTCGAGTTTGACAGATATAACACCATGGAAACCTGCCTTGACTTAATGGATTAGGAGATCCATCTGGTAAGTAATCATAGAAATCCAGACATTGGTCTTTATGATGTCCTTCTATGCGATATAGAGTACACCATACTTGTTCATGGAAGTCCTTTCCTTTCTTAATATACTGCAACTGAATCGTCAGATTCGCTATTTTTTATTGGATTTGATTCATCACAACGCTTGTTTCCCCAATAGGTGAAGCCTCTAAATTCATTGTGATCTCCAAGGCCTCAGCTTTTGTCACAGTATTTTGTTGCATTAGCAGCATTCAGATGTGTAGTACCGATGCTACAATAAACCATTCTTTATGTTGCACATCGCTCATTCTGACGCTTACCTTAGCCATCAATGTCTTGAATCATTGATTGAAATCCCATACTGACTCATTTGGATACTGTTTGATTTCCTTCAATTCAGTAATGTATTGCGACTCATATTTGGGTTTTTGAAATTCCTCAATTGACCCAGTCCTAATACACATTAATGTCTTCTACGAATTCCCTAATGGAACCTATACAAATTTCATGTACCAATATAATGCATGGGATTAAAAATTTGTCGTGAGTTGTCCCTTCTTAATGTCTACATCTTGGACTTGATTCACACTCCATATTTCTTCACAGAGAAACTAGTACCACTCGGGATCTTCAGTCCTATTCCCATGGAACAAAGGTAGTTTTACATCATCTCCCACCATTCTTGTCCTTCTTCCAGTATTCATTGATCCATTATTATTAATCCTGTGCTGACACACAAAGTAGTATTGAGATGATTTGGTGTTTCTTCCTGAATGTGGCATAGTGTAGATAGGTGTAGGTACATTTTTGCTTTGGGTTGGTCCTTCCTTGGACTCAGGCGTAGCTTTCTTGTATCCTTTGTCGCTGTAGGGTCGCTTAGTCCCTTTTGATCTTCTCTCGTATTTTCTTGTTCTAGTCGCACCAGGACTCTCCTAAATCCTTTTCCTCTTCTCTTGTTGGATCCTCACCCCACTTTGTAGAATACCACACTCTTCCTCAACCTCCCTCACAGTCTCGTCATAACTCTCATCCATATACCCTATATCATTCTATCCAATTGTGTCTGTGTAGTACCCGTAACCTCCACAAACCAGGAATTTACTCATCGGAGTTCATTTTCAATATACCTTTTTCACATATGAGCATCTTAATCCACAATTGAAAAGACAAAAGAAACCTACCTCTTGGTCCTTGGAAGAATTCCCTTTTCACATCGTTGTAGGACTTGAATGTGTTGATAGCAAAATCAGTAATATAGCCTTCCAAAATACTGTTGATCCACACTTCGACAAACCTTGATGCTTTATTGTTGACCCTTTTTAGTCATTGGATCAGTTCAGGGGTCCAGTAGGTCGGTTCACCACCTTGGAATTTCCTATTTTGGAAGGTCAAATGTGCCAGCCAGTCATACAAAATTATAGAGAATTTGGAAAAGAAACTCTCATGAATATCAGAGTAGATATACCTTCCCAACCACTCTTCTACAGACAATCTAGAGTTCTAGTTTTCCTCTGCTGCGAATTCTTGAGCCTTTTGATCGAACCAATCCTGGATATATGTTTCTTCAGATGCCACAACATATCCTCCTCTTCATCACACTATGGTCTTGACAATGGAACCATTTGTTGACACAGTTATCTCAATAGGGGTTCACTCACTGTCGACTCCCTTCAACTCAATCTCCCTAAACAATGTCCTAGACAGATTTTACCCTATCCAACAACACCTGTGAAGGATCTGCAGTCTCACCCAAGATGTTTGAGGGAGGGATGTAGGAGCCATGTTTCTGCAGTAAAGAAGAGGACTTAGACAACTATTCTTTCTTGATCACAATATTAACCAGAGATCTAGAATGGGTTTTTTCACATTAACATAAACTATTCATCATCAATCGCATCGTAAACTATTCATTATCATTCACAACATTGTATCATTCAAAAAAGATATCGACAAGTAAATCCTTATTCATTATACAAAGGATTCTCATCATTCATGTAAGTAGAACATCAAGGAATTAGATCGCAACATTTAACTAGTTAGGTCACATCATTCAGATCAATTAACCATAGAAACAACAATCGCAAAATCATATACAAAAGAGAATATAATTTCCAGTCACATCCATGTTATATTACTTCGCTGGGAAACATACATCTCCAAAATACATACCTTGGTCAACAACCTTAGACATAAACCCAGAAAAAAGTTCACAATATAGACAAGAGATGAGATTCACTCTCTACACTAGATGATGATTATTCTATATTTCTAACTCTATTTATAGGTTTGCGCCTTTACAAAAACTTCCACATATAACTAACTTCCTAAATAACTTGGACTAAAGTATAAATTGTGACCAAGCCGACCACTTGTCCACATCTTCATCTTGCGCAGTCTTCTATGGACTTTTTTTCGCTTCCGCTTCATGTGAATCCAATCTGCCTTCCAACAAACCAATATATATATCATTGTGATGATGAAAAAAACCCAGATTTAAGGGACTCATAGAATAACAAACAAAAAAACCAAAACTTCTTAGTGTTTGACCTTAATCCTAGACTTTTAATTCAGAAATTGATATTTTATAGTTGTTTAACATTTTTGGATCATACAAGGGTAGTTCAATCAAATCCATGAAGGTTGAGTAATTCCCTAATTCAGGGTGTTTCTTGTAGTTTTTTTTTGGACCATGGGAACAACAACTTCCCAAGAGTATTTCCAACAGTCCACAAGCCAGATATACCAGTAACTTGTGACTTATCAGCCACAAGCCAGATATACTAGTAACTTGCGACTTAGTAGGGGTCGAGATGTGACGAAGCCCACCGAGGTGAGCCTCTACCCCAGGGGTTTCCTACAATTCAATCCTTGTCTCAATGGGCCAATGAGAAACCCTACCCCCTACCCATTTAGAATATGTAACCTCCATGGCAATAAAACATGTTCTTAACCATTGGGCCCACTCAAGTGCTCAGGTTGTTTCTTTTAGTTATTACTAAGACACAAAAATATGAAGTTCTATTTAAATAATACAGGTTTACCATTATTTTGATAATGCAAATTTTTTAAGGTACTCTTTCAACAAAACAAATATGTGGTTGTTAAAGTTGCAGCAATCAGTTGATACAAATAAAAAGATGGAAACAAACCTGCCACATTCAGATAATATTAAGACACCATGTGGCATGAATTAAAAAAATATTAAAAGACCATCTAGCATGAATTCAATTATTTTCAAACTATTCTTGATATTTCACGTGTTTTTAAAGTACATTAAATTTAATTGAGAGAATATAAATATGAGTAATAACAATCTTCATCAATTTCATAAGACATAATAATAACTTGATCCATTAATTCCAACTTTGTTGCAATAACAATATTATAGACCAAATGGGAGTTTTGGGTGATTTTAACGCGATAACTACACTCTTCATATCACACCTTATTCTATAAGAAGTATTTCCCATACATGCAATTTATGCATATATTTAAATTTCAGCCATTGCAAATAGACCATTTTCTGAAACATACCCCTTGAAACATATCTCTCAAACATATACTAAACTCTTTGCATTGAATACAGATAAAGAGCGTCTTCTAGATAATTGACCCCGTATTTGAAGGCTTCCGTATGCTTCGTTTAGAGTGTATCTTTTCCTTTTGTATCCGGTTCCTGGAGACAATGTTTATCCTGTCCTCGGGCATTCATGGTATTTTTTCACAGTTTATCGACGTAGTTTTTGGATAGCCATTTATCCATATTGGCATAGCTACTAGATGGATGGAGGGTTTATGGAATTTCTGGTTTATTCTTGGAATTCCCTTGGTCGCTAATTGGGGTCTTGGGATATGCTTAGTTTTTTCTGGAGCTTTATTGGAGTCTTGGTCGTTATTTTCTAGAGAATTTGTTGTTATTTGGTCGTTAGTATTGCTGGAGTTATCTTTTTGCTGAAGCTGGAAACATTCTTTTGTTGGACTGTCGGGGATTTATCTTGGTTTTTCTGGTTTGGTGGGACTTCTGCGCTTCCTCGTGAATATTTTTTTTGGTTGGCTATCTGCTGGAGGAGATATCGGTCGAGGGCCAAAGGTGGATAATTTTTGAAAAAAACCAAATGATTCTGGCGGATGATTGAAGAGTTTGATTCGCAGTTTTGGTGCATGAATCTACAATAGCAGGGTATTTGGCGGATGATTGTATATTAAGGTTTGAATAGGGATTTTTGGAGGTAAGTTCGGACTGTTTTTTTTTCCAGTATTCTTTTGATTTTCGAATATCTGGAATGGTGTTGGTGTGTTGTTTCTTGTTTCTATGAGTTATTTTGTGAGCATTTAGGATCGTTTATGGGGATCTTTGAGTCTCTTTCTGAAGTTTGAAGGATTGGTTCTGGGTTGGGGGATTAGCCCGCTTATGTTAGTAATGTCGCTTCGGGTGACGAAATCCCTGGAACGTACTCCGCCAGGCCGCCTGAACTATATTAAGTAGGGTATAGGGGTAGATAAGAGGGTTTCAGTGACCTATGAGCCTCTGTAGTTTAACCTAGGAGACTTGGGGTCTGCTCTCGGCCTGGATGTTAAACTTGTTTCTGTTATAGATAGGGTAAAATCTACTGTGGATTGTTTGGATGGCGGAATTCTGGGTGGGTGAGCTAATTGTGAACTGAAGGATATTTGTCTGCTTGTGCTGAGTCCATTTCATGCTTGTCCTGTTGTTTCTGTTCCTTTGCGACATTTGTCATGTTCTCGGAAGGGCTTTGGTGAGGATAAACGTGTATCTGTGGTTTATTCTCCGAGGAAGGTTATGGGAGATAGGGAAATGTTGTGTTTGGGTCCTAAGAACGAGGACTGTTCGGAGATTGGGTTTCAGGTCTCCTCTTGTTTGGAGAGTGGAGGGAAAGTTAAACGAACCCCTCAGTTGATTGATGTATATGCAGTAGAGATGAAACCTTTGGATTCTGGTTCTGATGAGTCCTTGGTTGCTGGGTATTGTGAATTTGGGATAGTGCTTTTGGTTGTTAAATCAGCCCCGGAGGGGTTAACTACGAGGGGTTTTGATAAGGTTGATGTTGGTACGCATCCTCTGTTCTCAATGGAAACAAATACTCTACCTGAATCCATTGCTCATCCATTGGATTCGGAGGTCCTTAAGACAGGGCATTGTCCTGCGAGCCCTGGGAAAAGTATTTTGTTTGGGAACGAGCCTTCTTCATTGAGAATGGGTTTCCAATCGGATACACTGGGTATGATGAACTGCGAATGCAAGGGTGCTAGTGTTCGTTCTCATAAAGGATCTGTTTCTCAGGTTGACAAGATTAAATGCTTTAAGGCTAGTCACCAGGCAGTTGGGATGGATCTAGAGGTTAGTGATGGTCTGAGTGCAGATCTGGGATTTTCTCCTAATTCTGATGAGAATCATGTTTCTATCAAGTCTACGGATTCTGATAATGAACATGTGCATGCTCCTTACTCTTCTGTTAGCAAGGGGCATACTAAGTCTAAGAAGCGGCAGCCTAAACCCATCAAGAAGATAAATCCGGTTTTAATGACACTGGGGGCAGATGTGCTATTAAATGATATCGTTCTCACCAATGCTTTGACCTTGGTTGGGAGGTTTGGAAGCCGTAATTATAATGCTGAATCTCTGCATGGATGGGCTGAAAAGGCTTGGACTGATGTTATCAGCACTTGTCCTAAGATTTATATCCTTCCAAGGGGCTGGATAGATTTTAAATTTGCATCGGTGGATGATGCTGATAGGATCCTAGCTGGAGTTTGGAGATGGGATAAAGCCGGCCTACTTATCAAGCGGTGGAATCCCTTATTTGATCCGTGGAAGGAAAGGTATGATTAAGTTCCTATTTGGGTCAAACTTCCAAACTTACCTTTTGAATTCTGGTCTTCCGATTTCTTCAGACTTGTTGGTAATACCTTGGGATCTCATTTGGAAATTGATTTTACCGATTTGCAATCTAGGGTTTGCTGTATGGGCCGGGTACTTGTTCTGTTAGACTTTCGTTTAGGTTTACCTGCTGAACTGGTCATTAAAAAGGGTACTAGTGATTTCTATCAGCCTCTGGACTATTTGGGAATTCCTTTTAGATGTTTTAGATGGCATGGGTTTGGACACCTGGCAAATGATTGTTCTCTCCCATTTAATAAACATTCTTCTTCCAAAGTTTGGAGAGTTAAAATTGGTAGGAATCCGTCTATTGCAAAGGTTGGAATGTCTGTGGCTGAGACTTTGGATCTGCATCCTGTCTCCCTTGAGTCTGAACCTTTAGCCAAACTTAAATCATTAAGAATTTCCAATACTATGGACGATCTTGGTAACATTCCATTTCTGAACCATTCCTCTGAGGCCTTATCTCCTATTGCTCCGATTTTATCATTGAAGGATCTGGGTTTTGTATCTCCTTGTAAGGCCTCTCCTATTGTTAGCAAGGGTTATTTTCTTCACTCGTGCTTGAAATCTGTTCAGGAGATTTCTCGGCCGGTTAAGGATATACTTGGGAATCATAAAGTAAATAAGGGTCTGACTAGGGATGTAAAAGTATTACACTCTGTGATGATTGGTGTTGGGGCGCTTAGAGCATCTGCCCTAAACAAGGTTTCCATATGATCCTCATGACCTTAAATGTTAGGGGTTTGTCTAGTCTTCCAAAGAAACTAGCGGTTATAAGACTTATTGATCAACATGTAGTTGATGTTATTTTTTTACAAGAAACAATGATTGAGGGATGTGTGCTGGTTCAAGAATTGGAACATTTGATTCATGGCTGGCAGTTCATTTCCGTGGATTCTAAGGGCAGATCGGGTGGACTTATTTTGGGCTGGAAGTCTTGTAATTTTCTTTTTCATAATGCCTGGGCTATGAAAGTAGGGTTGTGTGCTGTTTTATTTTCATATGATTTACAAAAGGAAATATCCTTTGTTAATCTTTATGCGCCCTATCTGGACAGGGAAACTTTCTGGAATAACTTGATCAAGATGGACTGTTTTTTGTCTCCTTTTTTAGTTTTTGGGGGAGATCGTAATTTTTCCTTGGGTCTTTCTGAAATCTGGGGGGTTAAAGCACAAGCAGATCCTTTAACTAGTTTTTTTCACAATCTGTTGGAGAGATTGGGGATTGTTGACATCAGTCCTTTGGAATATATTCCTACCTGGAGTAATCGTAGAGTTGGTTCTGAGGGTATTTGTAAAAGGTTGGATCATCTCTTAGTCTCGGCTAATTTCCTAGATTGTGATTTCCTTCTTAAATAATGGATTGGGTGTGGAGGTGTATCTGATCATCATCCTGTATTCTTGCAAATTTCTTCTCATTCTCCCAAGGCCCATAGTCCTTTCAAGTTTAATGCAGGATGGTTGGATCATATTGACTTGGTTGAAGCTTTAAAAGATTCTTGGGATCCTTTTGATGCTCGGTCTGCTTTATCTCCTGAAGCTCAATTTAGTGAGAATATCAAACAAATTAAAGTAATTTCTATTAAGTGGTCACTGAATAAAAATGCTCAGAATATTAAAGATTTGGTCGATATTGAATTTGAGTTGAAAAGTTTTTATGATAGGCATACTTTTGGTTTTACATCAGTGGCTGATAAAGATTTATTAATTGAGATTGAATCTTGCAAGAGTTCTATTCTTCTTTTCCGGGAAAAGGAGGCTCACCAGAAAAGTAGGGCGTTATGGTTGAGTTGTGGTGATGATAATACTCCTTTCTTTCACAAATTTGCTACTCATAGGAAATGTCGCAATTCTATTTGGAAACTTTATGATGATTCTGGAAATCTTGTGGAAGGATCTGAGGCTATAGCTGAGGCTGGGATTCAACATTTTGAAAGCCTATTTAAAGAAGAAGATGACCTTCATCTTCCATAGATTGTTCATAGTGCTGGTCATTTCCCATCTTCTGTTTCAGAGGATGAAAATGCTGAGCTTATGCAGGCTATTACTCTTAAAGATATCAAGTATATTTTATCCATCAGCAAAAATGATAAGAGTCATGGTCCAGATGGTATTCCTGTTGAGGTGTATAGATTCTTGTTTGATGTTTTGGGTGAGGATCTTTTAAGAGTCATTGAATTGTCCTGGATAAGTGGCAAAATCCCAGGTGTCTTTAATTCTACCTTTCTTGCTCTTATTCCAAAGGTTGATCGTCCCTTATCATTTGAGGATTTTAGGCCTATATCTCTGTGTAATTTTGTATACAAAATTATTGGTAAGATTATCTCGATCAGAATCAGAAAGGTACTGGGTAGATGTATTTCTGGTGAACAGTTTGGATTTTTGCCAGGAAGGCAGATACACGATGTTGTAGGTGTCATTCAGGAAGGTATGCATTCTATGCATGTTAAATCCTTAAAAGTTGTCATGATTAAGATCGGTCTATCTAAAGCATTTGATCAAGTTAGCTGGGTCTATCTTCAGGTTATTCTTGTAAAAATGGGCTTTGCAGGAAACTTTATTGCGTGGGTTATGAGTAGTCTATCTTCTGTCTCTTTCTCTCTACTCATCAATGGTGTTGCTACCAATTTTTTTAAATCTGGTAGGGGACTCAGACAGGGGTGTCCTTTGGCACCACTTATGTTTCTTATTGTGGTTGAAGGCCTTGGGAGGGCTATTCTTCATGCTAAACTCTGTGAGACTTATCATGGTTTATCTTTTGGTAATGATACAGTTTTAACTCATGTACTCTTTGTGGATGACATTGTCATGGTTAATGATGGTTCTCAACAATCTCTCTCTACTCTTTATGAGATTTTAATGCATTTCTGTAAGGCATCTGGAATGCAAATAAATGATAATAAGTCTTCTTTTTATTACTCCTGTATGGAAGATTCTGAAGTTATTACATTACAGAATATCTTCATTTTTCCTGTTGACAGAACTAAAAATGGCATGAAGTACCTTGGTTTTCATCTTAAACCTTGCAGATATATTATTAGGGATTGGGATTGGCTGATTATTAAAGTCGAACAAAGGATTCAGAATTGGAGCTTCTGTTGGTTGTCCAAAGGAGGAAAGCTGATTTTGATTAAAGTTGTATTAGAGGCCATTCCAGTATATTGGATGCATTTCTGGGTACCTATGGGAGTCATAGACAAAATCAGAAAGCTCTGTTTTAATTTTATTTGGGCTGGTAAACGGAACTCTTTTGGTTTACCCTGGATTTCATGGAAGTTTCTTGCTCTGCCTAAATCTATGGGTGGATGGGGACTTAAAGTCCCTATTTTATTTTCCAAGGCACTTGCAGGAAAAATGTCTGGAATATCATTCATGGTTCGGGTTTATGGGTTAAGATTGCAATACATAAATATATTTATCCATTGAATATTCTGGATTGGATTAGGTCTACTGTTAAAAAGACAAAGAACATTTCTATCTGTTGGAAAGTTGTTCTTTGGGCTTTCGATCTCATTGAAAATTTTCTGGTCTGGAAGATTGGTTCTGGCAATGTTGTTCGTATTGGTTTAGATCCGTGGTCTGGATGTAAATGGAGACATACTCTTCCTATTCCTATGTTAGAAAGATTACATTTGGTTGGTCTTCATTTCATTTATGATATTGGAATTCATTGTTTGTCTGGTTTGATGTCTCAAAAATGGTTATCTGCTATCACCATTGGATTTTCTGACCCTCTTGAGATTGCTGCTTGGAATGGATATATTTCCATTCTCAAGTCTAGCCATGTTAGACTCTCTGCTGTAGCTGATTGCCTTATCTGGAATTTATCTAAAACAGGAAAGTATTCCCCTAAAGAGGGTTATGCTAAGCTTATTAATCGAGAAGTGGAATCGAATTGGCGGTGGAAGGTCATTTGGAAGATGAAGTGTCTTCTAAAAATAAAAAAATTTAGTTGGTTTCTTCTTTCTGGTAAAGCATTGACCTGGGATGTTCTTTGTTCGAGGGGTAGAGCAGGCCTTGGAAGGTGTTTTTTATGCAAACAGAGTTGTGAATCCAATTTTCATATTGCAGTGGACTACCCTTTTACTCTATCTGTTTGGACAATTATTGAGGATCATTTGAAACTTAATAATTTATGGAATGGAGATTCCCTGTCTGCTTGTTTTAAAAACTGGTGTTTTTCAACAGATGTGGCACTTATCAAATCTTTACCTATCATTGTACTTTGGTTTATATGGAAAGCAAGAAATAGGTTCTGTTTTGAGGATTTGGTCACAACTCTTGCATAGGTATCAAGCTACAGCTTAGGTATATTGAAGAATTTACCACAGTCCTTATCTATGGACTCTATCAGATCAATCTTTGTGGAAGAAATTGATAAAACTTATGCATGGGGTTACTTTGATGGATCTGCAGCTGGGGACCCAATGATTTGTGGGGCTGGTGGTATATTGTTCATATCTGATATTCATTATGTTTCTTTCAAAGCAGGTTTAGGATTGGGTACTAATAATTATGTAGAATTATGTGCACTTAAGCTTCTTCTTAGGCTGACTCGAAAGCATAACTTGAATAAAATTCAAGTTTTTTGGGATTCCCAGCTAGTTATAAACTGGGCATCTGGTAAGTATCGATTACTAAATATTGAATTAGCCATGATTCTTCAAGATGTTCACTGTTTATCTCACAGTCTTGATTATGTGTCTTTCAAACACATTTATAGGGAACGAAACTACAAAGAAGATACTTTGGCTAAAGCAGGTGGCAGCATTCCTAAAGGATCTTGGAGTACTTGTGAATAGAGAGGCACAGAAATTGTGGAAACCTTTCAGGTTTTCTAATATGGTTCTATGAGCTGTCTGATTTGCAATTGTATGACTATTTCTTGATGATTGCTACATGCTTTTTGTTTTTATTTGATAGTTTTCATGTGACTTCTCTGCTGGTTATTTTTTGCGATTTTAATGCTTGGGCATTTCTGGATTATGATGTGACCAGTTCTAATTTTTGGTTTCACCCTTGATATATGATGCTATGGCTGAATTTAATATGCTTCATCTTGCCACTGGTGATTTCAAGCAAATAAACCAAGAGCATGACATGCAGGATGATGGCCTCTTATTTGGAACTGAAATGGATATGATTTTTCTTCATTGGATGGCTTGGAATTGGCCAATTTATGAGCTGCTGAATTTTTGCTCATCTTTAGCTACTGCTTTATCATTCATATTGAGACTACTTCAGCCAGCTAGTTTTGCTCTGGTCTGTTTTTGCTTGTGATCACCTTCAATTCACAGTTGATCTAACCTGTTTGATCAGGAATGATGAAAAAAGTCTGCTATGATCAGACTTCTTTTGTTGCATGGCTGTTAATACAGGCTTGTTCTTTGATTCTTTTTTGCTGAAAAGTAATGGTAAACATTATGTTCTTTATGAGACTATTTTTTGTATGTAATGACAACTTTACAGTTGGGTCAGTTTTTTGGACATGGTAATGGTACTTTGTGCTCTTCATGAGGCAAATCTGTATGTAATGCCAACTTCATAGTTGGCTTTTTTGTATAATGGACTTTGAGGGCCATTTACTGAATGTGAATAAAATATTTACGAATTTTTTCTTTGGAAAAAATTGACCCCGTATTTAACTATGAACAATAGATATGTCATATTTGTTAGGTTTTTTTTGTTGTTTGAAATGGATTTATAAGCATAAAAAAGCAATGTTTTGATTATTCAGTGTAATCGAAATTGCTCAATTACTTATGTTTTGTAATACATATTTTTATTGGTCTTTTGGATAGTTGCTATGTTAATGTGGTGCTTCAATGTCTAACATACACAAGACCTTTTGCAACGTATCTAATACATGGATTCTATTTATAAGAATGTATGTTTATCATTTCTTTTGAGTAATTCTTACATATTTGCATGCCTATCTTATGTCAAAGTTGTCATTTTTTAAATCATTGTGTTTTGTGAATACCATAGGTAGAATTTTTTATTGGAATTTCTCAACTCAAAGGAAATATTGGTGCTATTTTCGAACTTTCTATGTTTCCCTCTCCTCCTGCCATGGATTGCGATCTCTTCAACAATCACCAAAACTATTCAACATTCAACCTTCGCTACCATGATGTGGGTAGCTGAAGGCATAATGAATGCAATTAATTATTTGGTAGTGCTTTTTCAATAGTCTCACTCAGATTCATTAATTAATGATGTAGTGTATCCCACCGGCGTAGTGGGTTTTAGAATATGTGTTGTGTTAGGTATCCGTCAATTGCTTTATTATACCTGCCTCAGCAGGTATATTGTAATCCATCGAAGTCAAACTCCATTGACTTTGGGTATTAGTTGGTGTCTTTTGAGGCATTTATAAAGAATTAAAACCTGTTTTCCAAAGTATGACTTAGGGGTTTGTAAAATATTTTTTTAATTTTGTTAAAAAGCTATTTTTCTAAACAGCTGATTGGTGGATAAGAGATGATGTCAACATTGGGATTTGGCATCTGGATTTGAGTTGACATGTGGCAAGATGATGTCATAATGATAAAATTAAAAAAATATCACATTGCCATCTGTCATGCCTCCTGCCGCTGCCATGTGGACCATGGCGCCTACCGGTCTCTTTGCCTCACTATTGTTCATTTCCAATTCGTCTGTAGCCCTTCCTTTCTCGCGCTGCCGAAACAATTTGACTTGCAGAGGTTCAAGACCAAGTTCTCTACTAAGCTCTTTCGCGCATGGTCGTCCATGCATTAGGCAGCCTGAAAACTTTGATTGCGCTCCTTTCTTTAGAGCGTGCATTCTGTGTGTTATGCATCTTGCTGTCGCTTCGGCATCTCATTTCATTATGCCAATACTGCACAAAAACATTTCATTCGAGCTCTTCCACAATTCTGGTCATCTGCTCATCCAATTCTGGGCTTCAAGAGATGATAACCCCTGCAAGTGGTTTGGTATAATGTGTTCTCCCAAGGGACTTGTGACTGTTCTTGATTTATAGCCCATGGAGCTTATGGGGACTGTTCCTTCTCAGTTTGGATCGTTGAAGTCTTTGCAATCTCTTGTGCTTTCTAAGACGAATTTGAATGGCAGTATCCCGAAGGAAATCGGAGATTACAGCGGTTTGGTTATTTTGGATCTGAGTGGAAACAGGCTAACGGGAACAATTCCTCTTGAAATCGGTAAGCTCAAGAATCTGCAAACTCTGAAACTTCAATCCAATATGCTGGAAGGAATAATTCCTCCCCAGTTAGGAAATTGCACCGGTCTTGTCAATTTGATACTTTACAACAACCAGCTGAGGGGTGGAATACCGGAAGATATCGGCAGGCTGAAGAGCTTAGAGCTGTTTCATGCAGGCGGCAATGAGAATCTTGAAGGAGTTTTGCCAGATGAGCTAGGGAACTGTACTAATCTGACCATGTTGGGCTTAGCCGAAACTGAGATTTCTGGCAGTATTCCGTCCTCGTTTGGTTCGTTGAAGAAGCTCCAGACTCTCGTATTGTACAGCGCTCAACTCACAGGATCGATTTCCCCAGAGATTGGTGAGTGTGTAGCGCTGGAGAATTTGTATTTGTCTGGGAATAGCTTGTCTAGTTCGATACCCCGTGAGTTTGGCAAGCTGCAGAATCTACAGAGACTTTATCTTTGGCACAACAGTCTTATGGGAAGCATTCCATCGGAGCTCGGCAATTGCAGCGCATTGAACGTCTTTGACTTTTCGATCAATGCTTTAACGGGAAGTATTCCCATGTCGTTAGGGAATTTCAAGAATCTGGCCGAACTTCAGCTGAGCGATAACTCGATCTCAGGATCGATACCTGTTGCGCTCGTCAACTGCAGTTTTCTCAGCCAGCTTGAATTCGATAACAACCAGCTTTCAGGAGAAGTTCCCCGTGAGTTTGGGGAGCTGAAGAACTTGACGTTGTTGTACACCTGGCAGAATAGACTAGAAGGCCAGATTCCTGCCACCTTAGGTAATTGCTATAGCCTTCAAATCCTGGATCTCTCAAACAACAATTTGACAGGAAGCGTTCCGGCAATCCTTTTCCAGTTAAAAAATCTGAGCGAATTGCTTCTTTTGTCTAATGATCTAACCGGCTCTCTCTCTCCCGAGATTGGAAACTGTACTGCTTTGGCTCGCTTGCGCCTTGGCGATAACAGGTTAAGAGACGCTATACCCAGAGAGATCGAAACGCTGAAGTATCTCAACTTTTTGGACCTGGGCAATAATCAACTTTCGGGAGCAATTCCTCCAGAGATTGGAGATTGTGTTGAGCTTCAGTATTTGGATCTTCATTTAAATCAGCTTACTGGAACCTTGCCTGGCACTCTTGGCTTATTGACTAGTCTGCAGCATGTGGATATATCTATGAACAAGCTTACGGATCCAATTCCCACAGCAGCCTGCGGAAATCAAGAACGTTCTCTGAATAAGCTCATGTTGAATGGTAACGAATTAAGTGGACCCATTCCCAAAGAGCTTGCATTGTGCATAAAGCTGCAATTACTGGATCTTAGCAATAACATGCTAACAGGTAGCATCCCTCCTCAAATGGGGAGTATACAGGGACAGAACATTGCATTGAATCTGAGCTAGAATTATCTGTCTGGATCCATACCTTGGGAACTCTCAGGACTTACTAAGCTTGCATCTATGGATCTCTCTCACAACAAGCTATCTGGGAACTTGACTGTTCTGGGCCAGCTTGAAAATCTGGTGTCGCTGAATGTATCTTTCAATAATTTGACAGGGCCACTTCATGATACTAGTTTCTTCAGAGAATTGCCATCAAGTGTTCTCGATGGCAACTCAGGCCTGTGCAACAATGGCGCGGCTTGTTTCGGCTCGATTAATCCAACTGATCAGCCAGTCCAGTCAGGGGACTGGGGAGTTAAGTTGATCATAAGCCTTCTCTTCAGCATAACTGCAGTGCTGATGTTGTTGGGAATCTATTTTATTGTCAAAGCTCATAAGATACGGCATGAAGTTGATGAGGATCCAGAAATTGGGTGGCCATGGCAGATGACATTGTTTTAGAAACTCAGATTTACAGTGGAAGACATGCTCGAGAATTTAGTTAGCTCGAATGTAATAAGTAGAGGGTGTTCTGGCGTTGTGTACAAGGTACATATTCCAAATGGAGAAACCATAGCAGTGAAAATACTATGGCCCTCGAAGAAATATGGGCAACAGAGAGATTCTTTCGGAGCCGAGGTGAAGACTCTGGGTTCAATCCGACATAGAAACATAGTGAGACTCTTGGGTTATTGCTCCAACCACATAATGAAACTTCTCATGTATGATTACATGCCTAATGGAAGCCTGGGCGGATTGCTGCATGAAAAGAGGGGAATGCTGGAGTGGGAAATCAGGTACAACATAGTCTTGGGAGCGGCACAGGGCCTTGCCTATTTACCCCATGACTGTCTCCCATGCATAGTCCATCGTGATATCAAATCCAATAACATCCTACTCGGCACTAGTTACGAACCTTATATCGCAGATCTCGGCCTAGCAAAGCTCCTCGATTCCTCCGATTTCACGAAGTCTTGTACACATGTCGCCGGATCTTATGGCTATATTGCTCCAGGTAGTTAAGCTTCGCTTATCTTGTATGAATATATCGATTGTTTAATAAAAATCATGTTTAAATTAATTTAAGATATTAAAATTTCAAATTTTACGTAAAAGCTATAAAATATCAAAATTGATATAAATCCATCAAAAATTAACCAAAATATATATATATCAAAATTATAAATCCATCAAAAATTAACCAATATATATATATATATATAATACCTCAAAGAAATTATATATATGTTTCTAATTTAAAATGAATCTATAATTATATTCTTTTAAATCAATAAACTTATATATCCATATATATTTAATAAAATTATTATATTAAAATTTTTACTTTAGTTCCTAATTATAATTGACACTTTTATTTTACACCTATCACAATTGGCATTTAGCTGTGTCAATCATTCAATAACTTCGAGGCTACTTCTAGTTTAACACACCTTAAATTGATAAAAATTAATGCATTAATCCATCAAAGCAACTCCAAAGAATTAAGGATTACATATAACAACTCCTTGTTTCACAGAATTAAGGCTTACATAGAACGACTTTTTCAGCTTCATTTCAGCTATAATCGATCCCTGCACTGCAAGGGTGAGGTGAAAGATCAATATGATCTCTGACTTCATTGTTATTACGATGGTCTAACTTCCAGCAAGAGAACACTAAAATAAGCATCACGACACCCACTCCACTGAATAGATATAGTGGAACTTGCTAGTGCAGTGCGGAATAATGACTAGTGGCGCTATTCTCGCTGCAGTTATTCATTGAATATGTCTTCGATTATTCGATTATTCAATTGATCTGAATGTAGCTATGAGGATAGCCCTGCCTTTCCGCCAGTGTTTTACAGGTGGAGAAGAGGGAAAGATACAGGTGGTGTGAGAAAAGAAATGAGAGAATTACATGGAACCTTTGTGCATTATCCTTTGAAGTTGAAGTGGATAGATGGCTATCTCTGTGTTCAAAAGAATCTTTGCATATATTCTGGTGTTTGTTCTATTTTGTCGTTTTCACACACAACCATAGAACGACAGAAGGGAGAGCGTTTTGAAAGAACAAAATAGCTTCAATGGCGATCAGAGTTTTAAGATATTGTCCCAATTTTTGAAAACAAAAACTGTAAATGATAGGTTGCCTTTGGGTTTGCACATTAGCTAAGTGTGCAACGTAGGTGCAATAATTTAATGATTAATTGCATTGCATGACACAAGTGGAAGGGCATGTTAGCTAAGTGTGCAACTTAGCTGCAAAACCTGGTGTTAATTGTTGTGATTTGACAAAAGCGATGGTATAACATGAGTTTCAATGTATTTGGTGGAAAAGCAGTGCAGTGAAGCACATAAGCATGAAAATCTTGATGGATCCAGCATTTAGTGTTCCCATGGCGTTAGTCTTCTAAAACTGCAAGTCCAGACAATGAATATAGTTTCTTAAACATAGCTATGTCGTGAATGACGCATTCAAAATCCCAATATGCCCTACATGCAACGGAAAGGATAAATGCAACGGATAAATGCAGACGGGTAAGGATAAATGCAACGATGATGCAGGAGGGTAAGGATAAATGCGTTGCTATATGTTGCAGTCTAAATGCAGGATCGCCACGATGTTTACGCCACCTTTCTTGGATGGCATTCAAACTGCTTTGTAG
>LPNX010878144.1:69311-101447 GCA_001517045.1 Pseudotsuga menziesii | reverse complement strand
GATAATATCAACATGCAAAAGTGCAAAAAAAATTATGTTTCAACATAATAGTATGCATCATCTTATAAGTCTCAATAACAATCCATATATTTGATTTGCTGGTAAAATAAACCCTAAAATAGGCTCCTAACACCAATACATTTTTCTAATACATATGTTATTGTAATATTTAAGAAAAAACACATTTTATTAGTGTTTCATGTTCAACTTGATTGGAAAGGCATGTCTTACTTGTCCATTTCCATATTTTATTGAATCTAATATATTGTTTCCTCTTCCCTTTGCCCCACTAGAAAAGAACCCATTGAAAAATTGATTTGAAGTTGCAAAGAGAAACCTTTCATAAGCTCTATTACCCTAGCTTTATGTAAATCATAATATTCTAAATCTTGTATTTTTTTTAGCTTAAATCCTCATAAAGATTAATTTATGGAAATCCTACCAATTCTCTAAAAAAATAACATATCCCTCCACCTAGTTATTTGTTGTCTTCCTTAAACCCCATAACTAATTTCTCGAATTTCTTCAAAAAGCAATAGAGATACCTTGAACCTAACTCCGCTATTCATTGTAACAAAATTAGCTTCCAAGGATAAGTCATTTATTAACAATTCAAAATATAATTACTTATTTAAAACAAGTGAAATTAGCAACAAAGTTGCTTAGTACCTGCCGCTTAAGAAAAGTTTGAAAGAAATAATAATAAGCTAAGTCAGCTTGTAATAACTAAATTAATTCTCTAAATAACTTATTTAAATAATAACAAATTGCAAGAAATATTTTCAATTTAATTTTATGATTTATTTTTATTTTTTTAAAATACTTATATTAAAATAACTTCATAATTTTTATTTAATTGTTTTTCTCAAAGTAATATGTATACTTTAATTTATTTGTTTAATACTTTCTATATTAAATTAAATTTATAATCACTAATAAAATAATAATATTAAAAGTTCATTTAATGATATTTTTTTAATAATTTGTAAATTAATATTTAATATATTTATTCATTTAATAACAACAAAAATATATTCAAAATAAATTCATATTCATATCGTAATTAAGTTTAAAAAAAATATTAAACATACATTCAAAGTTAATTTATATCTATATCATTATTAAAATTTAAAAAAAAATGAAATACAATATAATTTAAAATATTATATTTAAAATTTCAAAAACTATAATTTACAGCTGATTAATAAATTTTTAATTTGATATTTTCATTAATATTTGAAATAAAATAGTAAACATATAAAATAAAAACCAACAATTTGGTAAAGGAGATTTGGGTTAACACTTTGTTCTACCATAATTTAACTTATATTTAAATTGTTAAAGTGAATTAAATCCATATTATTTTTTTTTAAAGTCTAATAATCTAAAACTAATTTTAGTAAGTTACAAAAAAAATCATTATTATTATTAAAATAAAACTAATTTTAGTAAGTTACAAAAAAAAATCATTATCGTTATTAAAATAATTGAATGTAAAATAAAATAGCAACATAGTTGCTAAGTACCTGCCTCTTAAGAGAAGTTTGAAGAAAATAGTAATAGGTTGAATATAGGAAAACTAACACTAGATGTAACAAAGAGGCTTACTATGAAGTATTAAGTAAAAACATGATTGCTTAGTCCCTTGCGAATAGTTTGAAGAAAATAATAATAGGTTAACATTTAAAATGGTATAACAGATTACACATTAATAAATATATAATCCAAAATAATTAAAAAACTCATGAATAAATTGACATTAATAAGCCCATAAATCTACGAAAAGTAACATTAGATGTATAAAATAATAAAGAAATAGAATATTACTAATAACTAAATGCAAGCATGCTATAGTTGTGAGAAGCATTCTATGGAAGCATTTCTTGAATTTTGCAAGGAGACCATTATATTGGAGTTTTTTTGTAAGGAAAAAGATATTAGAATTAGAATTCATGCTTACTAGTCGACATTTTCACAAATTGGAGTATTATAAATGGTAAAATATACTTAGGATTCACACCACCTACAAATTTATAACATTATAATAACATTATAAATTTATAATAAAATATAAATAAACTATTCTCACAACAATGATATTAATTTATAGTCTTCTAAGCTATTATTTCTCATTTCCTATTTATGCTAGTCTATAAAGAAACTTGCATATTTTTATAACATAAGGCAAGAATATTACTAGAAGTTTGTAAGGAAGCTTGAATATGCTTGTTTTATGCTACATTGCAATAACCTATATCGTATTTAAATGGACATTTTTTAATTCATTTTTGTTTTAATTTTTTTCAAATTGTAATTATATTTGTTTTATCATATATTTTTATAGCAAAATTATCTTATTTCTATATATTTTCAATCTCTTCTAAGAGGAAGGCATAAGCAGCCTTGCTGCTATTTCACTTGTTTATTACGGATTCTCTACATTTCAAGGATTCAAGTTTTTTACTTTTTAAAATCGAAATTCCTTTTAAAGGATATCTATTAATCCAAGTTTGGTAGATGAGTGGACGCATGGTTTGCACTAAGTTTTTGTTTTAAAATAAAATTGTTGGTTTTAAAGATATCCATTATTGTATGTTTGGTATAGGCGTTAATGTTTTGTAGATGCATGAATGAAGCCATGGATATCTTTGGTCGTAAAAGAGACACATTTTTTAATAAATTGCAATTAGCTCAAATAAAAAAGCTTGTTTATTAAAACTACATGGACTTAATACTAGAAACCCACTTAGTTCTTGATCTGTATTTGTCATAGTGATAACAGGTAACAATGCTCCCACTTTTCCTCCCCAAGAATTTCCTTGTATATTGTATGCTCTTAACAATGATTAGAAATACACTTTTCTCTCCATAAAATCCACATTAAATACAATAAAATTATAAGAAATTTTGATAGAAAACTATAAGGATATGGGAGATTGATTGTACTTTTACCAGGTGTGAAACCTTGGTGTTCTACTTTTGTTTGTTGAGTTCTTATTTTGTTCATGTGAAATCTTGTTGTCATTGTGTTGATGGGGTTGAGTGCATCTTGGGCTTGTTTACTTGGTTGGTCTATCATTATCAAAAAATAAATATAGCACTTTGTATTCCCTCTATTTTCCATTGGAGATTAATGGCTTTGGGTCAATATTTGTTGGCAGGCGGTTTTGATGAAGACAAGTTGCGTAGCACCAAGGGTGATGTGCAAGACCGAGGGTGATGCATAAGACCGAATATGATGCGCAAGGACCAAGGATGGTGCGCAATATGGAAAAGTCAACAAAGAGTCGGATTAATCAATTTTTTGAAGTTTTGGTCATAATTTTGTAGTTTTTTGTCCGAATTAGTTAGGAAGTTGATCAAAGTGGACCATTTTGTAAAAGGCGCAAGACCACAAATAGAATAAGAGTGTAATGTACAGATATCCTATCTTAGTCAATCAAGAGATGAATGTGGAATTCATAACATGATTGTATGATCTTATGCGGAAAAGTGATCTTTATTTTGTCACAATTGTGACGATGTTTTTTGAAAACCTGTTGTGATGCGAAAGTAAATGATATGGTGGATGTTGATGGAAATAATTTGTTTATGTTTATTTTTTGTTTTCTCTTCTTTCCTCTGAGCTAAATGATATGATCTGAATGAATTGATACCGGAATATGTCTCATTCTGAATGATGCGATGTTTCTGTGTGTTAAATAATGTTATGATGATCAATCTGTTCATGGATAAATATAATGCTGCAATTCAATGTGTTGATACGATCTAATGGTTCACAGTATGCATAAGTGATAATAAAACCCTTGTCTAGATCTGTGGATGATGATGCAATAGTGGAACGGTAGATGCACAAACCCTCTTTTTTACTGTGGAAACGTGGTTCCGATTGTTTTCCCTCAAACATCTTGGAGACCTCATCTGCTTCACAAGTGTTGTTGGACAAGGTAAAACCTATCTGGGTCAGTGCTCAGAGAGATCTATGAGTTAAGGGTGTCAACAGAGTGTGAACTAATGTCGATGGATCTGTGTAAACAAATGGTTTCGTTTCTGGGACCATAGTGCGAGGAGAAGGATGATATGTTGTGGCATCTGACAAGACCGAATATTCAAGATTGGTTTGATCAAAAGGCCAGATAATTTGCAGCAGAAGAGAATCCAAATTCAAGACTAGCAACAGAAAAATGGTTGGGGAGCTACATCTATTTTTATATACACGATTATTTCTTCTCTAATTTTATGATCATCTTGTACGATTGGTTGGTGTAGTTGACCTATCAGAAGACAAATTTTCAAGGAGGCGAACCTACTGGCGAGATCCTGGAGCTAATCCAGTAGTGGAAAGAGGTAGACAATAGAGCATCGAGGGATATCAGAGTGTGTCTTGACAACATCTTGGAAGGCTACATCACTGAGTTCATGGTTGACACAGTCAAGTCTTATAGCGACGCGAAAAGGGAATTATTCAAAGGACCAAGAGGTAGGTTTCTGTTATCTTTGTAATTATCGATTAAAATGCTCTTCTATGAAAAGGGTATATTAAAGATGAACTCTGACGAGTATCGCCCTAGTGTGCAGAGGTTGTGGTTAATACGGAGACGAGGGTTGGATGGAATCATACAAGGTATATGGATGGGATTTATGACGAAAATGTGAGGGAAGTCAAGGAAGAGTGTGGTCTTTTGCAAATTGGGCTCAGGTTTCAGCAAGAGAAGAGGCAGAGGACTAGGGAGAGTCCTGCTACGACCAGAACAAAAAGCGACGAGAGAATATCACAAGGGACTAAGTGTCCCTATAGCAATGAAGGAGATGAACAGAATATGCCCGATCCTGAGGAAATACCAACCCAGAGCAACAATGTTCCCACACCTCCCTGCACTACGCCGCACTCAGGAAGAAATACTAGCTCGACACCAAACTCTCTGACATGTCATAAAAACACTAATAGTAGCGGATTAACGAACATAGGAAGAAGTCCCATGATGGCAAGAGATGATGTAAATTTACCTCTATTTCATGGGAACGGGACTGAGGATCTTGAACAATATTGGTTTTTATGTGAAACAGTCAAGACTGTAAAGCAAGTCCTGGATGAGGATATTAAGGAGCGTCAATTGGTGGCAACTTTTCGAGGTCGCGCACTAGACTGGTACATGAAGTTTATGCAGGTTCCTACAGGAAACCCAGCGAAGAATATGGAAGATATTAGAAACAAATTGATCGAATAATTCCATAATCCCAAGTCTGAGTCGCAAGATATCAAAGAACTAAAAGAGATGAATAAATATCCAAATGAATCAGTCTAGGATTTTGATCAATGATTCAAGATGCTTATGGCGAAGGCCAGTTTTGGCATGAATGACATGCAACACAAAGAATTGTTCATCGCTGGGTTAGTACCACATATCAGGATTTTGTTGATGCAATAGAATATTGTGACACAAAGCGAAGCATTGGAGATCGCGATGAATTTGGAAGCTTCGATGGTTGGTGAAACTAGAGTTAGCATAACTCAGATCCAATCGCAACTAGCGAATATGAGGATCCAATTGCAAGATATCAAGAAGAAAAAGAGCATCGTGAGGAGATATGGTGCACTCAATGTCGTGTGGAGGGACACCATAAGGATCAATGCCCATATTTTTGAAATTTGTAACGAACATAAAATAAGATAAGAATTAAATAATTAATAATTAGGTTTACTAATTTAGTTTATGAAATGAGGAATCTCCTCAAAATTAAATTCCCAAGTCATATTTAAGGCAGGGCCACCATTTGTAACATATCATCTCTTATCCTATCATTAATATATACTTACCTTATGGCTTATCGAATATTCCAGGTCTTCTGGTGAATAATATTGTATGAGCGAATAATTATTTGTTGTCTAGGGCACCGAATCCGCTAATTCAAGGTGGCTTTCCATGTTTTCACATCTGTCAAGTTCATGGACATCAACATGAATATTGTGTATATCTTCAGAAGATGGTATCTAAGCCTATGAGTCTTTATTGCATTTTTTGTCGACCGGTTGGTCATGAAGACAAGGATTGTCGAGCATATGATTTTCTCCAAGATAAAATGATGGATATTACTAAATGAAGGGTGAAGAACCTCGATCATTGGAAATACCACCACTGTAGTAGCCGCCACAAGTGGTACAACCCCAGCCGTACTTTGTACCATGACCACAAGCTCAGTTTGTACCACAATTGTAGTTTTCTCTGACACAGCTGCAGTATAAACAAATGCAGTATGATCCATGGAAACCACAGTATACTCAACCTCAGTATATTCAACCATAGCCAAATCCATTGCAGCAGCAGTTCAATCAACTGCAAGGAGGATTTTGCGAAGGATTCTGAGGAGGACAAAATGGAGGTTTCGTTTGAGGAGGAGGATGAGGTCGTGGACCTGTGCATTGTTACAATTGTGGAGTCTTGGGGAATTATCAGCGATATTTTCCAAACCTACAACCACAATGTACCTATTGTACCGCTTCGGAAAAAACAGTTGATGTTTGTCCGCAGCCGATTGCAAACTAGAAAGTGAAGAATATTCTGCCACCACATAACCAAAATTAGAACTTGAATCAGAACGCAAACCAACAAGTGAATCCGCCACCAAACTAGAACCAAGGACCAATGGTAGGAAATATCTCAGCAGAACCCAGGGCTCAATCTATTGATGTTGTTTTCATTACTTGAGGAGGCGTGACAATGTGAGATGATGGCATGATCCCACAAGTTCACTTGGTGGGTTAGAAGAAGGTACAATTTGATGTCGACACTGAGAGAGATATGTTCTTTGAAGCACATGACACCATGAGAAAATATCCGGGTAAGTTTCCTATTTATGAAATGCCACCTTTTTTTTATTCAACTCTGGTAGAAAGACCATCACGGAAGTATCGTACCTTGCAGAATTGCTTTGAATGTTGTCTATCACTAGAAAAGGACCCTGATGTGCTAGTCGAGATGGAGAGTCTATTGTATCAAACTGAGAAGGGTCGAAAGGAGTATGTTGTGAATTCCCTGCATAAGAGGAAAACTGGAAAGGAAATGAGAATGAATGTCCAGATTGGGGATTATGATCTGGATTCAGTCATTCTAGATCTAGGTTCAGATGTTAATATATTAATGAAGCATACATGGGAGAAGATGGTGAAACCAAAGTTTGTTTGGTCCCCTATGCAAATGCGACCATCTAATGAGGACAGGGTGTCGCAAATTGGGTGAGTACCCTGCCTAATGGTGGAATTCAAAGGAATGAGGACTTATGCGGACTTAGATGTTATCTAGGTTGTCTATGAGGGAATTTCATATCTCGCATTGCTAGGGATTGGATGGACTAATGATAGCTTGGAATTGATCAACTTCAAGAAGCGTATGATGACCTTTGAGATCCATGATATCAAAGTCATAGCCTCAATGGATCCATGCGAAGGAAGAAGGTACATTTAACTAGTAAAGGAAGAAGTTGTAGGAGGATGGGACCATGCATACAACATCTCAGAATATTGTATCCATCCCACTACAGATGAGGAGCAAGGATGGAGAATCTCTAGCTCTGCATCATCATATTCTGACGATGCGCTGGAAAATTAGTAGAATCAGATCCATGAGGTATCAATTCGGAAGTGTGGAAGAATAACTTAGTCACTATGTTAGGTTGCAACAGAGGTTGTCCAGTTATCGACATATAAAGGATTACCTGATCTACCTGAATTTCTTATTGAATTTGCAGACAGGGTATCAGAACTACAGAGGCAATTGGAATTAGACGAGGCATTGGTGTTTGACACACAAGAAGTCGATTAATGGGTGGACACTATGTTGCAGGCTAATGGGAGTCTGATTTGGCATCATAGAGCAATATCAAGTCGAGAAGTATGATGGGAGGAATGATCCTAATGATCATTTGATTGCATGTGATACCATGTGGGTGTCATGACCGAATAATGAGTGGGTACATGCTTCTGTACACACATTGGATGAAATGTTGCGACAGTGGTATGTATCAACCGATCTTAGAAGAGAAATCACAACATGGGAGGATTTGTCGATATGTTTCTGTCACACCTTCATTTTTGCAGATGTTGACCCAGTGATCCATAATACACTACAACATATCCGTGATGTTGTTTTGGAGGTAGTTCCAGTCGCATATCCTATGGAATCGCAGGAGGTACACATGATGAAATTGATGATGGAGTGTTACAATGTAGCAGGAGGACCTGATGATGGACATGACTCAAGGAACATCAATATTCCAGAATTGGAAGGAAGACGCAACATTGTGGTACCAAACGGACAAAATTAACCAACCCTTGAAAATTCAAAAGTTCAACATTGGGACAGAAGAGGAACTGAAGTTTTCCAATATTGGAGATTATTGGGATGAAGAAAATATGGCAAATATCATCGATCTGTTGCATCAGTTTCAACACTTGTTGTCGACCAAGTTTTCTAAAATGAAAGGTACCCTAGGATATTTGGGAGAAATGGATTCTTCCCAAGGTGGGAAAAATCCACACCAGTGGCAGATTGCACTGCTGTGACTACAACAAGGTTTTTATTTGATAATGTGATCACTCAATTTGGTTGTCCAAAGATCTTTATGAGAAATCGGGGAAGTCATTTTATCAATCGCACTATTAGTGCCCTGATAGAAGAGTTCCAGATTCAGCACAAGAAGAGAATTCCCCATCATTTGCAAGCTAATGGGAAGATCGAAGCATTCAACAAGGTGTTGGAGCATGCGCTCAAAAAGGTCTGTAATGAAAACCACAATGATTGGGATTTGAGGATTCCAACAATCTTATGGGATTATCACACTACTTGCAAAATGTTGATAGGATAGACAACATTCAAATTGGTGTATAAGAAGGAAGTAGTGATGCCAATGGAATATATTATTCCAAGTTTGCATGTCACAGTAGCAATAGGGATGGACGAAGAAGGAGCACTGGAAGAACACCTCGCTCAGTTGGTGCAGCCCAAAGAAGATTGTTTCATTACAGGATTTCATCAGCGTGTTGAGAAGGATCAGAAAAAAGCATGGCATGATCGACACATCAAGAACAAGCACTTCGAGCAAGGTGACATGATGTTGTTATATGACAGTAAGTTTGTGAAACATCCGAGTAAGTTGAAAATGCATTGGTTGGATACATATGTAATCAATTTCATTACAGATGGAGGTGAAGTATAGTTGCAACAGTTATATGGTGTGATGTTTCCTAAGCTAGTGAATGAAATTCAGCTCAAGCCCTACAGGGAGGGCTCGGTGTGACATGATGCTTAAGGCATTGCACAGTAAAAAAAAATCCATGAGGTGGTACTAACGAGAATGGCACACTAGAAACAAGTGGCAGTGCAAAAAAAAAGTGTTGAGGTCGTAGTTAGGAAGTAGTGTGGCGATTTCTATAGGGACGCAATACAGTCAAATAAAGAAGTTAATGTAGAAGTTAAACTAGTTAAGTGGTGGTGTCGTTAGACAAGACACATATTTATGGTGAATCCAACCGTTAGATTGAGTGGATTGGTGATGGATTTTGGTGATAAGTGATGGATTTGGTTGTGATGATTAGGAAATATTTCGCATAGGTGATCCCCGCTATAATAATTGGTGGGGTGAGGTTGAAGGAACCATTGTGTTTGTTGAGTGAATAGAGCAGAGAATGCAAAGAGTGATAGTAGAGTATTGTTGAGTGCAAAAATGGCATAAGAGATTTCGAGTGGGAGTATCTGGGATTCTCTAGTCATTAGCATGCCAATTGAGGAAGAGGAGGCTGATATGTCGGTGGGATCATCACAAGTTACACAGAAGAAGAGGGGGTCCAATCGGACCAATTCACCGACATAGAAGAAGAGGAACACCAGAACCTCGCGCAGAGTGGAGGCAGAAGCTAGAGAGAAGGGAAGGTCGTCAATAACTGGAATGGAAGGATTCATAACAAGGAATGGGGTGACCACTGCACAAATACTTGGATTCACCCCCCATGTAAGACTAGCACCAAGCGGCCAAAGTTGACAAAGAACCAAAGGTATCCAATAATAATGTTGGCATTACCGATGGGAATGAAGTGCACCTTCAACATTGTGTCATTCTTAACAAAGATGAAGTACAAATATCATGACCTCCTGGAGGACACTAAGTGCAAAACAACTCCATTTGAATTAGATATAGGGAAATAAAGCGACCCAATGGTGCACACCCCACAACAGTCGAAAATGGGGTTTTAATGGTCAGGGATTTTAGGCCTCATCCATATGACTCACTTTGGTAGGTTGGTGGAAGCCAACGCATGCATAAAGCAGTTCTTAGCGTGCTTTAATAATGGTTATGTGTGGATGGAAAGGTCGGTGCCAGTCACTATGGATTTGATATCTCATATTACGGGGTTTCCAATGCAAGGACCTGATCCGTCGTAGTATTATCGAAGTAAGGACAACGACAAAATATTGGATACCAATATAAAGAAGAAATACGGCTTGGATCACGACAAAAGAGCGTATGTCATAGATACCATTAATGATCAGGTTGTTTGTGTCGTAGCAAAGACTCTAGCCATGAAGGTGGTGTGAAAGAACCATCCTAATCAGTGCACTTTTGGGGTCATAACATGTGCCGAGGAGTGAACCCAAGGCATACAAATGAACTGGTCAGTATTTCTTCTCAACCAATTGACTAAATATCCAATGTTGGTACAAGAGGGGAAGTGACCATTTACATATAGTTGGTTGTTAATTTTGATATCTTTCGTCGCATGGATGGAACCTAAGGACTACCAAGGAATTAATGTCGCAATATCCCAATTCTGAAAGGGCATGAGGTATCAAATTATTTTGTATATCAGTGAGAATGAATGACTGAAGGATTGCACAATACATTTTTGGCTATATTGGGATGCACTATAGGTCGCAGCTGCAAAGATTCTTTGCTTAACTAAAGAAGTGAAGATGAAATATAGGTGGGTCAAGAAGGGAAGAAGGGGCCCAAATAAGTAGTGGTTAGCCACTTAGTATAATTTGTTTGATGAAGATATGAATGGGATAGTGGTCGATTGTCCTATAGAGTGGATAGTGCCACTGAGTATAGAAGAAGTATCAGATGCTACAGTGGGTCCTCCACCCAACGCTTTGATAGATCAAGAATCAGTACAACAAAGTGACCAGGAGTCCCAGGAGGAATCTTCAATGACTCCAATAGATTTAAAGGCAGAGTGGAAATATGAGGAAACAAGAACCAAGAGGAGACAAGAACAAGGTGAGGAAAGCAGTATAGTGCCAATGGCAGATGAACAAGTGAACTGCATCGTTGTGGCAATAAAAACGAAGACAACCGCAAGTGAGACTCAACTGAGGAAGCAGTGGGATGAGGGGTTTCAATAGGTAAATTTGCAACTACAATCATTAATTAATTCTATGTTGGAAATTATTCTTGAAAAAAACTTGTTACAATGGACGAGTGAGATTGGTACAGGGAAGCAGGTCAGGATCCTGCAGATTCAACCACGAGCATTAAAGAGGAGCATCAAGGATGTTGATGCCTCACTTCAACAATTTGAAACAATAGCATTAGATGTTAACGAGTTGACAATGCACACTTTAGTGCACCTACAGAAGTTAGAAAAGTAGGAGTTGGTCGATTGATAGCAGATTATCGGTGATCACCTATTAAAATCATAGGAGAGAGAAGATTTAGAAAAGAAGGATATTGAGAACATGAAGAAGGAACAAGATGGGTTAATTGTTGAAAAAATGTAGTTGTGGGGTGAAAGAGCACGGTTAGAAAAGGAAGTTTATTTTGCTTGTTAGGAGGTCCTAGAGATAATGTGGGACATGGCCACGGAAGCCAAAGCTCAAAATCTAGGACAAGTCATCGCATACTTCAAAAGGGATCTTGAAGATTTGCAGGAACTAGTGCACTCAGGCACACATCTAGAAAAGGTCATGAGCACAAAGGCGCCATCGAATATGGAGTGATGAGGCTCAAGGAATGTGAAAAAGAATCCAAGTTGATCATAGATGTGACTGCGTAGTTTTGGGGTAACGTGGTCTAGGATGAACAGCTGGATCAAGTGAACACACAATTGTGGGAAGCGGAAGCTTAGTTGGTTGTGATGAGAACATCACTCAAAACGATTCCCCTAGTCATCCAAGTCACAAAAGTGGTAGAAATAAAGGCATTGCAGCAACGCGTAACGAAGGCATGGGAGCCTCAGAAGTGTCGCACAACTCATCTTAAGGAATTCTAGGATGTTGGCTAGTAGCTATCATTGAAGGAATTCAATGCACTCCAAGCAGTACATGAGAGTCTTAAAGAGGTGACAACTAATATCGTCGACCATCCATCAACGCAGGATGTCGATGACTACATGGGGATCAGTGAAAACGTAAAGGATCAAGTGGAAGAAGTCAAATGACAATATGAATACTTCAAAGTAAAAACAAACAAATACACTATTTCCAATTGATGTGGCTTGATGGCAAGCTACAAGATTGTGTTGGGGGCATGTTAGCAGAGGGTTTTGATGAAGACAAGATGTATCGCACCAAGGGTGATGCGCAATACCTAGGGTGATGCGTAAGAATGAATATGATGTGTAAATACCAAGGATGGCACACAATATGGAAAAGTCGACGAAGAGTCAGCTTGATCAATGTTTTGAAGTTTTGGTCATAATTTAGTAGTTTTTAGACTGAAATAGTTAGGAAGTTGATCAAAGTGGACCATTTTGTAAAAAGTTCAAACCTATAAATAGAAATAGGAATGTAATGTAGAGATATATTATCTTAGTCAATAAAGAGATAAATGTGGAATTATGAACATGATTGCATGATCTTCTGCAGAAAAGTGATCTCTATTTTGTCGCAACTGTGATGATGTTTTCTGAAAACCTGTTGTGATGCGAAAGTAATATGATATGGTGGATGTTGATGGAAATACCTTGTTTCTATGCATTCTTGGTTTTCTATGCTTTCCTATGAGTTAAATGATGCAATCTGAATGAATTGATACCGTAATATGTCTGATTGTGAATGATGGGATGTCTCTGTGTCTTGAATAATTTTTTGATGGGTAAATATAATGCTACAATTTAATGTGTTTATGCGATCTAATGGTTCATAGTATGCATAAGTGATAATAAAATCATTTTCTATATATGTGGATGATGATGCAATAGTGGAAAATTAGATGCACAAACCCTCCTTCTTACTACGGAAACATGGTTCTGACAATTCTCCCTCCAACATCTCGGGTGAGACTTCATCTAATTCGCAGGTGTTGCTAGACAGGGTAAAACATGTCTAGGATGGTGCTCAGGGAGATCGTTGAGTTAAGGGTGTCGACATAGTTTGAACACCTATTGACGAGTCTGTGTCAACAATATTTTAAGGCTCCCATTTCTATTCCTAGGGTTCTCATGGTGTTAACTTGTAGATGGGTACTAACAGATAGGGAATTGGATATTGTGTCTCTAGCATGGTGATTGATTCTGTTGTGATTCTATGTGGAATTCATTGACATTTTTTAGGGTTGAAATGAAAAAAGTGCATTTACATTTACATTGAATCTTACACACAATTTGAACTTTGTACTTAATGGATGTACCAAAATCTTAGTGAAAACTCAGCCTTTTCTAAGTGGGATACCTCAGTCATATAAAGATAGGATTGAATTTGATGAACCTCGAACTCTAGATTAGGAAATAAGGAAGGCCAAGTATTGCTATGATAATAATAAAAAAATCAAACCTGATTTTTATAAGGTATGGAAGGACAAGAAGAATGAGAACTTTGACCAAAGGAATAAAGGTTTCAAACCCTCTCACCTCTGAAATAATTAAAGGAAGCCATCAGAAGCTGTGACTAATCCATCCATAATCATGGGAGACAATCCAAGAGATCCAAAAGAGCCAACAGAACCAATTCAATGTTGGGGATGTGGAGGATACCATATGCTTAGGAACTGTCTGTATCAAAATGGGAGTGTAAGTCAAGTTGACAACATCCAAGAAGCTGAAATAGTGGATCATGTGGCGAGGACCATCCCTAGAGTATATGCATCACTGGAGGACCGCCAGGCATATCATCAATCAAATGTAGTTGAATTTGAAGGTACAATTGACAAGCAATATGTTTCTATTTTGATTGAACCTAGATCTACTCACAGTTATATCACTCCTAAAATTGTTGAGATTTGTGCTTTGAAGAAATTAAAGCATAGAAAAGCATGGTTAGTTCAACTAGCCACTGTAACCAAGAGAAATGTTAGTGAAATTTTTGAGAAATGTACATTAGAGATGGATGGGCTATTCACTTATGCAAACCTGAATATTCTACCACTTGGTTCCTATGATGTTCTCATTGGAATGGACTGGTTAGAAGCACACAAGGTTAAACTTGGCTGCTACAACAATACATTCGAATGCATGGATGAACAAGGAAACCCAAGGGTTGTAAGAGGCATTCCAAAGGTGATTTCTATTAGGAGGGTTTCAAAAATGCAGTTGAAGAAGTTTTGTAGGAAAGGCTGTTGATTATATGCAGGCCATGTTTTGGAGGAAACGAAAAAATGAAACTCCTAAGTTAGAGGACTATCATATATTGCAATAATTCAGGGATGTTTTTCTTGATGAGATTCCAAGACTTCCTCCAAAGAGAGACATTGATTTTATAATTGACCTTATGCTGGGAGCCGCGCTCGTGTCCAAGACACCCTATAGGATGAGCACACCAGAATTGCTAGAGCTGAAAATGCAATTACAAGAGTTGTTGTAAAAGAAATATATCAGGCCGAGTGTGTCCAAATGGGGAGAACCAGTTCTATTTGTGAAAAATAAATATGGGACACTGAGGTTATGTATCAACTACAGGAAGCTAAACAAATTTACTATGAATAATAAATACCCATTACCTCGAATTGATGACCTTTTTTATCCAATGAGAGGAGCAAAGGTATTTTCAAAAATTGACTTGAGGTCTGGTTACCATCAGGTAAGAATAAAAGAGGAATATATTCATAAGACAACCTTTAGAACAAGGTATGGGCAGTATGAGTTTGTGGTGGTACCATTTGGTCTCACAAATGCACTAGCTACATTCATGTGTCTCGTGAATAGTGTTTTTAGCAAGTATCTGAACAAGTTTATTCTTATATTCCTAGATGACATTCTTATTTATTCTAAGAATGAAGAAGAGAATGAAGAACATTTGAGAGTAGCATTTCAATTTCTAAGGGAGCATAAGTTGTATGCAAACTTGAGGAAATGTGAATTTTATAAAGATAAAATTCATTATTTGGGTCATATAATCTCAAACAAAGGAATATCTGTGGACCCTGAGAATATTGAGGCCATTATGAATTGGCCAACTCTAATAAATGTGACAGATGATATCCTTCATGGGACTTGTTGGGTACTACAATAGGTTCATTGAAGGACTCTCCAAGGTCGCACATTCAATCACTTCCTTGCAAAATAAGGGGATAAAGTTTGAATGGATACCAAGATGTGAGGAAAAATTCCAACAATTGAAGAATCTTCTTACAAGTGCACCAATTTTGAAAATTGCAGACCTAGAAAAAGACTTTGTGGTATGTACCGATGCATGCAATCAAGGAATTGGAGGAGTTCTTATGCGAGACAACCACGTGGTATGCTATGAGTCAAGAAAGTTGAAGGAGCATGAGAAGAACTATGCTACTCATGATATAGAACTTGCAGCCATAGTACATGCTCTAAAGATGTGGAGGCATTGCTTAATGGGAAGGAAATTTGAGCTAAGGACAGACCATTGTGATCTAAAATACTTGTTTGATCAACCAACTTTAAATGATAGGAAATCTAGATGGTTGGAATTTTTGTGTGAATTTTATTTTGAAATAAAACACATAAAAGGAAAAGAAAACAAGGTGGTTGATGCACTCAGCAAGAATGTACATGAAATGCAGGTGGCATCTCTTAAGTAATTTCCAACCAGATTTGAGGCAACATATTATTAACCATATTGTTGAGGATGAAGTGTACATGCAGATAAAGGACAAGTTACAGCAGCAAAACCTTGAAAGAAAGTAGGAAGGATATCAATTGGAAGGAGAATAACTTCTTACTTATAAGAATATAATTTATATTCCAAATGTGGAATACTTGAGGATGATTTTTATGGATGAAATCCATCAAGCTCCATATTATGGTGACTCGAGATATCAAATAAAATTGCCAAAACCAGAAAGCAGTATTTTTGGTCGGGAATGAAAAAGTACATTTCTGAGTATATTTCTAAGTGCATGAAATGTTAGCAGGTGAAGGTTGAACATCACCATCTAGCAGGTTTATTGCAACCTTTGTCAATCCCGGAATGGAAATGGGAAGTCCTTTCCATGGATTTTACTACAGGATTTCCAATGACTATGAGACAACATGATTCCATCATGGTTGTTTTGGACAAGTTAACAAAGGCATCACATTTTAAACCAGTCAAGTCCACATATAAGTTCGATGCCATTGCAAATATTTTCATGAAGGAAATTTTCAAATTGCATGGATTGCCTAAGGCAATAATTTCTGACATGGATACCAAGCTTACTTCAAATTTTTAGAAGGGTCTTTTTGCATATTTGGGTACAAAGTTTAACTTTAGCACAGCCTAAAATAGTCAAACCCATGGACAAACAGAGAGAGTAAATCAAGTGCTTGAATACATGCTTCACATGTATGCGATGGACAAACCATACAAGTTGGAGGATTATTCACACTTGGTAGAGTTTGCATATAATAATGAGCAACAAGCATCACTAGGAATGAGTCCATCTGAGGCTTTATATGGAAGAAGGTGTAGGACACCATTGACCTAGGATAATCCAGTTAATATTATTATGCTTTGTCTAGAATTGCTTAAGGAAATGGAACAAGAGGTTGCAGATATCAGGCAGAACTTGAAAGCATCCCAAGACAAACAGAAGAGCTATGCAGATAAGCATAGATTGCATAGGGATTTCAGTGTTGAGGATCATGTTTATCTTAGAGTGAGACCAAGGAAGATTTCCTTGAAGCTTGGGAGTTTTTCTAAGGTATCACCTAGATATTATGGGCAATTTGAAGTGCTTGAAAGAATAGGGACAGTTGCATATAGACTTGCATTTCCTGCTAGCAATAGAGCCCATAATTTGTTTCATGTCTCTTTGCTTAAGAAATATGTACATGATCCTAACCATGTGATTAATTGGGATGTGATGCAGGTGGAACCCGAGGGAGAGTTCCAAACCAAGCCATTGTGCATCCTAGACAAGAAGGTAACAGTGCTCTGGAATTGAGTCATAGGATAGGTTAAAGGTGAAATGGAAGCACTACAGTACCGATGAGGATACATGGGAGCTGGAGGATTCCATGAGAGTGGCACATCCATTTTTGTTCAATTTTGAAGAGCACTGAGGACAATGTTAATGTAAGGGGGAGGGGGATGTAATATCCTAATTTTGACCCGTATTGCATTAAAATTGTACTTGATGTAAATATCGTTATTAACTCATGGTGAGGAGATCAAGGTGAATACCCCACCATTAATTTAGTGTTTTATGTATCGACAATAAAAAATCGATACCTATGGTTCTCGTGCTAGCCACGGACGTAAATATGCAATTTAATAAAAAATGCCTGTAACTAGTTATGCAATGCAACAAGAGATGGGGGCGTGATTTCATAAGGAATAGGGATGGAAATTATTCAAACACTTGATCCAAATGTCAATGAGAAAACCCATAAACTCTCAACTACCCATTTTGTCTTATGCACCCAATCATTTCATTCTTCCAGAAGTTGGTTGGGGAAGTTAATGCATTGGGAATGGAGAGGTATGGAAGTCAATTTTGTATTGGGGAAAGCCATCATTTTTTAAAAATCGTATCTTTTATTATGGGGCAAGAAAACACCCAAAAATTGGTGCCCAAACCATTCATTACCCATGTGTTTCTCTTCCTCATGCAGCTGGAGCAAGCTGGGCATTTTTCCTTCACAATTTCTACATGTTCATTCATTTTCCATGACTAGGAAATCCACTTTTGGTGTTGCACGGTGAATGGGAAGTGGGATTCTCGATTTGTGGGTTTATAGAGGTCCTTTTTTCCACTACAATGCTCAGAGTTGAATTTCTCTCCCAGGGGCTGATTTCCCCATCTACCATTTTCATTTTTTGTTCCCATGATGTTTTTTGTGCATCCTTGTTTTGGTCTAAGTTGGTTAGGAGTGGAAGAGTCATGAATTGGCTTGATAAACCTAGTGAATACAAGAACCTCACAAAAGAATCAAGAGGGGATGGATATTCTTCTATGTACACCCTAAAGAGCACTGGAAGGGAAGGTATGGCTTGAGGGACTGTGTAGCAGTGAATGGAATACTTCCTTGTGTTAGGTGTGTAGGTATTGTGGATTCCAAGATAGATAGATCTTGTGGAGGTTTCCATGGCTATGTAGTTGAGCTCACTAGATTAGCAATTCTACCTTTCCACTTCCTTAGCAACCTGTTAAACCCAATTGTAGATTGGCTTGGTTGAACCTTGGTGTGTATTTGGCTATGTGTGAGCATGTTGTTCCCTAGTTCCTTGTGGAAATCATTCCCATATCAGGGGTGGCAGTTGTGTTGAGAGATTGATTAGCAAAGTCGGCCTATGGTTGGGTGGAACGTTACAACGACATAACCAGTTTTGGGACAACTAAATTTCAAGATAAGTTCTCTATTGTATTTAAATCTGTAATGTATTTGTTTTATGAATTATACCGGACATATTGAATGCTTGAATGACATTTTCTTCTACTATATTTTCATGTATTATGAATTTGTACATGTCTTTTACTTTCAATGCATTATTCTTTATGTTCATGGGGCTAGATCCCTGGTTATGATAGCAGTGCAATAGTTCGTTGCGTCCTCTCCTCCGTGCCGAGAGGGGATGGGACGTGACATGTTAATATTGCAACCGAGAAACGTGGTTCCTGCCACCCTCCCACAAACATCTCGGGTGAGACTGCATCTGCTTCGCAGGTGTTGCTAGACAGGGTAAAACCTATCCAGACCGGTGTTTAGGGAGAGTGAGTCAAAGGGAGTCGATAATGAACCCTATCGACAAAAATGTGTCAACATGGTTTCCCTTTTATACCAGTATCTTCATAGATGTTTCCTTTTTCAGGATCATACATAGTAACATGGATATGAATAATGCATCCATCCATGATATAGCACATTTAAATTTTAGAGTCTTGAGGTGTATTATGTGCAATCCAAATGCATTATGTGAAAAATCGCATGCATTATGTGAAACTCCACGTGCATTATGTGAAAATGTACCATAAGGGAAATTGTGCAAGGCTTAATATCTTGATTAATTAAATAAATTCTGAAGATGGGAATGATTTAGAAAGTAGAAGTACTTTGGCAGCGAGGTAAAAGAGTTTTTTCATAGTAGTTCAGAACAGTATATTGTTAAAAAGCAAAGTGTAAAATAATTTCTTAGTAAATTTATTATATTGATAGATGTTTAGATTTTAAGATTTGGGGTGGACCATGAAGAGTCATCTTCCTAGATTGTAGGAAGATGAAATGAGTAAACTTTAACGATTTGTCTTGTTGTCTATTATTTTTTTTTAAATCACTTTTTGTATTCGAAACTATGTTACTCAATATATATATTGGGATGGTCCATTGGTGCCAACTTTTCATACACCCTTTAGCTTCATTTTCTTTCTAGAACCTACTTATCAGTGAATCAACTTATTAGGCAATCATTTCTATATATTTTCCACTTTATTTTGGAGATATTTATTTTGTATGCATTTAAATACAATATGGAAAACATTCTATTACCTTGTGAAGTGTACCACTAAGGGGTCATTGACTATTTTTCATGTATATGAGCATTTATCCTAAATTTTAATACGTGTACAATTAAAAGGTATTTTTAGTTTGGTTTATATTTTTTAATGGAAGAATACTTGATATGAGAGGTTTTGATGTATTTGTAACTTCGGAATGTATTCACTTGTATATCTTATGTATTGTACCCCGATGTTTATTCCAGGAACTATCTATAATGTAATTGAGTCATGTCATGACCCGATGTTCCGATCGGGAGATTAAATAATGTAAAAAAATCATGTAAAGTCATTGAGGTTAACCCTCCATTGTAATTCGGGGCAATAGTCCCCACATTTTTGTCAAGGTTAACCCTCCTTGTTGATCGAAGGGAAAAGTCCCCACAGTTATGGGGCACTAGGGTTATTAGACTCTCCTAGAGATGTTGGCTCTAGTAAGTAATTGTTAAGTAGGGCTGACATGTTAAAGTGGACATTAAGTGAACGAAAGAATATAAATAGAGAGTGATCCTCTCTATTTATAACACACACTCACTCACTCATTGGGGCGCATGAGTGAGAGAGAAGTAGCTCTCTCAAGTGGGAGAGAGAGAGAGAGAAGCTGTGGAGATCATCTTTATGTTTTTAGGTTTTACTACTACCATTGGTGCTCATTCTATCCCTGAGGAAGTTGTGGGGTTTTCTCCTTTATGGTTTTCCTAAGGAAAATTCTTTGTATCTCTTGTCTCTTGTGTTTATTGTTGTGCATGTTATTCTCTCAGTTAAAGATCCTAAGATAATGCTAGCTTCAATGATAAAATTCTAACATGAAATCAGAGCTAACCTAAGAAGAAGACATTGTGTAGCTGCAGAATCTAGGGATTCTCACTTTTTGGGTCTCTCTCCACAGTCCATCAGCAAAAATATGCTAGGTTGACTCTCCATTGAAGGGCGCATCTTTCTGTTGAAGCGGAATTCGATTCCGAACATTTTCAGTTTTTGGTGCGGGAAATTAGGGCTTCTTACAGAAGAGGGATTTTTGAGTGAGCCTAGCATAGGATTTCTCTCCTCATAAAAATCAAATTTTAGAGGCCTGGGTCAATATTTTTGGTTGGGTGTAACTTCAGGAAAGTCAAACCCTAGTTTGACCCCAAGCCGGAACCCTAAAATACTAAAACAAATAATTTTTGGTACATTTGCTATATCTCAGGATTGGAGAAGACTCAGGAGCGAAAATTTTCATAGGCCAAAGATAAAATCATGATTTACACTGTGTCCAAAATTCAGCCTCAGATTCGCTATATTGTAGGAGTTATGATCCCTCCAAGGCAGGGTTCCAACCTCTTCCAAGATTCATCCCTAAACATGACACCTAGGGAGAACTGCCATATCTCGGTCTACAAAGGTCCAAATGAAATTTATAAATATTTTCTAGAAAGGGCACAGATTGTAATTTTTGTGGTCTAAGTTTCAGACCCAAAAGAGGAAACAGTGACATGTGGAAGTCTATACAACTTTGCTATGCTGAAAAATCCTGAAACAGGTCACCTTGGTAAAATGATCATAAGTCCCAATTGGTGAAATAAATTCTGATGAAACCTGTGGTTTTGGAATAGGGATAGGTGAGGCTACCTCAATCCGAATTTTCAAACATAGAGGAGCATTAAGTTTGGAGATACTGCAAAAACAGTATCAGGAATTTCTACAAAAGAAATTGATAAACTAGGGCTTCCTGTTCCGGGAGCTTCCCTCCACTGTTTTCAGAAAAGGAGTACATTGGACATCTCACCTTGAAGAGGTATATCTTTCTATCGAATCAAATCTTAAAGATTCCAAGTTTTGAAAATTAGGGTTTCTCTGACAAACCCTAGATCAACCAGCTCCGGAACCAGGACGGACACCTCAAATCGGTAAGATCTAATCTTTTGCTATTTTCATTTGAGGTTCCCATTTCAAAGTGATCTATCACATCAGCTTGATGATAATCTTGGTGAAGTTGACAACTTCCAAGCATGGAAGTATAGGATCTCACTAGTTCTTGAAGGAAATGAATTGGACACCTACATAAGTAGTGAGGTTCCAGTTCCAGAGGGAGATGAGGCTAAAAGCCTTACACAAGAAGAAATTGGTCAAGGCCAAGAAGATCATTGTTGTTTCAATCACGGATCAACTTGTACCACAAGTTTCTTCCCTAAAGACACCGAAGATGTTTGATTCCTTAACTAAGCTATTTGAAGGGAAGAACATAAATCAAAATATGACCTTAAGAAACCAGTTGAAGAATGTGAAGATCCAGAATGCAGAGACCATACAATCATACTTTACAAGGGTCTCTCAAATCAAAGAACAACTTGAAGCAGTAGAAGAAGAAGTGGAGAATGCAAAAGTCATGATAGCCACCTTCAATGGCCTCCCATGATCATGGGATTCATTCATTCGAGGAATGTGTGCCAGAAGGAAGTGATTAATTTCAACAGACTCTGGGAAGAAGAAGAAGCTCGACTCATAATAAGAGAAGAGAAGATGGGAGCAACTGAAGATCAAGCTCTCAACATCGAAAGAAGATCCCTTAAGCGATGAGGAATACAAAGGACTCAACTCTTGAAGAAACTCTTATCCAAATGATGAATGAAGAAGATGATGAAGTTGAAGGCTTAAGAAGGAGTCTACCCACAAAACAAATAAAGATAAGTATTCAATTTTCATTTCATGATATTGCTTTGTTATGCATTTGTTTATATTCAGTTGATGTATTATGCATGATAGAATGTTTGCATTAATGACAGTATACTACTAATATGCATGTGATGGGTAAGTAGCTCACGGTGCTATACAACTCTCCATTGCTACTTATCTATAATGAAACCTCTTTGCTGACATATTGTATTAGTGCACAATCTCAATGTTGTCCTGGTAGAGATGGAAGGCATCTAGAAAGTTTCCGTGAGATATGGATGAATGTTGTATTGGCTAAAATAATTGCATGATCATGCATAAGAATTTGCCATTATGAATATGCCTTATGAAATGTTTCTAACCATACAAATGCATTTGAATTGTAGGAAAGATCGCGTACAATCACCTACAAGCAAATAAGGATGAGACTTGTTCCGAAGAACAAGTGATGACAGTTCAATAAAGAATCCAAGACAAAGAATTATATGACAATATTTTCAAAGAAGAGATCTCAGACACAGTGCAGTTATGTAACACTATTGAGTGACATCATTGATGAAGAACCTTATAAGAATTAGCTAAGAAGAAAGGGAAGGAGTGTACGAATTCAAGAAGAATGATGTCTAGGATGCAGTATAGAGACTTGAAGAGAAGTTCATATTTCCATCATGCAGTAGATTGAAACATCATGGGATACAAGGCAAGATTCGTAGCATGAGGCATAGACTATGAAGAGATATTTTAAGCCACTAGAAATACACATGACAGGAAGAATCATGTGTGCAAATGAAAGAAGACCTTGTACGAGCTCAGAAGACACCCATGGGATAACACATACATGAGGAGCTTGATGAAGACCTGAACCTTTGCTACAAGGTTGAAGATGAAAGTCTATAGAGGATGGCAAGCTCATAGATGGGTGCAAGAAGAAATTTTGAAAAAGTTCAAGATAGAGGATCTTGGTATCCAATGATCCTAGATGGATACATAGAATATTAGTAGCAGAGGAAGCTACTTGTCACTCTGGTACAGAATGTTTCATCTCATAGAGTACGAAAGATAGAGGAAGAATGATGCTCCACTTCAAAGGGAGTGACTGCAGAAGATCCTGAGGTTCGACATGTTACAACAGGATGGACAGATTACTGATGACTCTAGGCTTTCATGAGAGTAAAGAGGATTCCAACTTTTGCTTCAAGGTTGAAGGTGGAAGACCAGTGATGCTCCTGTTATATGTCGATGACTTGTTCCTAACAGAAAAGAGGAACTCATTAAATTTGTAAGAAGAAGACTTGCTACCAAGTTTAAGATAAAGGACTTGGGGATGATGCACTATGTTCTAGGCATGGAAGTTTGGACAAGGGAAGTATGTAGTAGAGATCCTGAAGAGGTTTAGGATGATGGATTGCAAGGCCATGACCACACCTATGGCATCAAACCTGAAGCTATTGAGAGTTGCTTCATCAAAGTTGATTGATGCCATGATGTATCGTCAGATGATTTATTCCTTGATGTACTTGAAAAATACGAGACCATATATTTGCTTTGATGTGAACACATTGAGACATGTTCACCTGATGGTTGCAAAGTATGCAGTGAGGTACCTGAAGGGTACAGTCTATTATGGGCTCAAGTATGAGGTGAATCAGAATATTAACATGGAGGGTTATGAGGATTCATATTGGGTAGGCAGCGCCATTGATAGGAAGAGCACTTTGAGGTGCTACTTCAGTATGGGATCAAGTGTGATCTCTTGGTTTGGCAGGATGGACTACTGCATGGTGCTGAGTACAGCTGAGGCAAAAGATGTTACCACTTGCTATTTGGGAGGTAGTATGTTTCTTTTGAAAACTACTATTTGATTTGCTTGATCTGACTTTCATTTTTTTGTATGATGCAGAGAGGAGCAGTGAAGCTCCAGTATGTGATCCAGATCGAGATCTCTCGAAAGAGGGAGTTCTAGCATAGTCGATGAGACAGGTTGTTTGAGCATAAATCCTGGTGAAGCTCATGGGTTTCTCAAATGTAAACAGACTTGTAGGTTGTCCTCAGATGCAATCGGTCCTGACGAAGCTCGTAGGTTATCCTTGAATGTAATCATCCCTAATGTGATTATATGCTAGAAATGGCCAAAGTGAAGTTTGAGTACTTCAAGGAGAAGCTTGGTGTTCTCCGGATCGAGGTTCCCTCCAAGGGGAAGTGATGAGTCCATGAGCCATTCTTACATGGTGAGAGCATTGGTTCCTTTCATGGTCAGATGTAAGGGCTGAGCCATTCTGTCATGGTAAGAGGATTGGTTCCTTCCATGTCAAATGTGAGTGTTGAGCCATTCTGATGTGACTGTAGGATTGGTTCCTACATGATCAGATATAAGTGTTGAATGCCATTCTTGGCATGGAGGCACCTGGTCAGTTACCAGGAATAATTAGCTTGGTGCTGAGATGCCATTCTCTGGGAGAATGGAGGCACCTAATCAGTTACCAGGAATCCTCAGTCTGGGATTGAGAGCCATTCTGGCACGGTGTGTTTACGCATGGTCAGATGTAAGTGCAGTGCCCTTCCGATGCGGTGTGTTCGCACATGGTCGGATGTAAGTGCAGAGCCCTTCCAATGCAGTGTGTTCGCACATGGTCGGATGTAAGTGCAAAGCCATTCCGACGTAGTGTGTTTGCACATGGTCGGATATAAGTGTTGAGCCATTCTAGTGCGATGTGTTTATACATGGTGAGATGTGAGTGCTGGGCCTTTTTGACAAGATGAGGTCATATGTGAGTATTGGGCATGCCTTTCTATAAAGATGAGGTTAGATGTAAGTGTTGGGCAAGCCATTCTGACTTAGGGTCAGATATAAGTGCTGAAGAAGACCTACATGAAGGCTAGGCCTACAACTAGCATGAAAAAGGGCTAGCTCTGTATAACTTCCTGTGACAAGAAGAATGAAGAGATAGCACCATTTCATTGAGATAGTAGAAGCAGTAATGATGATGATGATTCAGTGATGATCCAGTTTTGATGATGATCTAGATCAAGTGATGATCCATACTTGATGATGATCCAGCAGTGATGATCCAGATCAAGTGATGACCCAGTAGTGACGATCCAGATCAAGTGATGATCGAAACTCGATGATCCAGTGATGAACCAGATCTAGTGATCATCCACACTTGATGAAGATGACTTGACAATGAAGATGACTTGACAATGAATATGACTTGACAATGAAGATGACTTAAGATAAAGATGAATTGACAATGAAGATGACTTGAAGATGAAGATGAATTGAAGATGAAGATGACTTGATGATGATCCAGATGATATAGAGAAGAAGACTTGTGCTGATAATTTGTTTCGAGAGAATACCTTCCGAGTTAAGAGGGAGTGTTGATGTATTTGTAACTTCAGAATGTATTCACTTGTATATCTTATGTATTGTAACCCAATGTTATTCTGGGAAGTATCTATAATGTAATTGAGTCATGCCATGCCCCGATGTTCCGATCGAAAGAGTAAATAATGTAAACAAGTTATGTAAAGTCATTGAGGTTAACCCTCCATTGTAAATCGGGGCAATAGTCCCCACATTTGTGTCAAGGTTAACCTTCCTTGTTGATCGGAGGGAAAAGTCCCAACAGTTGTGGGGCACTAGGGTTATTAGACTCTCCTAGAGATGTCAGCTCTATTAAGTAATTGTTAAGTGGGGCCGACATGTTAAAGTGGACTTAAAGTGAATGAAAGAATATAAATAGAGAGTGAGCCTCTCTATTTATAACACACACACACTCACTCATTGGGGCTCATGAGTGAGAGAGAAGTAGCTCTCTCAAGTGAGAGAGATAGAGAGAAGCTGTGGAGATCATCTTTATGTTTTTTGGTTTTACTGCTGCCATTGGTGCTCATTCTATCTCTAAGGAAGTTGCGGAGTTTTCTCCTTTATGGTTTCCTCGAGGAAAATTATTTGTCTCTCTTGTCTCTTGTGTTTATTGTTGTGCATGTTATTCTCTCAGTTAAAGATCCTAAGATAATGCTAGCTTGAATGATAAAATTCTAACAAAAAGGCCTCGACTTGTTCAAGGCCGGGTATGGAATTTGGTGATCAACCTTCACAAGGAAATTTTTTAAGTTTCAAGTTTTGATATAATATTACAAAACATGGCATAACATTGACCATTAAAAGTTTTTGCATCATTAGGAGTGAATTATGTATTTCAATAATGTCATGATCGAAGGAACGGATTGGGGCATCAGGCTTGCTATGGATTGATTGGGTTCTGTGAAAACATATATGATCAACGAGTTGCATCTTTATTGCTTTGACACAATTTTTAATTGTTTCTTGTTTCTTGTAGAGTATAATAATTTTCAGGATTACAATTAGACAAGGACTGTGAAAAATCTATTTGAAAATGAAAATATCGATTTTTATTATACATGTTTATTGTAGGAAAACATGTGGTTAGTTATGTTTGGTTGACAAGGATAGTGAAACTATAATGTTTTATGATTAGTGATGCATCCTCACTAACTATGAGTTCCCATCTTTGAAAAATTTCATTAAATGCACATGCATGAAACTTGGAATCGAATCATGCTTGATGGAAACAAGAAATAACTATTTACATAAACATTCTCTTTATGTTTAGAAACAACATAAACTTGGAATTGAATCATGCTTTGTGAGAAAAAGAAATTACTAATTACACAAGCATTCTCTTTATCATTAAAAACAACTACAATAGACCACTTTAACCTTTAATTTAACGATCTCTTAAGATAGGTTGCTATGAATTTTTTCAAGGTCATTTGGAGTTTCTATATTTACATTTGTTAATGTCATTGCACATGGTATGAATGGGACAAGGAAACCATTGCATAATTTATTTCTATATTTGTTGTATGTATTCCTCATGAGTTATTGGTTCTATTTGGTCTTAGCTTCTTTTTTGCAAGACTAACTTGAATACACAATTTGTCTTATTGCAGTGATCTAATTGTTGTTGAGAATATATGTCTCCCTGATGGGTGAATGCCCGCACTCAAATTATTTTGTTTTTGGATGAAAAATTGGAAGAGCTCTTCACTGCTGATGAAAACCCTTTAATATTTCTTCCATTTTGATGGCTACATGAGGTTCTAAAACAAGTATAAACATGTGCATTTGGAGCCCTTTGAACCCCCTCCTCCCATTGTCAATCAACTTGCAATAATCATTTTGTGTTGAGGCCCATATTTTTTCTTTCAATTGATAAAAACCTAGGGAAAACTATAGTATGGGTGTGATTTGTATCCCCTCCAATCCAGTAATTAAAAGGTGTAGTGATGACAAGTAAGGGTGTGATTTGTAGCCCCTCCAATCCAGTAATTGCAAGGTGTAGTGATGACAAATTCTTTAGGAGATCATCCATTTCCAGTATTCCAATGAAAAACCCTTTCGGATTTATTTCATTAGCATCAGAAAACTCTTCCAAGATAATGAGTTTATTTAAAATATGCTAAATTATTCCCTTCTTCTTCCCTTTATACTATCCGTGTCCAAAAAATATATTGTGTATATTAAAATAGATATAAGGTTTCTCTCAATATGTTTGAAGGTGAAACTCAACATCATTTCCTCATACACAGGTTGTGATTACATCACACATTCCATTATTCTTGAGATCATCCCTTGCCAGTATTCCAATGAAACACCCTTTTGGCTTTATTTTATTAGCATTGGAAAACTCTGCCAAGATAATGATTTTATTTTAAAATCTGCTAACTTCTTCCCTTCTTATTCCCTTTTTCCTATCTTTGTCAAAAAAACTCTATTGTGTATATTAAAATAGACAAGGTTTCTCTCAATATCTTTGAAGGTGAAACTCAACATCATTTCCTCATACATAGATTGTGATTACATCACACATTCCATTAATCTAGTCAAAATTTTCCATAAATTCTACATGGTCCTAAGAGCTACTACTTTTAACATATGGTCAAATACCTCTTCATATACTGAAATACCTTTTAAAGGTGATTCTTAATGTATCAAAATCAACCGTAAGAATTTCTAATGTATCTGTATGTTATCCATGGGATTTCACATCTACTGGAAATGCTTTTGAAATGCTCTTGTAATGATCCAAAAATGAATTAGACATGTTATTATTGCTACTTATATGAGTAGAGTTAACCTCACATTCAACAAACCAAAATCACACTGCCAAACCTACTTTTTGTTTTGTATAAATGAGAATGACTAGGATTTTTCCATCTACAAAAACCCACATTTAGAAAACCAAAATATCAATGCTAGATCCTCTTTTTTTTTGCATGACTTAGAGGTATAGGAATTTTCCGTATGCACAAACTTTGGTTTAAAGAGGACCCACTATTAAACCATGCATGCATAGAAGATGATGCCAGACTTATCAATTGTCTTCAAAAGCTACCAATTCAATCCAAAGATAGTGCCATATTGATTAACTATCCACTTGAAAATTAAATCATAGTGTTATAATGGACCATAATTAATTGTTTTCAAGGATAGATTCCAATCATCAATATGCGTTGGAAGTTTAGGGCATTGTCATCGCCTAGAAATTTCCCCATGGGCCATCACAAAATGGAATTTTTCCAACAATTATATTTTGATATTATATGTTTTGTAGAAGGTTTTTTATATGCCTACATATCAAAATATAAAGAAGTGGTGATGAGATAGGCCAAAAAGAGTCTCGACTCTATGAGTAATTCCTCATTACAGTCACAATGAGGATTTGGCTAGAGATGTAAAAAGGAGGCCAAAGCTTCAATGGTTTTTTCTAGGACTTGAACCATTGTCATTACGTTGTGAGAATCTCAGTCACTAGATATGTCCATATGGCCTCTCGTGCCCCCATGGGTTCGTGCCAGAAACGAACACGGCTTCAACGTGTGTTTTTTGTGTCCTGGAATTGGTACATGAAAAAACATGTGTCTGGAACATGTTAAAGCCATGTACTGACATATTGCTCCTGAAATATTGTTTACTTTTCTTTTACAGGATCCATGAAGGCTCTTGAGTCCACTTTTACTTATTTATTCTCAATGTTGGGATTGAGGATGCTTTCATATAGTCTAACATATGGATCTATGTCATTTTAATTTGATTTTGGGCCCACTTGGGCCTATCCTTCTTTAGCATTGCTTTAACATTTACATCTTTTAACCCCTGGCATCTTGGTTAGGATACCAAGCTTCAAAATTTATGGGTTTTGTTCCTTTACAGGATTCTATGAAAACGATTAACCCCTTGCACATCCTTTATCCTTCCAATAAGAAAAGTTGGCATCAAAAATGTTGTTTAAGTATTGACATATGTCCTCCAATCCAACACTAATTTACTACTCTTTTGGGTGAAGATGGAATTGGGCTCCTTTTATGCTGTAACTTAGGGTACTTGAGGTGTTGATATTAGGCCTCATGGAGTGCCAAACTTGCTTCCATGCAAATTTTGAGTTTCGCTATAAATTCAACAATATGGTGCTGTGTCACTGCTATCATCTTGATGAGAAATATGGTTTCAACATATTGAGCTATCATCTTTGTGTCTCATTGAGATTTGTGAATGGAAAAATGTGTATTGTGTATCAATTCTAATTAGTAATTTCTATTGAATATTTGTAAATGTTCTAGTTTATAAAAAAAAAGGATCTATATGTTAATATTTTTAATATATCTAATTTTTAATATATATATATATATAATGTGTCCTTCATGTCCTGATTCCAAGGGTCACCATGTTCGTATTGGACATTCATATTTGTGTGTCCTTCATGTCTCATGTCGTCGTATCAGGTGACTTAGGTGAGAATATGCAGACCTAGAAGAGTTTTTCATAATGGTTTTCGTTCTTTGAAAAAGGATAACACACTTGCACGAATGAATATTTGATAAAAAAAAAGGATGCTTTGTGACTTTGTACATCATCAAGAGAGCATAGAGCTCAGTGGTAAGTGTACATGGCGAGGTTAAGCCATAGGTTTGATTCCAAAGGCCTAGCTTGTCCAAAGGTTTCACACTATCCATGGTTGTCTCTAACTGGCTTCTTAGATGGGATGCACACCATAAAGTTTACAATTTTTATATGAACTTGCAAACCTGTTAAAGAGTGAAAACATTGACGGGAATAATTTAGGCATTGTTTCTTGTTTAGAGGCACCAAACCACAACAATCCAAATTGACTGCATATCTATTTCTAAGGGAAATGTGTTTAGTTCTTCTTGCACTACCCCAACATAGTCTAGGTCTTACGAGACAATAACATATTTTTCCTTTGTGTATGACATGAGTTTTCTCTCATAAATTATTAATTTTTATAAATAATTTTCTTATTTTTGGCATAGTTGATTTATTAAAACCTTACTTCCAATACCATGTTTGCTCAATCTACTCGAATTGTGGTTTCAATTATTTATTGATATGTAGGTAGATGTATGTCTTTCGGATGGCTATCTTTACAAATCTATTGTTCCAAGTGGTGCCTCCATTGCTAAGTTTGAACTTTAAGTTCCATGAATGTAAGTAGACTTTCGTTATTGCTTGTAATTGGGATTTTAACTTGTTTCAACACATTCAAGACTCTATGATGTCATGTTTCATTTGACTTATCAACATACAATCTATTTGAATGGTAAATTTGGTGGTGTTATTCAAACAAGTGTGTATGAATCATTCGAGATTCGTGATAGAGGAAAGGACTATCTTGTGAAGGGTGTCTCAAAGGTGAACTATTGGCCATGAACTATTTCATCTAATTACATTCTTATTTTAGAAGATAAATATTAATACAAATTTATTGCATTTTCTTCGATCCATTGCTAATATGTTCAGTTAGTTTCATGAGAATATTGAAATATCATGTTTAATTTGTTTGAAAGGATGTTGAAAATATCAATAAAATAAGTTTCCTAGGCATATTGAAATATCATGTTGAATTTGTTTGGCGGGATGTTGAAAACATCAATAAAATTATTGGACCGACTCTTATTAACAAGGTATGCAAATCCATTAGTAATTGGTACTCACCCTTTTTTTGTTTCTATGCCATATTTGTTTTATGCAGTCTTGGAATTTTTATTGATGGACATTAATCTAAATATTTTCTTAAGGATCCATATTCATGTGTAACTGAAAAGGGTTTCAATTTACAACCATGCTTGTCAATGCATTTTGATCTTAATCAATAGCCCAACATTTCTCTTTTGGATTCAATAGCCCTGCTATTTAGAAATTGAATAAAATTCTATAAGAAATGATTAATTGTGCTAATTTATCCAAGTGTCAAAAAACATAAACATGTAACTTAAGGTTGGTGCTTTTATAATCTTGGTCTTTGATAAGCTAGACAATTTAGTTTTTTTTTAATATTTTGTGATTAGATCTGTACTTAAGTTCATTGTTTTTTTAATCACAAGACATGAAATTTGATTCACAAATAAAGTGCAAAGTAGTATAGCTATATTTATGAACCGCCTTTTTTTGCAAGAAAAAACCGTAGACTTATTTTCTAGCAATTTTTTACTCCATTCATATATGTGTGTGTGTGTGTACATATATATGTATATACATCTATATATGTATACATATATATA
>LPNX010878144.1:3323-69213 GCA_001517045.1 Pseudotsuga menziesii | reverse complement strand
GCGGGTGTGTGTGAGAGAGAGCAATAAGTTTATCATTGATGACCTTATAACTATCAAATTGCAAGCCTTCATGGGAATTGTGATATTTGCATACCATACTTTGGACCCTTACTGAAATTTGCTCCACCGTGACTATTTAAGATTTTCTTTCATGTAGGAAACACTTGTTATATGAGGGGATCATGATAACATTTTCTTATTGGAGTAAAAGTATAGAGTCTGGGCTAAAACTTATACCTTCTGCTTCGCAATTAATGTCGATATTTTATTATGTGTCCATACTCTGGATTAGAGTGTTTTCACATAGGTTAAACCTTTTAAGCCTTATTTTCATGCATACATTATGGTGAGGGGAAAGAGTTGTTGGTTCTAAAGGATGTATGATGTGTTGCTCAGTTGAAGAATCAATACAAATTCAGTAACTTGATGAAGATGTTTCTTTTGGATTCCTCTATGTAAACCCTCATTCTCCATGTAACTTTAGTAACTTGATATTATATTGTTTCATTTGGATTCTTCTCCAAGTAATATCAATGACTTTCAATCTCAAAATAGATACAAAACCTATTGGTTGTTCACAATCGTTAAGTATTTTTGTGTATACCCATCAAAGTATTTTTTTTATTCTTCTTTATGGAAGATCAATGACCATTTCAATGCCAAAGTAGATAAAAAAAAGTCTATTGGTCTATGCACTCTCATTAAATCTTGTTGTGCATACCATTAAAGGAAATGCTTCAAGGTATATCATACCTTATTGTTGTAAACAATCTGATTAGTAGTGCTAGGCTAGCTTCAAATATTAGCAAGGATATTTCAATGCAGGTCACTCATATCAAGTTTGTTATTCAATTAATGCATAATGAATGCAGTAGTGGTGTCACTACAGTGTTTTCAATGTAATTCTTAAGGTTCATTTTATATTAACTGGTGCTTCAATGTAATTGTAAATAATAATAGTATTTGTAAATAATAATTATAATTGTAAACAGTGCAAGTGTAACCTAATTTCCAGTAATATATTTCATTGGGAAATTCCATTCAAAGTGCTCATTTTTAGCATATGAATGCAAAATTTGTATTATTCATTTTATACCAGTTATATATCCATTAAAGTGTGAAAAACAATATGTGATCAAGTTTGAATGCCTATCTATTTTGATTTTAATTTCTCTTTTTGAACTATTTCACCTGCCAACAACAACCTGGCAGTGTATTATTGCACCTTCTTATGGAAATTGCTAGTAAATATTTGATATAAAAATATGTGTCACGGTTTTATTGGAACAAGGGATGAAGAAAAGAGGTACATGGTTTCTAGAAAGAACACCTTCCACATAATCAAATGGGTCATTATAATTCTTGGTATCTGTAGACTATATCTTCCACCTCGTCTCTTTATTATTCAAATGGGTCATTATCATTCCAAGTATCAGCAAACTCTATCTTCTAAGTACACTTTATCGGCCTGGATGGGAGCAGAATGTATGTCTTCATCGTACATGCACATTCCTTCCATGGCACACCCATTCAATTTCCTCTCCATTGATCCCCCCTAATAATATTTTATCCATTGAATCATTGGATAACAATCCATTGGGATCGTATTTCTTAATAACATGCATTAGTGGAAATTTCAACTCAAAATGGGCCTTTTAACTCTAATTCAAATTCCATGTCATCATGTGTTAGCCAATGAAATTGATTTAAATTTCAAATACCATATAGGTCTTAAACACTTTTTTAATATAAATTTGGGGATAGGTATCATAAAAAAACTACTTTTTTGCTTGTATTTTTGACATATCTCCCCGTATTTTTACTCAAATTTCGATCGGGAGAGATCATTAGTGTTGATGTATTTGTAACTTCAGAATGTATTCACATTTATATCTTATGTATTGTACTCCGATGTTCCTATCAGGAGTATCAATAATGTAATCAAGTCATGTCAATCCCCAATGTTCCTGTCAGGAGAATCAATAATGTAATCAAGTCATGTAAAGTCATAGAGGGTAACCCTTCTTATTGTTCAAGGGTTAAAGTCCCCATAGTTTTTGGGCGCTAGGGATATTAGACTCTCCTAGAGAATTCGGCCCTGGTGAGTTAATGTCAAGTCAAAAACTAGTATAAATAGAAAGTGAGTCTTTCTATTTATCACACAGATACTCTCACTTAGTTGTAGCGCATAACTGGGAGAGAGAAGAAGATGGGACAAGAGAGAGAGAGAGAGAGAGAGAGAGAGAGAGAGAACTGTTGTCAAGTAATCATCTTTGAATCTTTGGGTTTTACTTTTGGTGCTCATTCTATCACTGAGGAAGTTTCAGGGTTTTCTCCTTTATGGTTTCCCTGAGGAAAATCTTTGTGTTCATTGTCTCTTGTGATTGATTGTTGTACTTGTTACTATCTCAGTTAAGATCCTAAGATCATATTGTTGAAATAGATAAAAATCTAACATGGTATCAGAGCTAACCTGAGAAAAAGACATTGCGCAGCTGCTGAAGCTAGGGTATACTACTTTTTGGATCTTCCTCTACAAATTATCAGAAAAAGGAGTCTAGGATGACTCTCCTCTCTAGGGCGCATCTTTCTGTCAAAGCATAATCTGATTCTGAGCATTTTCAGTTTTTGACCCGACACTGCTACGAGAAATTAGGGCTTTCCATAGAAGTGTAATTTTTTAGTGATCCCAGGAGAGGATTGATCTCCTCCCCAGCTCGAAGTTTAGAGATCAAAATCAAAATTTTTGGTTGGACAGAACTTCGAGAAAGTCAAACCCTAAATCTACTCCTGAACCAGAAAACCAGATCTGTAGAAATTCAGCTCCAGATCCAATTCAAACATCTTAAACTGATAAGATATAAATATTTTGTATTTCCATTTGAGGTTCTCTGTTAAGATGTCTCATCATACCAAGCTTGACAAAAATCTTGAGGGAGCTGACAACTTCTGAGCCTAGAAGTATAGGATCTCAGTGGTCTTAGAAGAAAATGAATTAGACTCCTACATTAGTGGAGAGGTTCTAGTTCTAGAAGGAGATGAGACTAAGGTTTTACACAAAAGGAAATTTGTCATGGCTAAGAGGATTGTTTCTTATTCAATAAAGGATCACCTCATACCTTAGGTGTCCTCCCTAAATACACCTAAAGAGATGTTTGATGCCCTGACCAAGTTATTTGAAGGGAAGAATGTAAACTGGAAGATGAATCTAAGAAATCAATTGAAGAATGTAAAGATACAGAATGCGGAGACCATAAAGTCTTACTTTACAAGGGTCTCTCATATCAAGGAACAACTTGAAGCAGTAGATGAAGAAGTAGATAATGCATAAATTATGATGACCACCTTGAATGGTCTCCCTAGGTCTTGGGACTCTTTCATTCAAGGGATTTGTTCCAGAAAGAAGCTAGTCAAGTTTAGTAGACTGTGGGAGAAATTCTCACAAGAAGAAGCTCGGATAGTAGCTTGAGAAGAAAAGATGGGAAGTGAAGATCAATCTCTCATAGTACACTCAAAGAAAAGAAGAACAAACTATCACAAAGGTAAGCACTCTCACTAGAAAGATAATCCTAGAAAAAATAACAAATATTTTTCTAAAATCAGATGCTATACATGTGACGAGAAAGGACACTATGGTAGAGGATTTCCTAGAAATATAAATGGCTCTCACAAGAAGAAGGGAAACAAGAAAAGACATCATGCTCACACTGCAGAGGATGATGAACCTCCCAGAAAGAAATCCAAGGAATAAAGTATGATTCTTTAAGTGATAAAGATTTTTTGTTGGTATCTTCCCTCATAGGAACTGTCACACATGGAAGCAACGATTGGCTTATAGACAGTGGCGCTTCCAAACATATGACGGGATTCAGGGAGTCCTTTGTGAAATTATCTGAACATGAGTCACCTCACAAGGTGAAACTTGGGGATGACTATCAGTATCCCATAAAAGGTAGTGGTGAATCCTCCTATAAAATAGACTTTGGAAAGTCTATGAAAATGAAGGATGTCTTATTTGTACTAGGACTAAATAAGAACCTTCTCTCCATCTCCGCATTAGATGCAAAAGGCATGAGAGTTGCATTTATAGATGGCCAAGTTCTCATGTGGCCAAAAGGAAAGACTATTGATGATGTAGTAGTAATTGCAGAGCAAGAGGGAGGACTATACAAATTGAAGGGCCAACCAGGACAAGCTTTGGTTTATAACTCAGTAGAACGAAATGAACTTTTGCATAGAAGGCTTGCACATGTGCACTATAGGGAACTACCACTCGCAAGAAAAGCTGTTGAAGGTCTTCCAGAAATGAAGGAAAAATATGAAGGTGTATGCAAAGGATGTGCGAAAGGGAAGAACATAAAGAAGACATTTCCAAGTAGCAAGAGCAAGGAAAAAGGAATATTGGAAATCATTCACTCTAATGTATGTAGTCCAATGTCATCCAGTTCTCTAAGTGGGTATGTATATTATGTTTCTTTCATTGATGATTTTTCTAGGATGACATGGATATATTTCATGAAGAACAAGGATGAAGTATTCAACAAGTTCAAGAAATTTAAATCCTTGATCGAGAACCACACAATGAATAATATCAAGATCTTTCGATCAAACAATAGTGAAGAATTCACATCAAATGAATTCAAAGAATTATGCAGAGATTCAGGGATTAAGAGGGAGTTGACCAATCCATATAATCCACAACATAATGGGGTCACAGAAAGAAAGAATAGAATCATCATGGAAGCAACAAGGGAAATGCTTCATGATCAAGACCTTCCTATGCATCTATGGGCAGAAGATTCTAGAATAGCTATGTATGTACAGAACCATACTCCACATAGAGTACTCGAGAACAAGACACCTGAAGAAGTCTTTTCCGGAAAGAAACCAGAAGTCAGTCATCTTAGAATATTTGGTTGTCCAGTGTACATAAACATTCCAAAAGAAAAGAGGACAAAGTTAGATCATTCAGGAAAGAAGAGTATATTTGTGGGATACTCTGAAAGCTCGAAGGCTTACAGAATATACTTCCCATGGTTCAAGAAGATCGACATCAGCATAGATGTAACATTTGATGAAGACACAGCTTACAAAAAATACAGAAAGAGACCTGCTGAAGACCTTGAAGAAATAGAACTACCCAGAATCCCTAATACAATAATAAACGAAGCAAATCTAGAAGAGGATCGAGAAATGGAAGAGCCTCAAGAACCTGTAGATCCACCTAAGGAGAAGAATCCTCACAAGAGGAAACCTACATGGGTATGAGAGGATATCCAAGGTGCAGAAAGATATGGGGCTCCAGAAGAAATACACAGAGAAAGGAAGAGAACTAGGTCATGCTCCGGATATATAGCCCTATTATGTGACATCATTGATAAAGAACCTCCCAACTATGAAGAAGCAATAGAGAAGAAAGAATGGAAGGATGCTATGATTGAGGAGTATCAGTCGATCATGAAGAATGATGTTTGGGATGTTGTCCCAAGACCAGAAGGGAAGTCTATTGTGACTTCCAACTAGATCTACAAGATCAAGCATGCTACAGATGGTAGCATAGAGAAATATAAAGCAAGATTTGTGGTTCGTGGATTCTACCAAAAAAAAGGAATAGATTATGAAGAGACTTTTGCACCTGTATCCAGATACACTTCCATCAGATCAGTACTAGCTTTGGCTGAAGTCATGAAATGGAAGGTACACCAGATGGATGTCAAGACTGCTTTCTTGAATGGTGTAGTAGAAGAGGAAGTGTATGTGGAGCAGCCACTCAGTTTTGAGACACATGATAGGGAGACTCATGTGTGCAAATTGAAGAAATCCCTGTATGATTTGGAGCAGGCACCAAGGACATGGTATGGCAGAATTAATAGCTTCCTGACTAGCTTGGGCTTTACCAAGAGTAAAGCAGATTCCAACCTTTACTACAAGCTTGAAGAAGGGAACCCAGTGATGCTCCTATTGTATGTAGATGACCTTTTTTTAACAGGTGCAAATGGGTTGATTTCAGACACAAAGAGGAAGCTGGTTGCTGAGTTCAAGATGAAGGAATTGGGTATGATGCATTACTTTCTAGGCATGGAGGTGTGGCAGAATGTGGATGGAATCTCCCTGGGACAAGGGAAGTATGCAGTAGAGATCCTAAAGAGGTTCAAGATCATGGACTGCAAGGCCATAACCACACCTATGGCATAGAACCTGAATATATTGAGTGATGCTTCATTAGAGTCGGTTGATGCTATGATGTATAGTCAGATGATTGGGTCCTTGATGTACCTGATGTACACAAGACCAGATATTTTCTTTGCTATGAACACATTGAACCAATTTATGACAGATCTGAGACATGTTAACTTGATTTCTACAAATCATATTCTGAGGTACCTGAAGGACACAGTTGATTATGGGCTCAAGTATGAGGTGAATCAGAAGATTAACCTAGAAGGTTATGTGGATTCATATTGGGAAAGTAGTGCCATTGATAGGAATATAACTTTAGGGTGCTGCTTCAGTATGGGATCAGGTGTGATATCTTGGTTTAGTAGGAAGCAATCCTGTGTGGCACTGAGTACAGTCGAAGCAGAGTATGTTGCAGCTTGTTTGGCTAGTTGTGAGGCAGTGTGGCTAAGGAAGCTACTATGTGACCTGTTTGATCTCCAGTTGGATGATACTTGTATACATTATGACAACCAGAGTTGTGTGAATTTGTTATGGAAACCAGTGTTCCATGACAAGTCGAAACATATCGAGATCAAATATCACTATATCAAGGATATGGTGAAGAGAGGAGCAGTAAAGATTTAATATGTTGCAATGGACAAACCTATAGCTGATGTGTTGACCAAGTCATTATCTAGAGTGAAGTTTGAGTACTTCAGGGAGAATCTTGGTGTTCTCTAGATCAAGGTTCCTTCCAAGGGGAAGTGATGAGTCTGAGAACCTTTCTGACATGGTAGGATTGGTTCCTTCCATGGTCAGATTTAAGTGTAGATCCATTCTAATATGACTATGGGATTGGATCCCACATGATCATATGTAAGTGCATAGCCATTTTGATATGACTATGGGATTTTCTTCCACGTGATCAGATGTAAGTGCAGAGCCATTCTGATATGACTGTGGGATTGGCTCCCACATGATCAAATGTAAGTGGAGAGTCATTCTGATATGACTATGGGATTGGCTACCACATGATCAGATGTAAGTGCAGAGAAATTTTGATATGACTATGGGATTGGATCCCACATGATCATATGTAAGTGCAGAGCCATTCTGATATGACTGTGGGATTAGCTCCCACACGATCAGTTGTAAGTGCAGGGCCTTTCCAAAGATGATAGTAGGTGTGTCCTATCATGTTGATGGTTGTAAGCGTTGGGCCTTTTCACAGATGGTAGTAGGTGTGTCCTACCATGCTGGTGAATGTAAGTGTTGGGCATTTTCAAAGATGGTAGTAGGTGTGTCCTACCATGCTGGTGATTTTAAGTGCTAGGCCTTTTCACAGATGATAGTAGGTGTGTCCTATCATGCTGGTGAATATAAGTGTTGGGCCTTTCTGACATGGTTCTTGGATGTGTTCCTCCCATGGTCAAATGTGAGTGTCAGGATTTTCTGACATGGTTCTTGGATGTGTTCCTCCCATGGTCAGATATAAGTGATGAAGAAGATGAAGGCCTGCATGGAGGCTAGGCCTACAACCAACATGAAAAAAGGTTGGCTCTGTCTAACTTCCTGTGACGAGTAGAATTGAGAGATAGAACCATTTGTTAGAGATAGCAGAAGACTTGATGATGATCCAGTGATGATCCAGACTTGATGATGATCCAATGATGATCCAGACTTGATGATGATCCAATGATGATCCATACTTGGTGATGATCTAGACTTCATGATGATCCAAAGTTGATCCAGTGATGAGGACTTGTGCTGATAATTGTGTCGAGAGAATACCTTCCTAGTTAAGAGGGAGTGTTGATCTATTTGTAACTTAGAAATGTATTCACATGTATATCTTATGTATTGTACTCTGATGTTCCTATCGGGAGTATCAATAATGTAATCAAGTCATGTCAGTCCCTGATGTTCCTATTGGGAGAATCAATAATGTAATCAAGTCATGTAAAGTCATAGAGGGTAACCCTTCTTATTGTTCAAGGTTTAAAGTCCCTGCAGTTGTGGGGGGGCACTAGGGTTATTAGACTCTCCTATAGAATTCAGCCTTGGTGAGTTAATGTCAATTCAGAAACTAGTATAAATAGAAATTGAATCTTTATATTTATCACATAGACACTCACACCCAATTGTAACGCATAACTGAGAGAGAGAAGAAGCTAGGGAAAGAGAGAGAGAGACAACTGTTGTCGGGAGATCATCTTTGTATCTTTGGGTTTTACTTTTGGTGCTCATTCTATCTTTGAGGAAGTTGTAGGTTTTTCTCCTTTATGGTTTCCCTGAGGAAAATCTTTGCGTTCATTGTCTCTTGTGATTGATTGTTGTAATTGTTATTCTCTCAATTAATATCCCAAGATCATATTGTTGAAATAGATAAAAATCTAAAAGTTAGATGCATAATTTAATTCCTCACCCAACGAGTACCCACTCAGCATACTTTTGACGGACCTCACTACCCCAAAAACAAGAAATACCTAAAAAAATATGATGATGATGTCATCATCACGTTTTTCAAGTATTTCTTGTTTTTTTGGGTAGCGAGGTCCATCAAAAGTATGCCGAGTGGGTACTCATTGGATGTGGAATTTAATACCACATCTAACAAGCTCTCCAGATCTAAATTTGAGTAAAAACACAGGGAGATATGTCGAAAATACAAACAAAAAAGTAGTTTTTTTCTTTTCTTCCTCCAAAATTAATAAATATTATTTTATTATTTTAACTATTATTTTATTAATTTTTTTTGGAGGCCCATTTTGAGTTGAAATTTCCTCTAATGTAAGAATTTATCAAGGTTGGGATACTTGGTTACAGCGCCTAGAAATGTGAGGTTCCTTTTCTTAGCCCAGTGAGGAACAACACGTGCCTGAACAAGATCATTTTCTCAATCTCCTCCCAGACATCCTTCTTCAGCCGCAGGATCAATCTGTTCTTCGCTCGATAGTAGTTGAAGCCGATCACCACTTAGTAGTTCGCATGCCCCAGATATGCATTGGAACCCTTGAGGAAGTGTATCATAAAGCTATCTTCTACCTACCACAGTGGATTCATAAACTCCAACCTTATTGGAAGCAGCAAAATGGCCAGGAGGGTGAGGAGAACCCAGTGAAGGCACAATAAATCCCAACGAACATTTCAAGCACATGAAGAGGACATGTGTCAAAAATTCATTGGTGGGAGGGACTATCAAATTGAACAATGATTATGAAACTCAACATGGAGAAAGAACGCCTAACGACGTAATTATTTAAAACTAGTAACCCCCCCCCCCCAAAAGGTGCAAAAATACATTGATAGGTTACATGTTCAGCTTAAAAACAATTTTGTAGTATTCAAAGCATTTAGTAAACCAATAGGAAATACCTTTTTTATTTTTTAGAAAACGCCATTTTGATTTTTTTTCCTTCTTTACTAGATGAACCATGTGCACACAAAGAACACATCTAGCATGTAAACACAATTTCCCATGTCAACTCATGACTGTATTCTAAATGAGATGAGGCTCAACAATAGGAAAAATATTTGGAAGTGTTCTATATGGAAGTTTTTATAAGGTGCAATCCAAATAAGGAAGATTTGGAGATTGTATTCATTATTTTAATGATGCATTCATAAAAACGAAAGGTAGAATTATGGGTTGTTTTAGGAAGTCTCCGGTAAAAGAGAAAGTTGTTGGTATGAAAAGTATGCTATTTTTACACCAGTAGAAAGACACTTGTTGGTTAACATATGCATAATTTTAGTGTTGGGATGAATTTTGTGCTTAATTCCTAATTTAAGGGGCCATTTTATTCTTTATCTCTCTTTTGTGATGAATTCATAACAAAATTGTAAATATAATATCCCTGATGAAATTTTCATTGAAATCGGAATAAATCTCACCATACCATTCTGATGGCATTTTCACGGAAAGCATGAGAAAGTTCACCATGACCGATGTGGTGTTTTGCTTCCTAACTGCATGATTTATTTGTTTAAATCTCTAAAAAATCCAACCTTGAGATGTATGGAAACACCGTTAACTTATTAAAATTCTAATGGGACTCAAACACACAAATTCTTCAAAACAACCATATAGTTTGTGGATGGATCACGTTGAAACGAATCAAAAGGATGGAAAAAATTTATTCCTCGCATTCTTCTAGTTAAACTGGTTCAACTTTCAATTATCCATGCCTAGATACCTGTTAGCACCGACATTCTTCTTGTTATACATTTATCAACTATTAGTTTTTTTTATATTTTTTCCTCACAATTGTTTAGTTATTTTCCATGAATTGTTGGTTATCCATTCATAACCTACCATTTATCGATGCATCGCCACTAGTTATCCATTCATCAGCTACAAGTTATTTTTTATATTATGTTGTTTATAATTGTCTATTTCGATTTTTTAACGACATTACACTTGTCTCATCCTCATTCATAGATGAAAACGCATAAGTAATAGTCCACCCCAAAGCTCAAATAAAAATGCCTATCGACATAACTAAACTAATCAAATAATTAGATTATTAAATATAAAAAATGGTTAAAGTTATTTGAATTTTTTTAATTTAATAACAAAAAAAAATTATAAAACTTTGATTATAGATTAGTAATCTATATTCCTACTCTAACAAAAAAAATTATAAAAAATACAAATTATTACAAGTGAAAAAAGTCTGACTATAGATCAGTAATCTATATTCCTGCTTTAGCAAGTTTGACTATAGATTGGACTAAGCTTAAGGTTTCAATGTTTGGATTGCACTTTTAAAACGTAAAGATTGGATGGAGCTTTAAATTGATCAGTCTATTGCTAACTTTATCCTTTTGACTACGCTTCAACTTTTCAATGTTTTGGTTTGCACTTTTAGCTGCTATATTTCCAAAAATTGTCAATGGCATTTTTATTTTGGTAGCTAGTTATGCATCAGAAAATAAAAGCAATTGATCAGTATTTAAACTTTTATTATAGTATTTTATTGCACCTTCAGTCTTCTAAAGTTAGGGTATCTAAAGTCAACAAATCATATTATGGTATTTGAGCATACAAACTTAGTTTGTGGAATGTAATTGAATTGAACTATATACAGAGGAAATAGACCCACAATTCTCAACTTTGCAATGGAATGGAATTGAACTGTATATAGGGGTGATAGAATCACAATTCTTAACATATTATACTAACATAAAGGGGGAGCTGTTTTATTTCTGGATGAGAAGGAGAGCACAATGTTTATTCTTTATTAAATATGTGCATGTATTAGTAGACTCTTTATTAAATCTATGCATGCAGTAGTAGACAAAGAAAAACATAAAATGCCACAAGCACTCATTACAATTGAAAAGAAAAGTGGCAATGAGAAAACAAATTTAGTGTTGTATAATTAAAATTTAAATAAAAATAGATAAATACCCCCTCAAGCATTTATTACAAGTGAAAAAAATTCTTGGCAATGAGAAAACAAGTCCAGTGTTGTATAAATCAAATTTAAATAAAAACAAATAAATGTCTGCTCAAGCATTTATTGCAATTTACAAGTAAAATTGTCTTGGTTAAGTTAAAAATCCCAAGAGGAATGATAACTCTTAATGATGCATTTGTCATAAAAATGTATATCTAAAGGCGAAGAATAATAATGAAAGGCCAAAATATCCATCCACTCAAATGGACTATTTAAGGGATGACTGTAGATATTCTACGCTAAACTTCAGTTGTTGTATGTGCAAATGAGTGGAGAAATTTCACTCCTTTACTAATTAGTTTCTAGACCTACAACTGCAACTCCTATCAAAACTTCAAAAGCTTATGCATGCAGCTTGGCAGGTTTGATAAGTGCTACAGAGTTGTACTGAGGCACTGCGTACTTCGTAAAGACTACATTTAGTTTTCTTTATGTTTAACTCTGATGGAGTCCTACCATCAGTCCTGTACATTCCTTGCATAGGAAAAAATGGAGAAACCCCCCTAAATGCATGTGAGACATATATTTGTATCATATACTAAAATCCATACCAAAATAAAAATACCACTTTAATATTTCCTTTGTTTTTCCCATCATGGATTCTCCATCTTTATAATTATCTAGAGGGGTTTATAAGAATTGGATAGTAATAAAAAACCAAAATGAATTGACGACAGAACTTACTTGAGCTCTGTTTCATAGTAGGTTGAATGGAATTTAAGCACAACATTCCATACATGTGTCTTTTTCAAATTGCATTCAGAAGTGTAGACGGTAGCAGAGGAAAGCATTGATGGGAAAAACTTTACCATCACATATTTTGCATCAAGATCAGTTCCATAAAAAAAATAAAAAGTTTTCCATATGACCATTAGAACTAACATTATAGGGGTTAAAAAAATTGGGATTTAAGGTCATCTATATGTAATGTCCCTTTTTAAAAGTTTACTAAATGACCAATTTTTCACTTTTTCCCCAATTTTGAGCTTAACTAGTTTTGATGTCTAGACCTCCAAATTGACCCAAATGCTTCCAAATTTTCTCTGAAGGTACATGACTGATAATATGACTTAAATATGATGTTTATGTATGTTTTTTTACCTCCCAATTACTTCTGTAAACTTTTTTAATGTTCTGTTCAAAGCAGGAGTCTCTACTAGCAAATTTGGGCTCCATTTCCCCCTGGGTAATTGTCGGAAATGGCTTCACAAACGATCCCAAAGTCACTTGAATTTCTAAAAAGAGGCTGGGTATGTGTAATTTAAATTTTAAAAGTATCATATGCATCATGGTTCAGTTTATACAGGTTGTTATGACTCTTTCCAAACAAACTCCCAAGTCACAATTTCGACCCTTGGGGAAAATGCTCCAAATCTTCTCCCACTGCAATAAAAATGAGTAAAATGGCTTCCAATGATTATGAAATCAACATGAGACTTGAAATAAACATTAATTAAATTCCATCCATCATACATTTAGTATAGATACATTCCTCCGTTTGAAATAATAAGCATTACCATGGCATATATCAAAATGGAGTGGAAATGGTCATTATTTGCTCATTAAAAGTCATTTTGACATACAACTCTTGGGAATTTAAACTTGAAAATTTTTGAGAATTAAGAATAGAGAATATTTATTTGATTACAATTATAAATGGACAATTAAAGGCTCTCCCAATTCGAAATCATCAGCATTACAATGGTTCACAACAAGATAGTGGGGAAATGACACTATTTCTTCATTGTTCAACATTTTTACATGAATTATTTTGGGTATTTCTACCTGAGATAATTCTTAATGTGAAATACAGAGAATATAAATCATAATACAATATAATTTTCATTATAATCTTCCCCAAATAGATCAATAGCTCACCCAAAGCACAATCCCTCCATTGGCATGAATATGGTGTGAACACTGGAAATAGTTGAGAGATAGTGTTGCAATAGAAGAATCCATATGATTTCCTGTAGATTAAACCTACAATTAATAATCCATTAAATCTCCATGAAATACCTGAGTGGTATTTCCAAACACCAACTAGGATGGGAATCTTTCACCCTCGAAATTGGCTTAAGCAAGAAAACTAGTCATCCACTAGCTCTCACAATTCACAAATGAGAAAAAGCCTCTTCTCATGGCTGATCCCTGTATTTTATAAAAATTATTAGTCTTATAAGGTTCCAAATCCATCCATAAACCAAATTCAAGTCGAATTGGTGTGGCTGCTCATGCTATGCCATGTGGCCTCTCTCTTCACCTTCCCTCTTCTCCCAAATTTGAGTAGGAGCCTCTTGGCATTCTCCAACTCCCAAATTTGACCTATAAGATGCTATATTCAATATTTACATGTCATTGTGTCATTATTTCAGTCTTCATATTTGAATTGTGTCATAACTGTCATGGAATATCCATCATTGGCGTCGTAGATGTCATAAATGTAAGGGGAATCTAGCCAAGTGTCCATGAAACTCCCATTTGGATATTCCTCTCCAATGTAAGTTAAAATTCATCCCAAATTCGACCTATGAAGTATATGGAAAATTATATTAACATTATAATCCATCCAAAAACATTATTCTTCCCATATATTCAAATTTACAAGAGAAAGATACCATTTAACATAGGAATTCTAGCTAGTGTGGGCCCCATAGTCTCCATGTGTCTTCATTCTCCATTGTCACTTCCATTTTATCTTGTATTTATTTAATAAGATAAATTATTAATAATTTATCCCATTCTAATGTCTAAACATCATTTATTATCCCCCTTATTCGAAAACTCAAAGCTTCCACCCCCAAGCTAGGAAACTAGTGATTTTCCACCTTGGCAATTATTTGACTTTTAGCATCCCTTTGACAACTTTCATGAATATGGAAAATTTGATTTGGCCATTGTGACCCAATGTAAAATTTGGTACATTACAAATACTCCCTTCCCAATATTTCTTTTCCTCAAGCAATTTCAAACATGGTTGTTGAAGAACCTGCTTTCTGTATGATTCTTGGAAGTTGCCACTGAGCTGCCCACCTTGAGTCTTTGAGATTTCATGAAGATTTCAGAGAGGAAGCACCATGATTTCTTTTGCACTACTCTGGTTAACATCACCATATTAAATGGGGAATCCATATCCCATACTACTTGTTTCCCAAAGAATTTGAAATCAATGGGACTAGAAACTATCCCAGGGTCCCATTGCTTGCATTGCACTCCAACAATTAAGAGTGCTCTCCAACCCATAACATTTAGAAAGAGAATTCCTGGATCCCATTTTCTTGTATGCATTCTTCCAAACATCATCCCAGTGAGTAGACTACCATTTTCCAAGTGCATACATGCTTCAAGTGACCAATCAAATCTTCTCCAATGACATAGGTGAGGATCCCATGTCCTATAATGCTGCTCCAAAAGAATGTAATATGCATCAAAATAATAATCAGCCATTTTTTCTTTCATCCAAGAAGTGAATGAAGAACCTCCACCAAAATATGAACCAAATAAGGAGCAAATAAAACGCGAAGACTTCAAGTGTCTCAAAGAAGTCTCATCAGTACACCCATGAATATGTATATCATCATGAAATAATAGAGGATGTTGCTGCCAATAATAATGTTTCTCAATTATATCCCTCTTCACCCAAGTGTTGGTTGAAGTTCCTCCAACATCAAATGAACCAAGTGTTGAGCAAGAAAAACCATGAGTCTTCAAGTGACTCAAATGAACATCATAGGTGCATTGATGTAGATGTGAATCATCTAAAAGTAACAAAGGATGCTACTGCAAATTTGAATAAGAGTGTGCTCCAACCATTTCATAATAAAAATTAAATCTAGGAGTTCCATACTCCTCATGTGGCATTATCAAAAAGAACCCTTTCACCCATACTTCATTGAGACTAATGCTGCAAAACATGGAATTGTAGGATGTAGGAGAATGAACTAACTCACCCAAATGATAAAAAATTACAGAAGTTTCATCATGGTAAGGATCCATATGGGTAGTATCATGCCACTCCTTAAAAAGTGTGAAACCTTTGTCATAGATTGGTTCCACTATAGAGGAATCATGCTCTTCTTTAAAAATTGCATACCCTTCATCAAGAGACAATTCAAATTCCTCTTCCACCACATCAAGTGTTTGGATATCTTCAATTTCATCTTCAAACACATCAAGTACATTCAAATTTCCAAGTTTCTCATGATCCACCATGTCATGAGAATCCTCCAAACAATCTACCATTTGACAATCTGAAACATAGGAGGAAAAACAAGTGTCTTGCAAATTTTCAAGAAGTTGCTCATTTTGTATTGTAAGCTTATCAATAACTTCATTATTCTTCAAGTAGGATTCATGTAACCATTCAATAAGCTCAATGACATTTTTTATATCGAAAAGCAAGGACATGAAATTACCTTTGATGTTGCACATTGCTCTTTGGATCTTCTCCATGTCTTCAAGGAAGGATGGATCCTCCAAGGAAGTAGCTATCCAACAAGAATTTGATACCAATGCTTGAGTGTCATGGAGTATGCTAAGGGCCTCTTGGATCTTCTTTTCATTCATATTTAAGGACCCTTCAAGAAAATGAGTGTCACGTCCCCAACCCTTCGACAGGCGAAGAGGACGCGACCCCATGGAGTTAACCACCTGGGAAACCAGCCCCATGAACATGTGAAGGCATAAACTAACTGAAACAGAATGCTGATGTAAAATAATTTGAACTAGAACATGCACAGATGCAAATATTTATCATACGCAGTGGAAACAACACACATTCATACAGCATTCATTCATCAACATGTTCATCATAATCATTAACAGGAATATGGTTGCAGAAGTAAAATGAGCAAGATCACTTATCTTATGAAGAAGTTGTTCCACAACCAGCTACGTTGCTACAACGTTACACCCAACCATAGGCTAGCGTGCTCCTTAATCTCTCAGCAGCACTGCCACCCCCGAGTTGGGCATGATTCTCCAAGGAATAAGGGAACAAGCGGGCTTATACATAGCCAACAATACACAAATCATAGCGAAGCCAACACAGTTAGGTTTATCAGGCCATCCGGGAGTTGGGAAAGGCTAAATGCTAAGATGGTGGGCTCATTACAGAGCCAAGAACACCTACACTAGAACTAGCCTGACTTCTAAGACACCCACACACACCCAACACAAGGAATCAGTACCTTCTCTGCTACACAGTCCCTCAGGCCCTGCATTCCCTTCCAGTGCTATTCAGGGGTTGTGGAGAAGAAAGCCATCCCTCTAGCTCTGTCTGTGTGGTTTCCAGCCACCAGGTTTATCAAGCAAACCAGTCCCCCATCCCTGCTCCCTACACAGTTTGAAGACTAACCATTGCACACTTGCAATTACTCAGCTATTACAGCTTAGACAGCTTAACAGGGGAAATGACTCCCAAGCAAATTTCAATAGGCCACTAAATGTGTCAGTGCACACAATTTACAACATTGGGGAAATCAACAGTCCCAAAATGTATCGGCATACACTATGCATGAAATGAACAAACTCTCATCCCCAAAGCATAAAGGAGACCACAACAATCACGATGTAAAGGAGACCACAGCAGCACAACAAATATTGAGGAGGACGGCGATGACCATGACTGACAGGAAGAACGACTATTCTGATCTCAACATTAAAAAGAGGGGGAGATTACACGAACATACCAATCTGTAAGGAGAGCATACAACTGAAAACGTGAGTGGTCCCTTCACAACAATCCATGGATGAGAGAGCTCAGCTCCCAGCTCGTTGTGTGAGTCCAAAACCAGGAAATATTGGGTGTGAGAACAATGAACATACAATGGTGAGAATGCCCCGTAGCCAAAAGTGCGTGAACGTGAGCAACTTCCGCTCCTGTGTGAGGATGGACAGCAAATCGTGAGGCCTACGTAGTGGAGAGTGCATGAGTGTTTTAGCACAGTCATGGAGGAGAGTAGAATGATGGATTGATGGCAGTGGTTTCTTTGCCATTGTGAAGTCAACTGTGGGTGGAGTGTGCGTGTAGGAAAGGACTTACAGTCCTGCCACACCCACTCCCAAACAATAACTGCCTCAACCACCAGCAACAATTTTTAATGGAGGTGGTTGGGTAAGACAAGGTGGTGACACATGGGCTTTTCCCCTCATGGCTCAAAGTTTGACAATTTCCCCACCCTTATCCTTGTGAAAATCATGCCCCTTCTCAATTTAGTTGCTACGAACGTAGTTGGTCAGGTTCATTTTAATTAATGATGCATATGTACATGATGAAAAAACTTAATATCTATGCCGCATGCCCCGATACACCATCGGTGACAAATTTTCAACCTGAAACATAGCATAACCAATCAATGGTGGGACCTTGGCCTTTAGCTCCGCACCATGATCATTACAATATATACATCATGTACATTTAATGCAACGGGGTCAAAACTAGGGTGTTACAATGAGGCTTTTGCAAATGAACCTCCTCATCTTCTTCCTTCTTGCTTGGACCAACTTCATGAAGCTCAAGTGGTGATGGGGAAGTTGATCTTGTTTCTTCTTCAACTACTACAAGGTATTAATTTTCATGTTTAATGCAATTTTGGCTTGCAGAAGCATTTTGAAATCTGATATCTATGTCACTGACATAGATTTGTGATCACCCATCAATAGCTACTCCTTCATAGTTCAAGCATCCATCAATAGATGCTCTTTGTTTCATTTCTAAGGTAGCATGTGTCTCAAAATTATCTTCAGTATTTTCAATAAAAAATTCCTCATACTCATGTGATGTCTCTTCATATTTTCAGAGTCACTTGGGAGTGAATTTTGATCATCTCCATGTACTACTTCTTCTACTCCACCTATTTCAGAACTACGTGGTTCATGGGTCTCCTCCTTTTGCTCCTTCAAGCAAACTGATGCATTTTTCCCCTTGGTTTTCTTAAAATCAATACATTTTTCCCAACTTTGGATAGCCAAAAATTCAAATCCTTTCATAATATTCTTGTTCATGTCTTCAAATATAGGTTCCATTCTTTTTATTATCTCCTCACCATCATATAAGGTTCTCTTTTCATGCCTAGTCATAGTTTCCAAAAAATTGTCTTCTTCTCCTACCTTTTTTTTTTCCTCTTCAACAAAAGCACTTTTGGTTACAATATATAATGGTGGTACCTGAATTATTGTACTCATAAATATCAGACCACATCAGGTTCCAAGATAATTCTCTGATACCATTGTAATGTCCCTTTTTGAAATTTTACTTAATAACCAATTTTTCACTTTTTCCCCAATTTTGATCTTAACTAGTTTTGATGTCTAGACCTCCAAATTGACCCAAATGCTTCCAAATTTTCTCTGAAGGTACATGAATAATAATATAAATTAAATATGATGTTCATGTATGTTTTTTTACCTCCCAATTACTTCTGTAAACTTGTTTAATGTTCTGTTCAAAGCAGGAGTCTCTACTAGCAAATTGGGGCTCTAATTCCCCCTTGGTAATTGTCGGAAATGGCTTCACAAACGATCCCAAAGTCACTTGAATTTATGAAACAAGGCTGGGTATGTGTAAGGGACCTTTTCAAAGTCTCATATGCATCATGGTTCAATTTATGCAGGTTGTTATGACTCTTTCCAAAACAACTCCCAAGTCACAATTTCAAATCTACATTAGGCATTTCCTCTTTGTGAGAGCCTCCATCTTTGAGGAACCGAATAAGGAATTTATTTTCTAATATGTAAATAAATTCATATAGCTGCCACCGAAATAAAAGTAATCAAAGTATGAGAAAGACTATGGAGCATGAATTAAAATGTAGAGAATATGTTTTTAATGATTGATAAAAAACCACCTTTGGAGCCCAAATTTCCTCATACTTGGAAGCTAGAAGCATTGCATTGGAACCCACTAATTGATAGTTTCTCCTTGAGATGAGTTGATTAGAAAGATATCCATAAAGAATATTTGTGCCGAGATACAAAGTCTCTAGAATCAACCCAAATCTATAGTGTACCTGCAAATTCAAGTGCCAAAAGGAACTTAAATGATTATTAAATATATAAATATTTATTATAACTGGGTTTAACATAATCGATAGAAATGTACATATGTGAATAAGACACCAGATAGAAGTAGAGCACCCACCTCAATTAACCATTTTTTCAGGACTGCTCTCATTTTTTTATTGATCTCTTGTTGTCTAGGTATATAGTATGGCACACAGCTCATGTGCAGCAAAAAAATACAACAAAATATACACATTTAAAAATCCAATTTTGTGTTTGAAAAACATCCAATGAAAGAGATCAACTAAATATACCTATGTGTTGCGATAAAACTTATATATTTATCAACATATTCAACCACTGCAGTTGATTATCAAGGTCTCAATTGGCAAAGGGTCCTCCTCCACCTCATCCATTTCATCATCAAATGAAAAATCATGTAAGGAATAAAATAAAAGCTAATTAGATTATTGTGGTATGTCAAGGTGATAGTTTCTGCATAAGATATTACGACATATATAATAATAAAACATAGCAAGCAAATGGTAATTTAAAAAAATATAGTATACTTACATCTGTATCAATTGTACAACATGACCCCCCTATAGCAATAAAGGACTCAGATATCGCATAGATGAAGGCACCATTCTAAAGGTGATGGTGATCATCTGTTAACACCATACCTCGGTTGATATGTTCAATGGGGTTGTTTTCCTTGATACAAAACACATATAAATAATTTACATTAATACACTATATAAACAATACTCAATGAATATGTTAAGCAACATCAAGCAAAATAATTGGAATGTAAGTTCTAACAAATCATAGGCACAAATATATCACCTTGAATGGGGCTTCAAGGATTCTCATAACATCTTTCATAGTGACTCTATTAATGTATTGATCTGGAGGTAAAAAAATGAAATAATGTATTTTTGGACATGAGGGATTGAATTTGCAATTGTAACTAGAAAAGAAAAACAAAGAAGCAAAAGCATGGATTGCACAAACCTCTTTGTTGGTAACAATTTCTACATCCATATTCAGAGATGAGTAGCTAAATAGCTTGTTTGCAAAGAATTAGCGGCAAGAGATGATGATGAGGCCAAGTGAAGTAGGTGTAGTTCTAAATGGAAAAAAAGGATTGAAAAGTTGTAGTAAAAGTTAATATTTAAAGACCATATTGTTGTATTTTGGAGATGATAATATTAACAGGCCATATGATGTCTTGTGGACAGAATTTTAAACGAACTACTCATAAGAACAACAACATTGTAGTTGCATAAAAATGGAGGGAAATTATATGTACAACTATAAGAACATGAAAATGATGTGTTTTAACTGTTCACTTGAAATATGTGCAGGTATCATCAATTGTAGGAGGGCTTGAAATAAAGGAATCAAAAGACACTAAAAGATGGCATTAAAAGTCACACTATTTAGAGCACATGAACATAGGGATGTTGGTTTTAAAACAATTTTTTTTTGCTCAATTCCTATGTTCAAGTGTTCAAGATCCTTTCTAAATGCAACATATATAGGAATATAAAGTGAACAAAATAGTAATACAAAATGAAACCAGGCATGCATATGACAACAACTAATGATGATATATAATAATAGCATAATTTCATGAGTTAAGTTGATATCAACTATAACATGAAGGCCCAAAATATTGATTTGAAAACAACCAAAGTGAATAAAACAATAATGTGACTTTTATTACCAATTGTACATCTAGGTAATCCTTAAAACACTTGGATGGAGAAAAAGTAATAAATACACATGTCATGTAAAAGTATTGACAGTAAAATTCTCACACAAATGTGAAGGTGAAAGTTTGTTTATTTAGGTATTTACTTATCTAATGTAATATAATGTAGTCTGCAAATAAGCATATTCTGTAGTGGTAAAGTTGAATTACACCCATAGACAATTCAAAGAGTAAGAAAACTGTGTTTTTGAAATGTAAACTGTAAAGTGATGAGCAAAATCCTTATTAGTAGACACATTTTATTTGTACAATGTCTATACAAAGAGGGAGGTGGGGCATAAAGAAGTGCATGGAACACATGTAGGGAAAAAGTGGGTGTAAGGAGAGGAAAAAGGGAAATGCACAAAAGTACGAGCAACCAATCATATATGCATGTGGGGGAATGATAGCGAAAACACCATTTGTAGTTTATTTGTGAAGCATGATGTGGTTTCTAAATTATCAAGTCTTGATGGGCCATGCTCATAGTATCCCTTTGATGCATATGGATCATGTGTGGAAGGAAGGCTTTCAGGTCTGATAAAAGTGTGATAGTCGAGTGGATGTAATTCAATGGGAGGGTGGACGTTGATTAGAAGTGTTGCTTGTTGTTCCTTGATCTGTCAGCAGAAGTTGGCAAGGATGTTGAGATATTCGATATCCATATTTGTTATTGTAGGGATAGAAGTGAAAAAAAATACAAGGAAACATTATAATATTTACATATTAAACACATATAAATGAAATAAAACATTATAAGTGAAATGGAAGTTGTTTTATTTTTTTGTGTTCTTAAGTGAAAATGTAAGAAAATGATTGAAACATCTGTGTGTTTTCCTATATTTTATGTGAAAATAAATGAATAAAAATGTGCAGGAAAGTGTGCTTTATTTAAAGAAAAAAAGAACAAAACATGAGTAGTAAGTTGTTCAATCCATAGATGGAAGGGTTAAAAATATTTGTTGAAAAATATTCGAAAATACATGAGTTTATAATATGCAAATTAAATTCATAGAATTTGTCAACCATTAATAATTTTTAAAAATAGTTGTTTCCTATATGATAATGCTTAACGGAGAATATCATCCCAACAAGTTGACCCTTGGTTTCCTTATTATTCATTGGAACATTCTCTGATTTAGGATTCTTCTTATGGTGTGAAATCACACATTATGTATCATTTATGTCACATCGTTAATATGGTAGTCATTGTATACCCTACAAAATATTTTAAGGCTTCCAACACTCTGAAATGGTTAAACAGATTTGCGTAGATATGTTGACTATCACTTTTGTATTAAGGTCATCAAAAAAGTAGGGCTAAAGATATGTTGATGTTTTTAAGTGGTTTGTCTTTTTTTGTTTATGTTAATTCCCATTTTGAAGAACTTAAGTAAAAAAAATGGTAGCATGTGCGAAAGAGAATATATTTATGTGTTTGCAACAAAATATAGTAACCATGCGCACAAATTTCACAACAAAATATAGTAACCATGCGCACAAGTCTTGGTTCAAGGTCAAAAGTGCGCTTTATATCAATAGCAAGTTCTAGGAGAAAGGATAAATAAATATCCTAGATATGTTGATTATCACTTTTGTAATAAGGTAATTAGAAGGAGGGTTAAAGATATGTTGGTGTTGTTAAGTGGGTTGTCATTTTTTGGTTTTGTGTTGAATTGTCTTTTGTGGAACTTGCTTACAATAAAAAAAATTATCATGTGTAAAAGATACTATACTGTGTGTTTGCAAGGGACGTTTTTCGTAAAGCATGAGTATATTAACTCTGCATGCAAATATTAGTCCAATGGAAACGTTGCTCTTTATATCAACAAAAACTACTAGGATAGAGCTCAAGGATAGCATCCATTGATCAATATGTGAAGCAAGTTCAAGGCATCGGCATCACTTAGAAATGTCCCAATGGGGCATCACCAAATAGAATTGTTCAAAAAGGAATATTTTAATATTATATGTTGTGTAGAAGGTGTTGCATATACCTACATATCAAAATCCAAAGAAGTTGTGTTGGGATAAGTTGAAAAGAGTCTCAACTCTATAAATAATTCCTCATTATAATCACAAAGAGGATTTGACTAGAGATGTGAACGGAGGCCAAAGCATCATTGGTTTTTGATATTCCTTGAACCATTGGAATTATGGTGTAAGAATATACAAACATTGGAGAGTGTTGTATAATGGTTTTTGTTCTCTGATAAAGGATAACACACTTGCAAAAATGAATATTTGATAACAAAGGATAATTTCTAATTGTGTCCATCATTAAGAGGGCATGGAGCTAAGTGGTAAGAGTTCACGGTGAGGTTAAGCATTGGGTTTGATTCCCAAAGCCTAGCATGTCCAAAGGTTTCACACTATTCATGGTTTTCTCTCACCGAATTCTTAACTAGTATGAAGATCATAAAATGTATAATTGTCATAAGAAAATTTCATGCATGTTGAAGAGTACCAACATCGAGAGCCATAATTTAGGCAATCTTGTTTTTTTTTTAGGCAGAAAACCACAAAAACCCATATTGATTCTATATATATATATCTAAAGGAAATGTGTTTAGTTCTTCATGTACTACACCTGAAAGAGTAAAGGTCTTATGAAGCAATTTTTTTATAGTGTGCATGCAAGACAACGATGTAATGTAAATTGTACTGTGGAAGGTGATAGTCAAGGCCAAGGTAAGTGACATTTGGTGCATGTACAAACAAAGTGAGATAGAAAAGTGAAAGAGATCCATGATAGCAAGAGATTTTATTTTATTTTATTTTATTGGGGGGTGACAAGCAATGGAAATGTGATTTTGTATCTACACAATGAGAGCAGGAAAAAAACTATATATGAAACACAAGAATATAGATGTGTTGTGTTGCATGTATAAGGGAGATAAGGAAAAGCAATGCATGGGTATAAAAAGATAAAAGTAAAAGAGTTTAGGTTTGTTAATGCACCTGAGTTGCAATATCTTAAGATGCAATTAAACTTTCCTCTTTCTTTCTGCGTTGGACACAAGCGCTATCTTTAATACGTGTGTATTGAGCAAAAGAGAATNAGGTATTTCTTGTTTTTGGGGTAGCGGGGTCCATCAAAAGTATGCAGTGTGGGTACTCGTTGGATGCGGAATCAAATTCCGCATCCAACGAGCTCTCCCGGTCGAAATTTAAGTAAAAACACAATGAGATATGTCGAAAATACGAACAAAAAAAGTAGTTTTTTTTAATGAAAAATATGCCAATTCAACCATTATGGTTGACTTATTTTATTGAAATTCTATTGGTTCTTGAATTCCAACTCACAAAAACTTATTTTGGCACGTTTTCTTATAAGGCCCATTTTAGACCCCAAATTTCCTCTAATGGGAGTTATGCATAGGTCGGCAAGAAGAATGAATCTGGAAACAAAAGTAAATGTAAGGGATTGGTGATCAATGGTGCCAATGTCAATTGTTGCATTTTGTAAGGCCATGCATTGTGCTTTATGGATTGTTAAGACCCAAGCCATGCGAAGTGGAAGTTTCCTGCAATATCCCCTTGTTACAGGTAGGATTGGCACATAGTTTGGGTTGGAATTATCCCATGGTAGGCCCTTGTAGTGGATAAAATTAACAACAAACAAAGGAAGGTTGGGTGGAGTAGTAGCAGTGTTGTAGAGGATTTCAACAACTTGGCCAAGAAGCTCTGTTAGATCATATATTTGTCCCTATTTTTATCACTTATCGACACCTATTTCATCCCTCTTCTTCCTATTATTACTCATTTATTATTCCATTTTCCATCCATTTTCTTTAATTACTCGTAAAATACCATGTTACTTCCATTGATGCTTTAGTGGTTAATAATGATTATTTTCATTTATTTTTGATGAATTGAAGACTATTCTGCAAGATTTTACATATGATGGTTTATGAAGCAATCTCTTGTAGCAGAACTCATGGTTCAAGCCTCCAAAGTTGGAATGATGAAACACATGGAAATATACAACATGAACGTGTTCTTAGGTTTGATGACATGGATTCATGATCTTGAATCCGTGCCCCAATCCAATGTGGCAGCCTCCAACTCATGATCAAACGGTCCCAACCAAAAATGTGTGCCAGAAAAATTGACATTGATTTTCGTTTCAATTTGCAAGAAGATTGAGAAGAATCTCAAAAATATGGGACATTGATTTTGTGCATAATGGCCTCAATTATTGACTCATGAGAAAACTGCCCAAAAACACCGCAGTTTGAGAGATACGAGTGGTTCTTTAAAGGGGATGTCGCTAAATTCATTGTTGCAGTTGATGTTTCAAATTAGAATTTTTTTAAAACATATTCTAAGTTGGGAATTCGTTTCCTCATCCTCATGAGATATTTTTATGTATAAATCTATAATCAATCTCATATTTAGGGAGTTGAACAATTAGTATCCCAATTCATTATTCTCTCAGATCCAACTTTATAACAGTTCAATCTTGGTTAATATATGTTGGTGGTTTCTTAAAGCAGAGTTGTAGATTTCTCATTGTGAAGATTCGTTCTACTCAGTGGAGGAGGGGCCATCTTCACTGAGCAGATGTTAGCAATGTTAATTGTTAGTGCGTTAGTGTGTGACTTTATTTATTATTTAGTTCTTGATTTCATTCATTCTTAGATTTATCATTGTTGTTAATCAAGTTAATTCATTTTGATAGGTCATTTACCAACATAACACTTCTTTCAGATTTATGTAATCATATCTTGCTTCATAAGAGTTGATTTTTATTGCAATGGGATTAGATTTACAATGTGGTTTTATGAATATCTCTGGGGTTTGATTTCTTTTCAAGAAGGTGTGATCTAGTTTGCAATGAGTTTTGATTTCATACCAATAGATCAACAGTGTCAAGTAGAAATTGTGTTTGCATAGATATTGCATGATACATTTGAAATAAAAGACTTCCTCAGGTTGAAAATTTATGTTCTGGGAGTTTCAGCTGTTCATTTAATTAGAAAATTAATATGCCCTACATTTTGGCATCGTTGTCGGGGTAGTTACCAATGGTACAAAATTAAATCTGACATTGTTTTGTATATGCACTATTAAAGTAGATCATGGTAGATGTGTTCCTGATCCTAAGGTGCAGGGCAGTAAGATGTAGTGAAGAGCTGCGCATCGTCCAACAGACTAAAATGGTCTCGGCCTCATAAGGGTCAGGTAATAAAGGATGCATGATTGTTTTTCATTTGATTGAACTTTCTTTTAAGGGTGGTGCAATTTCCATTTTTTCAAGTGTGTGTTATTTTTTTTTTAAGAGTGATTTTATTTATGTAGCTAGTTTAATTTATTTAGATTTAAATTCATATTGTAGTTAAATTTTGGGTGTTGTAATAACCCCCCTTATTCTACTAATCCATTTATGAAGACAAGAGTACCAACAATATGGATTCAAGGATGAACATAAGTTTGGAAGAACTCTCTCATATTCTAACAACAACTAGGATTTCTTCTTCTTGGGAAGAGCACATCTTGACAACAGTAAAAAAATTATCCACATATCCAGACGTGAAAGAAGAAGCAACATTCCATGAGTCACATATATCTAATGGGGATAAATCATTCGAAGCTGATGTCAAGGAGGCCAAAGAGGAGATGTAGTGTGATCTAAACCAAGAAGGGAATCAAGAATATCATAGTTTTATTGAAATCCGGTTCGAAATAGTTACCAGGTCACATCATTATTTCATTATTCCTTCTTTATTTGTACCATATTGTTTCTTGTAGTTGGTCTCCAACACTCTCATATGCTTTAAATTACATTTTTCAAAACTTGAGTGTGAATATGTTTATAATCCTATTACGCATGTGGTTACATTGGAAATATGAATACACTTGAAACAATTCTTCTATTTTCCAGTAGAATATGGTAGGATGGAATAACATAATAAATTGACTGATTTTGTTTTTCATTTTTTATTTCAAATAAGTATGCTCTCTTCCTACACCTTGTTGAGATATGGAAGATCGGAAATTAGAAATCCAAGGAATGGCTATGATATGTTTTCATGAATGCTTTGGAATTGTTGACTATTTGAACAAAATCCTTAAATCAATTTTTGCCTTCAATTTTCAACATGGAATTTGTTACAAAATTCCTTCCTGAAACAAAATTAAATTAATTATATCTAATATGGTATTTTGAATCACTCAAAAGAGACATAAAAAAAAAGATATAATCTAAGTTGCGCCAGTGCCGACAAGTAAAAATGTCTTTTACTTTTTCTTGAATTTGTTTCATCAAGCACTATTAGTGCTAAGTCATTTTTAGGTTCGAAGACAATAAAAAATAGTTCTTTATGCAAAAGTCATTTCCAAAGATCACAATATTTTCAGAAAAGAGTGTCTCAATGAAATCTTGAAGGAGCTAATCTCATCACACATGTCATACCATTTGCTTCCAAAATAAACCTCTCAAGAATCCAATAGTGCTATGATATATTCATTCACCTTCCTCCTTTCAAATATATAAAAATCCATTCATGACAAAGTCCCAATTTTCACTACTTATGTAGTCAACCTTCACCTTTTATTTTCTATCACTACTACATCATGACTACACATACACTTTCCATTTTGAGTTTCATACTTTCCAAGTCATTTGCCTTGTTGTCCTTTTACTTTTTCTAGATAAAAAACAATTTGATAGTGATATATCTTATCTATATTCCTACCAATCATTTTATACACTCATATTGGATGATGTGGAATTCATCAAGGTCCACCTTCCAATGGTCTTGTCCCATCAACCTCAACACATTATTTGGGAAACAAGAATTGAGTCATGTATAGTACCTTTGATTTTACATGCATCAATGGTAAATTTACTCATTGATGATCAAGGGAATACATCAATGTATCTTGTTTTTCAGATCATGTAGGTGACTCGACTTAAACACATCTATTTGTACTTGTCAGGTTGTACTATTGTACCTTGACAACTCATTGTCATCATTGATGAGTTGTATCACATAGGTTAACAATTTACATTAGTGATTGGTAATCCAACAAATTTTTTCCATGTTTGACTTCAAAGAACATCTATTCACATGGATTAACTTGTACACAAGAGTGAATATTGGATGAAGACTATATATTCTTATTGTTCTAGCAGTCTAGCAATACCTTTTTATTCAGTTCATCTTGCACAGTTCCTTATTTCAGATCATATTCATCCTTAATCAGTTTCAGCTTCCATCTACATCTCTCTGCAGTAGTTACCAGCCTACATGATCCCTAGCATGCATCAGTACATTCATGTCAACCAAGGCTTCCACCGAGCTAAAACTTGAGGTAAAATAGTATAAGTTTTTTATTTATTAAAAATTTAGGATGATTTCATGAAAAACCACTAAGCACTCCTCTACCTATTATACCTATACCCTCTTTTGTCCATTCATCCCATCCTTTCCCATTCAAACCAATTTGTCATTTTCTTCCTCTATATAAGTATCTAAAGTCTAGTTTTATACCTTCTACATCCAATCATAAGAAAATTACTTGTTGCTTCTCTTCAAAAACCTACAACAGAAGAAAGATGTACTTCCATAAAACAGATAATGTATTTTAGAGGTATGTGTATCTTGGTTTCTAAATGGATACGTTGATTCAGAAATACCATCATAAACACTTTAATGCTGATATATGATGGTTCTTTATGAAAAATGGATCTCCATGCCCTAAATTAGGTGGTTTATTCATGTGACTTAAATAAATCACATTTCCATCCTCCTTTTTAGTGCATCATTTCCCCACATATCGATCATTAATGATTCCTACAATAGTAAACATTTTCTAATTATCATCTTGAACATAAAGCAACATTAGAAACAAAGTTTAATCACAGTGATTTTAGGAGCATAGAATAGATATGGATATGAGCATTCTTGATAACAACATGGTCATTGTGAGTATTTTGGTGCAGGATGATTCACATATATAGCTTGGTTATCCCATATTTTGTGCCTTGGATCATTTTATTTTGTGTGTGATTGACAAAGAAAATAAGTTTTATTAGAAAATAAATTTATGGAGTAGGCTTTTTTTGTTGCTCACTACCTTCATTCACCAATGGAAATGGATAACTTGAGTATTGTTGATTTGGTCCTAAATAAGAAAGATGGTTAGAAGGATTAACAGGTGATGGAAGTACCATATTCTCATAAGCTTTGGGCATGTTCAATATAGGATTTTGATTAAATTAAAGGTGAGTATAGATTTGAGAGATCATATCCCTTGAAAAGAATTTGTTGTACTCAATATATTGTTTTAAATGGTGTTTGGTTTAATTGCAAATCATTATTTCCTGGAGATAGATTGCTGTGCACTCCATGGAATATGCATCATGAAGACATTTCATACACTGGTACTTTTTCTTTAGCTTTTAAGTTTGAATCTTTGAACAAGAGTAAGGAGAACAAGCAATGTATGGTGCAACAGTTCATAAGTTATTTAAGGGCATCATTATACATATTCAAGGCAGTTACAATAGTGAATAACTATCAAGTTTGTGGCATACACATGGAATATTGAAAACATGTTTTTGGGTGTCTTTGATCTCTTCAAACCTTAGTGCAGTCTCGATGAAAGAAACATCATTATTAATAGCCATATGAAGTATTTCAGTTTCCTTTGTTTCTGTTAGCAAGTTTTTTTTAGTACAAGGAAAAGAATTTTCACATCCTCCTAGAACCTAAAAAAATAAAACCAAATCTCAAAATGATCAATACTATGAGGTAAACTACAAATCCTTGCAAATCAATCCATCTTTACTGCTTGATTGTTTGTTGCCAATGAACATTTTACCTTCACACAAAGTAACAGGTTTTCATGACAGCAATAATGATCTTGGGTAGAGGCTTTATTACTTACTTGATTGATATGGATTCTAATGCCATTATTCTGAAGTTGAGGTCATTAATTAGAATAACGCGTTGAGTGCATTTTTTGAGGGAATCATATCAACAATATCATCTCTTTTGATCATTAGTAACAATAAAAAATATTTTTCTTTCACAAACAACAAGATGCCACATGAAGAATTGGTCAAGCACTTGGGTTATTTGTTTATTTTTGGCCAATAATTATGAACTGGAGACAACTAGGGTGCCTCCAACCACTTCTGATGACAAGTGGAACTTCAGTTAACTTCATTGAAGCTACTTGGAGTTAGGGATGCACTACCACCTTGATTTGGACATGTAGTGACATGTGTTGAGTCACATTCAGTTAGACTTAGTCATCTATTGCACTCCTATTCAGTTAGGACTTGGTGTGACAGTCAGTTATTGATCAGTTTAGTGGTTAACTTAGTGTGTTTAGTGTGTCTGACATTCAGTTAAGCTACACTCATCCATGTAATTCGCATGACCTCCTTAAGTATTCGAATTAGCTTGGCATTCATGCATTCTACGTGAGACTGTATTGTATTATTCACTCTATTATTGATTATAAATAACTACAACCTCCTATTGCAGTACCGTTGCATCATTTTCATGTGTAATTTTTCAATTGAATCACTTGTGAGTTTATACTTTGTCCAAGATTGTTGTGACAGAATTAATAATTTTTCATTATGCATATGAAATGTTTCTAACCATGTAACTGATGCAATTGACTTGTAGGAAATATTTCGTACAATCTCCTACAAGAAAAAGATGAGACTTGTTCCAAAGAACAAGTGATGACAATTCAAGATGAACTCCAACAAACATACGTGAATATGAACCTGAAGCTCCTAGGGTCAGAGACATCATGACGGAAGAAAGAGATTCAAAACAATATAAGAGAGCAGTAGATCCACCTCAAGAGATGAATACCATATTGGGCACAAGAGATATTCAAGATGAATAAAAGTATGGCAGGACTTCCAAACTAAAGTAAGATCCCTCCGATACACTATAGTTATGTGGCACAGTTGAGTGACATCATTGATGCAAACCCTTACAGCTATGGAAGAATCTATGATCAAAGAGTAACAGTTGATCATGGGGAATGATGTCTAGGATATGGTTCCTATACCTAAAGGGAATTCCATATGGATCTACAATAACAAGTATACAAAGCAAGGTTCTTATTTTGTCTCAGAAAGAATATACTATGGCATGCCATACTCTATTCACCAGACACACTTCTTCAGTAGAAGTATATATCAAGCAAAGAACCACCTGTGCATAATAGAATTTGTATGAGCTCAAAAGGAACCCATAGATAAGAATATCCAGCTACATAATGAGCTTGCATATCACTTAGAGTGATGAATATCTTAACCTTTTCTGCAAGGTTGAATATGGAAACCTATAGAAGATAACAATCTCACAGATGGGTGCAAGAGGAATTTTTCAATAGAGTTTAAGATAAAGGGATCCTGGTATCTAGTAACCTAAGATGGATACATAGAATATCAGTAGCAGAGGATGCTACCTGTCACTCCAATACAGACCACAGAGGGAGGATGATGCTCTGCTTTAGGGGGAGTGACTGCAGAATCTCTCTGAGTTCATCATGGTACGACGGGATGGAAAAATTCCTGATGGACTAAGGCTTTACCAAGAGTAAAGTGGGTTCCAACCTTCAAGGTTGAATGCGAAAGACTGGGATATGTCAATAACCTGACAGGATGAACTCATGGTAGAAGCAATGATGGAAGAATACTAGTAATTAATGGAGAATGATGTTTAAGATATAGTACCCAAACCAGAAAGAAAGAGTGTGGTATCTTCCAAGAGGATTTGCAAGATAAAACATGTTGTTGATGGAAGTATTTAAAAATACAAGGCAATATTTGTGGCTCAAGGATTCTCTCAAAGAGAGGGAATTGATAATGAAGAGACATTTGCTCCAGTAGCAAGGTACACTTCCATCAGAACCATCATGGCACTTTCTTCCATGATGAAATGGGATCTGCACCATATGGATGTAAAGACAACCTTCCTGAATGGTATGATTGAGGAAGAGGTTTACATCAAACATCCACAAGGATTTAAAATTTGAATACATAGTAACTCGTGTATTTAAGTTGAAAAAGGATCAGTATGGACTAAAGCAAGCTCCTAGAGCTTGGTATGGTAGAATAGATAGATTCTTAACAATATTGGGCTTTACCAAGAGTACAGTTGATGCTAACCTTCACATAAAGGTTATGGATGATGAACTAGTCATACTATTATTGTACGTGGATGATCTATTTCTGACTAGAAATGAGAAACAGATCATATATTGCAAGAAGAATCTAGTTGAAGAATTTGAGATGAAAGATCTTGGATTGATGCATTATTTCCTAGGGTTGGAAGTGTAGCATATCCTAGAAGGAATATTTCTGAATCAGGGAAATTATGCAGTAGAAATATTGAAAATATTTGATATGTTAGATTGTAAAGCCATGGCCACACCCATAGACGCCAACCTAGAGTTGTTTTCTGGTGATACATTAGAGTTAGTGGATATGACTCAGTATAGACATATTATTGGGTCATTAATGTATTCGACGAATACAAGGTTAGATATATGCTTTGTTGTGAACACCTTAAGTCAGTATCTAGTTAAACCGAGGCAGGTTCACTTGATAGCTGCAAAGCATGTGATTAGGTACCTAAAAGGTACGATAGACGTGGGACTTTACTATGGTAGAGATCATGACTACATATTATATGGATATATGGATTCAAATTGGGTAGGAAGTGCTGTAGACATAAAGAGAACCTCAGGTGGATGTTATTGTCTGGGATTCTCCATGATCTCATGGTTTAGTAAGAAATAGTCCAATGTTTCTCTCAACACAGCTGAAGCAGAGTATATAGAAACTTGATCCGCTATTTGAGAAGCCATATGGATTTGGAAATTGATGACATGTCTATTAGATCTGGAGTTGGATACCACAATGATTCTATGTGACAACCAGAGTTGTAGAAAAATGACATAGAAATATGACAACCAGAGTTGTGTTCCATGATAATTCAAAGCACATAGAAATATGATATTTTACATAAGGGATATGGTACTGAAGGGAGATATAAAACTCTAGTATGTGAGTACCGATAAGCAAGTTTTTGATGTGTTGATGAAGCTTCTATGACAAGCTCGTTGTAGTTCAAACATACTTTCCTCGCAAGGAGGAACATTGATGATGATACATATTTTCCTTGCAAGGAGGAATAGTGATGATGATATAGAATTTCCTTGAAAGGAAGAACAAGTCAAATATATAGAACTTTCTTGGAAATGAGAAATGGGTCGAAGATATAGAAACTCTTTGAAAAAGGAAGAACAAGTAAAAAATATAGACTCTCTTCGAAAAAGGAAGAACAAGTCAAAGATATAGACTCTTCAAAAAAGGAAGAACAAGTCAAACATATGGAATCTATTTGGAAAGGAGGAAAAAATTGAAGATATGGAATCCCCTCAGAAAGGAAGAGCAGGTCGACAATATGAACCCTCCTCAAACAAAGTGGGAGCAGGTTGATAATATGGATCCTCCTGAAAAATGGGGAGTGATAATGAGACTGACATCGATGATGGGATGACAGTGGTGCTCTAGAATGAAAGATTCCAAGTGCACTTGAAGATGTTGACAAGGTCCGTCATTCACTTGTGGATGATAGTATCCTCTCTTAAGGATGGAAAGTATAACACTCTGTTCATGAGAGTGGTCCTTACTAAGGATGGCCCTGTAGGTGTTACTCTTGCATGGAGAGTACCCACATTCATTTTTTGATACCATTGAATAACACTCGCTTAGGATTTGTCCTAACCTTAGTGGTAAGGATTATCTACGATGAGTCCTCACGGACAACGGGGCCAATATTTACATGCGATTGAGGTATGCTCTATAGAAAATACTCTTGTATGGATAGTATACCTACATTTATATGTAGATTCCATATAATAACACTTGCTTGGGAGTGGTCCTAACCTTAGTGGTATGGATTCTCTATGATGAGTCCTCACGGACGTCGTAGTATAACACTCACTTGGGAGTGGTCCTAACCTCAGTGGTAAGGATGTTCTACGATGAGGGCCGACATTTTGTTTGCGGTTGAGATCTTCTTTACAGACAATACTCTTGTATGAAAGAGTATTCCTACATGTATGTGTAGATACTATAGTATGACACTCACTCAGGAGTGGTCCTAGCCTTAGTGGTAAGGATGGTCTACGATGAGTCCTGACAGATGACAGGGCCTGCTTCTAGGTGCGGTCGAGATATGCATTCAATTGTAGATGATTCACCTAGTCGATACTATGGACCATTCTAATGGAGGATTGCATCATCCTTGGACCTATGTCCTAAAGTGATAGGGATTGATCATCCTACAAAGACATAATGGGTACTGCAGGTAGTGTGGTGGGAAGGGACCGATAATATCAAAGTGTTTCTATAAAGGATCAAGAAGGATTGAAGTGTTGTTGTAAAGGATCGAAAGGATCAAAGCATTGTTGCAAACGATTGAAAGGATCAAAGTGATCCTACAAAGGATTGAGAAGATCGAAGTTCTCCTGCAAAGGATCGAGAAGATCGAAGTGTTGTTACAAAGGATTGAGAAGATAGAAGTGTTGCTGCAAAGGATCGAGAAGATCAAAGTGTTGCTTCAAAGGATGAATAAGATTGAAGTACTACTGTAAAGGATTGAAAGTATCAAAGTGTTGTTGCAAAGGATCAATAAGATCAAAGTGTTGTTGCAAAGGATCAAGAAGATCGAATTGTTACTACAGAGGATCGAGAATATCGAAGTGTTGTTGATCCAAACCGTGCCCATGTGCACGCTAGGGACAATAGTCAACTGAATGAGTCGAGCTATATTATGAAAGAATCATATAATGAGAACCAACAAAGCAGGACATACACTTAGGTCGACAGAAAGTATATGAACAGACAATATCAAAGAACTCCAACCAATTTATTACTTCTTCTCCATGAAAGATGGAGGAATCAAAATTGTGCTATATTGCATTAGTGTACATGCTTATATAGGATGTTGAGATGCTTGGGTGACTACCCATTACGTTCAGTTACAAAGAAGATATAATGGTTCAGAATTTCAACCATCACAGACCTGTTGAGGTAGACCTGTCGAGGAGAACTTGTCGAGGCGAATCTCTCGAGGTGGACCGGTCAAAGCGAACCTGTCAAGACGGACCTGACGAGGCAGTCAGAATAGGTGAAGTAGTTGAATTGCTAGATTTTTTCAAAACTTGAAAACCTACCAACTACTAGTTGGATCATTCCTCGTTCCTTAAGAAACAATGGTCCCCATTGTGTATTCATTTAGGTGAGGAGACTTGTTGGCCACTTCAGTAGCAGAGTACCATTTTCCTTCCGTAGGAATTTTTCCAACTTTAGCCACTTGAAATAAGAGAATGGATTTCATCCTTGTATGGCATATGCGTCATCAAAAAATGGTGTCGCAAAGAAGAGGTTCCTGAACATCTAAATGGATGTCTTCAGGTTCTGCTATCTGCAAGTCATTATGTTCCAACAATGGTGCATGGTATGGTCGAAGAAGATCTACACTAAAAACTGGATGTAGGCAAAGGAATGCAAGAATGTTGAGCTAGAAAGTGTTTTCTCCAATATTTGTAAGGATACTATATGGACCATATCACAAGGGTTTCATCTTTCTATATGGACCAGTGAAGTGCTTTTTCTTTAGATGTAACCAGACCTGATCCCCAATTTGGAATGAATGAGGAATACGATGCTTGTCATGTCGAGCCTTAGCTTTTGCATTAGCCCATTGCAACATTCCATGTGCTTGCTTCTAAATGTTGTAGATGTGATCTCTGAATTTCAATTATTTCTACACTTCTCGTCCTTCGAAGTCAAGGTCGTTCGACTATGCCAAGGAACTGATTAACTCGATAGGAGCCGAGGGTTGAAATATGTAATAGATCTCAAATGGACTCTTTCCTATGCATCTGTGTTGAGCAAAATTGTAGTTGTGTTGTATGTATGGAAGGTTTTCATCTTGTGTTCGACAATGCTTGTGGTAGTACATGCGAAGCAGTTGTACAAGTAAGTTATTTACAACTTACGTCTATCTGTTTTTCTGCGGATGGAAGGTTGTCAACAATGAAAGTCTCATGTCGAGTTGTTGCTAGAGATTTTTCCAAAAGGTGCTGACAAATATAGCATCTATGTCAAATATAATGGTTGTTGGAAGGCCATATTGTTTCCACACATGTTCAAAGAAGAGTTGAACAGTATTTTTTGTTGTTGTAGTCTTCTTGCATGGTATGCATATAGCCATCTTGGAAAATCAATCAACTACTACTAATATCATGTCATGTTGATGTTTGGTAGTAGGATATCCCGTCAAGTAGTCCATAGAAATAGATTCCCATGGTCAACTAGGAATTGGAAGGGGTATAAACAGTCCTTGTCGATCGATTCAACGGTTTAGTAATGGCACAAACCATGCACGATCGAATGTACTTGTTGACATCAGATTTAAGTGAAGGATCATAGAAATAATTTGGAGGATAACAAGTGTTTTTGTGACTCCAAAATTTCCTGCAGTATTTTTGTAGTGTGTGTCCCAAATGACCTTATGTCGGTGCTCACCGGTCGGTACACAAAGCTATCCAAGCTTGTATAGCAATGTGTCCTTTAGGAAGTAGTCGGTAGTAGACAATGTGTCAGTCGGACGTTGTCAATATATTGCAGAGAAGTCGTAGTCCACTGAATACAACTATGGGCAAGTAGTGTTTTCATAACCCTTCATACTCATTACTATAAACAATAGTGTAATGGATGTTTTGTTGGACAATCGGCTGCAGCATTGGCTTTTCCTTTCCAATACTTAATTACCAATTGAAATTGTTGTAGGTAATTAATCCACTTGATTTGTCAAGCTATCTGTAGTTTCAACTAGGATGAAGTGAACTGCAAAGGTTTATGTTCACTGAGGATGATCAATTCCTTGCCAAGAATGTAGTGTCTCCATTGCTTAAGAGCTTGCACAATGGCGTACAATTCTTTTTCATACATCAAGTACCTTCTAACAGTGTCATTGAAAGTCTCAGAATGAAATGCGACTGGGTGACCTGATAGAGTGATCACTACGCTGAGGGCATAATTCGATGTATCTGTATCAATCACAAAGGGCTCATGCAAATCAAGTAACACAAGTAATGGTTCATTACAAAGCTTGTTTTTAATTTGTTCAAAAGCTTGTTGTTGTGTCGATGTCCATTTGAAGACAATTTTCCCATTTCCTTTCGTCAACTCATTCAAAGGCCATGCGATGTGGTTGAATAAAAGTATGAATCATCGATAGAAATTTTCCAAACCAAGAAAAATTCTTAGTTCATGAATTTTGTGAGGAATGGGCCAATCTTTGAGGATTTGTACTTTTTTTGAGTCGACATGAATTCCTTCAGAGTCAATTACATACCCCAAATATTTGATGTTGATCATTTCAAATGAGCATTTGTCCATGTTTAGATATAGTCGATGTTGTTGGAGAGTGTCGAAGATGTGTCGAAGATATTTGATATGTTCTTCCCATGATCGACTGAAAATCAAGATATCGTCGAGATATACAATGACACACTTACAGGTGAAAGGTTGTAGAAGGTAATCCATATATCTCATGAAGGTTGCAGGCGCATTGGTTAAGACGAAAGGCATATCTAACCATTCAAACTGTCCTTCCTTGGTCTTGAAAGTCATTTTCCATACATTGGTTGAGATTGGAATCTGGTGGTATCCCAACTTGAGGTCAAGTTTTGTAAAGAACTTAGCACCTTTCAGATTGTTGATGAGTTCATCTATCCATGGAAGAGGGTATATGTTCTTCACTGAAATTTTGTTGAGAGCCTGATATTCGATGCACATGTGCCAAGTCTCATCTTTCTTTGGAACTAAGATAGCTGGGCTTCCACAAGGAGAGGAGTTGGGGAAAATATGACCCTTTTTTAATCAAATCCTAAATTTTCCTGCGAATCTCTTCATTTTCGAGAATGGATATTCTATAAAAAGATGCATTAGGTAATGAAGAACCATGAAAATGTTCAATGGAGTGTTTTACCTGACATTGCAGAGGTACTCCGTTTGGTGCTTGAAATGCACTTCGGTATTCTTCAAGAATGCGAACGATCTGTTCCTGTTGTCAAGAGTTGTGCTAGTCGATGAGTCGACTTGTTGTTACAGTATTCCTGGAATGTTGAGGCCTTATCATGATTAATGCAAACTTTTTAGCATGATTGATAAGCTTCTTTGTTTGTTTGGAAGATATCATAGCAACCATTGATGTGGGTTGTTGCTTTGGTATGCCATACCATTGATTTTGGATTTTGACGGTCACCTTCTGAGGCCATGACTGATATGTACCATGTTGATCCCATAAGTAAGGTTTTTTGAATAGGGCGTCAGCTAAGGAAAGTGGTGCCACATCATAGAGTACTTCATCTTCAAAAGTCTTAATGAAGTAGGTGATTCTACATTAGCGTGTGATCCTTATTTCCTTCCCATCCTTCATCCAACTGATATTGTAAGGATGGGGATGTGGAGTGGTGACAATACCTAATTTCTTCACAAGATCTTCAGAAACAAAGTTCTTCTAGCTACCATTATCCACAATCAGATGTAATGGATTTTTTTGAACCCATATCCAGGTATGGCACAGGCGCTCTCGTTCCTCCTCATCGACGATAGTCGAGGAAGTCAAGGTGGTCAAGGTTGAATCCAAGAGGGTTGATGAATCTAGATCAGATTCTACTAGGGTTCTGTCGGACAAGTCAGATGTCGACAATTTTCCCAAAAATGTCATCCGAGCTTTGCATTCTGACATATCATGCCATAATGAACTGTGATAATCACACCATTTCCTGGTACGATCTTGTTTGTTGCGATCCCTCTTATCTTTCTAGAAATTATTCTTTTGATGATCGGTCTTTGGCGGAGTCGGCTGAGAAGGGTTCTTGAACTTGTCGAAGTCAGCTGGTGACTTCTTGTCAGTTGTTCGACCTGTTGGCATGTTTATGCAACATGATTTTCCTTTATGTTTAGCTTCAAGATTGTTGGTGTAATGAAATGCATTTACAAGTGTACTAATAGTTAGAAACTCCATCTCTTCCTGAATGTATGGGGATAAACTGGTGACGTACTTCATGACAAGCAATTTAGCTTCTTCTTGGACGCCAAGTCTAGCCACGAGTCGATAAAAATCTTCAGTGTAACTATGTATGGACTATTATTTCCATTGCCTTAGATACTGCCACTTATTATACTATTGTTCAAGATACTTGGGTGGGTAGAACTCCTTTAGGACATATTCGAAAAATTTTACCCATGTTTCTATGGGGTCATCTTCTTTTTCCATCTTTGTCAATAGATTCTCCCACCGGTAGTGTACAGAGGTTGCCATTTTTAAGGACGCAATGGTGATATTTTCCTCTTCGGAGAGTTGACTCACTACATAGTAAGATTCTAGTTGTTATACCTAATTGCCAATGGATTATGCGTTAATATTTCCTTCAAGGTTCAATATGTCCAGATCCATTTACACTTTAAAGGGGCTGATTTTATTGGAGTGATGTCATGTCAAGGATTCCCTGGAGTTTGAAGCGACTCGCATGAGAATATCACTAAATTGGGAGAAAATTTCGATGCGCTGGCGAGCAAGTGATTTTTCTATGAGTTGTTCTATCTCGCCAGTTGCATGTCTATTGTCTGCTTCTTCGGCCATCTCTTCTGAACTCAAAGGAAGCATCTGCTTGAGTTCTTGATTTTGCGAGTGTGTTTGAACAATCATAATTTAAATAACTTCAATAGAAGTGCTTACGTAACTTAATCTTTGAACAAGATCTTGCTCTGATACCAATGGTCCAGGTTGTGCCCAAGTGCACACTAGGGACAATAGTCAACTGAATGAGTCAATATCTATTATGGAGGAAGCATATAAGAAGAACCAGCAAAGCAGGAAATATACTTAGGTCGACAGAAAGTATACGAACATACAATATGCAATAATTCAAACCAATTTATTACTTCTTCTCCATGAAATATGGAGGAATCAGAATTTCTCTATATTACATTAGTGTACATGCTTATATAGGATGTTGATACACTTGGGTGACTACTCATTATGTTCAGTTACAAAGAAGTTACAACGATTCAGAAGTTCAACTGTCATAGACCTATCGAGGAGGACCTGTCGATGAGAACTTGTCGAGGTGAATCTGTTGAGGTGAACCTATTGAGGTAGTCAGAATAGGCAAAGCAGTCAAAGCTAGACTTTGTCGAAGCTTGACAACCTGCCAACTTCTGGTTAGATCAACTGTTGCAAAGGATCAAGAAGATTGAAGTGTTGATACAAAGGATCAATAATACCGAAGTGTCGATGCAAAGGATCAATTGATCGAGTGCTATGAAAGATAAAAGACTCAGTGTTGTAGAAGATGATGTTCTAGTACTAAAGACATTGAAGAGTAAATGTTCCAATTACTGATGATTGCGAAAAATTCCTATGATATATAGATGTATCACCTTGATCATGTTTGCAAACACTCTCTCATTACTCCTATTATATATGATGATATTTTCAGTAGAATAACCTTTTCATTAAGGGGGAGTGTTGAAATATTGTAACTTCAAAGGATATTCTAAATGTATTTTACCGATGTAACCCAAGGGATATGTTATCATTCCTCAGTCAGGATGTTACTATTGTAATTTTTAATCATAGAGTCATGAGGTAAATCTTCCATTGTAATTCGGGTCAATAGTAGACTAATGAATATAATATAATTTTATATTGAGTATTCCTAAATGAAGTCGGCCCAATCAGTTAAGTGGGGCTGACTTGTTATGTTAAAAGTCAAGTGACAAAGGAATATAAATAGAGGAGATGTGTTCCTCATTTGAACACACACTCACTTGTGTATAACGCATAGCAGAGAGAGATATATATATCTGTTGGAGGAAGGCGCACATTGTTGATGTATTTGTAACATTGGAATGTATTCACTTCTATATTTCTTATTGTATTTCATTATACCCCAACGGAGATGTTTGTTCCTCCGATCAAGAGAGTCATTAATATAATAAATTCATGTAAATTCATTTAGTTTAACCCTCCGTTGTAAGTCGCAGAAATAGTCCCCACAATTGAGTTGAGGTTAACCCTCCGTTATAAGTCGAGGAAATAGTCCCCACAATTGAGTTGTATTAGGGTTATTAGACTCTCCTAGTGAGTTCAGCCCTGTAGAGTAATTGTCAAGGGGAAAACAAGTATAAATAGAGAGTGAGACTCTCTATTTGAAACACACACTCACTCAACAGTATCGCATGAGTGAGAGAGTATTATCTCGCACAAGGGAGAGAGAGAACGGAAATTGAAGATCATCTTTTTATCTTTGGGTCTTACTTTTACTTTTGGTGCTCATTCTATCTCTAAGGAAGTTGCGGGGTTTTCTCCTTTATGGTTTCCTTGAGGAAAATTCTTTGTGTCTCTTGTATCTTTTGATTATTGTTGTCCTTGTTATTCTCTCAGATAAAATCCTAGATCATATTGATTAAATGATAAAAATCCAACATGGTATTAGAGCTAACCTAAGAAGAAGACATTGTGCAGCTACGGGAACTAGGGCTTCCTAGTTGAAGGTGTTCTCTCCATGGATCATCAAGCAAGGAGAGATAGGCTAACTCACCTCAATAGGGCACATCTATTTTCCTTTATGTTTAGCTTCAAGCTTGTTGGCGTAATGAAATGCATCCTCAAGCGTACTAACAATTAGAAACTCCATCTCTTCCTGAATGTACGAAGATAAACCACTGACATAATTCATGACAAGCAATTTATCTTCTTCTTGGATGCCAAGTCTAGCCATGAGTTGATAAAAATATTCAGTGTAACTCTGTATGGACTGGTATTTCCATTGCGTTAGATGCTGCCACTTCTTATACTGTTGTTCACGATACTTGGGTGGGTACAACTTCTTTCAAACATATTCGACAAATTTTACCCATGTTTCTATGGGGTCGTCTTCTTTTTCCATATTTTTCGATGTATTCTTCCACTGGCATTGTCCAGAGGTTAACATTTTTAAGGATGCAGTGGTGATATTTTCCATTTTAGAGAGTTGATTCACTGTGTAGTAAGATTCCAGTTGTTGTATCCAATTGTCGACAGATTATGCGTCAATATTTCCTTCAAGGTTCGGTATGTCCAGATCCATTTTCACTTTAAAGGGGATGATTTTATTGGAGTGATGTTGCGTCAAGGATTCCTTGGAGTTTGAAGTGACTCGCATGAGAATATCACTAAACTAGGAGAACATTTCGGTGCACTGGCGAGCAAGTGCTTTTTCTATGAGTTGTTCTGTCTCGCTAGTTGCATGTCTATTGTCTGCTTCTTCGACCATCTCTTCTGAAGTCGAAGGAAGTGTTGGCTTGAGTTGTTGAGTTTGTGAGCATGTTTGAACAGGAATACGTTAAATAATTTCAATAGAAGTGCTTATGTAACTTAATATTTGAACAAGATCTTGCTCTGATTCCAATGATCGAAGTTATGCCAAGGAGCATGACGGGGACAACAGTCGACTGAATTAGTCAAGCTCTGTTATGGAGAAAGCATATAAGAAGAACCAACAAAGCATGAAATATACTTAGGTCAACAGAAAGTATACAAACAGAGAATATGCAAGAATTCAAACCAATTTATTACTTCTTCTCCATGAAAGATGGAGGAATCAGAATTGCTCTATATTACATTAGTGTACATGCTTATATAGGATGTTGATATGCTTGGGTGACTACTCGTTATGTTCAGTTACAAATAATTTATAATGGTTCAGAAGTTCAACTGTCACAGACCTGTCGAGGTGAATATGTTGAGGAGGACCTATTGAGGCAGTCAGAATAGGCGAAACAGTCGAGAAGAGACTTTGTCGAAGCTTGACAACCTGCCAACTACTAGTTATATCATGTGCTGCAAAGGATCAAGAATATCAAAGTTTTGATACAAAGGATCAAGAATATCGAAGTGTCGATGCAAAGGATCAAGTGATCGAGTGCTGCGAAAGATAAAAGACTCAGTTTTGTAGAAGATGATGTTCCACTGTTGGAGACATTGAAGAGTAAATGTTCTAGTTACTAATGATTGTGAAAAGTTCCTATGATATATAGATGTATCTCCTTGACCATGTTTGCAGACAATCTCTCTCATTACTCCTATTATATATGATGATATTTTCAGTAGAATAACCTTCTCATTAAGGGGGAGTGTTGAAATATTGTAACTTCAAAGGATATTCTAAATGTATTTTATTGATGTAACCCAAGGGAAATGTTATTATTCCTCTGTCAGGATGTTACTATTGTAATTGGTCATCATATATTCATGAGGCAAAGCCTCCATTGTAAGTCGGGTCAATAGTACCTTAATGAATATAATGTAATATTATATCGAGTATTCCTAAGTGGAGTCGGACCAGTCAGTTAAGTGGGGCCGACTTGTTATGTTAAAATTCAAGTGACAAAAAGAGTATAAATAGAGTAGGTGTGTTCCTCATTTGAACACACACTCACTTGTGTATAACACATAGCAGAGAGAGAGAGAGATATATCTGTAGGAGGAAGGCACACATTGTTGATGTATTTGTAACTTTGGAATGTATTCACCTGTATATTTCTTATTGTATTTCATTATACCTCGACAAAGATGTTTGTTCCTCCAATCAGGAGAGTCATTAATATAATAAATTCATATAAATTCATTGAGTTGAACCCTCCGTTGTAAGTCGGGGAAATAGTCCCCACAAATGAGTTGAGGTTAACCCTTCGTTGTACGTCGAGGATATAGTCCCCACAATTGAGTTGTATTAGGGTTTGTTGAACTGCAAAAACACCACATTTTATTCATCTTTTACATACCTTTTATCACCTTTTTTCTATCTTATCCTTCGATAAAACCATTGATATACACCACTTTCATAATAAATATGGGTTTATATTAGTATTTTCCAAATCATTTATTTTTGAGTATTTTGAGTGAATTTGAGGTTAATTATTGAGAAAAATAACATATTTTCATTATACTTTAAATTTGGGTGAGTTTGGTGATATTTACAGGTGTATTTGAAGAGTCTTAACAAGCTCAAAAATGACCACCTAGCCTCAGATTCGAATTTCATCTTCGAGATGTGAGCTAACTTCAAGGAGAAGATCATGGAGATGTGGAAAGAATATTTCATGCAATATTTGTTGAGGATTTGAAGGTATGAGTTGTATATTTGTTGAGGATTTGAATGGATGAGTTGTAGATTTGTTGAGGATTTTGAGGGATAAGTTGAGAGAATAGTGGATCTATAATTATGATCAGTTATCTTGAATTCATGTATAAATAGGAGGGCTCTCTCCTCATTTTGGTCAGAGCCCTCTCTAGTGGTTTGGTAATAGGGAACTGGTTCATCTTTCTATATAGTCATGGATTTGGTCGTGTTGTAATAGATTTCATATTTTAGAATAGATAGTTTGATCTTTTCATCTTTCGATGTTTTGCTTATGAATTGTTAGTATAGATTTATCATGAGTTCACAAGTTAATGTCTATTGCTTTATATCAGTTTATTTTATGCAATGTTATGCTTTCTTAGATTAGATTTGTTTTCATGTCATTTCCTATTTTTATCAAGCTTAATTCAATTTTAGTCATGTATTTTTAATTTCAGTTGTAAATTCAGTTCAGCGACACTCTGCCCTTGCATATATTTTGTCTATACCTCACAAGTTTACACTCTCTCCGGGTTGAAAACTAAATCATTGGATATATTTATAAAAGTGTTTAATATTTTCCCCAACATTTTGGCGTCGTTGCCGTGGAGGTGCTAAAAGGGATCGGAGTTTAGATAGGTAGATAGTTCACTTTTTATTACATAAAAGTGGGGAGGGGAAACAGTAAGACGCAAGGACGACTTCACTACAAAAAAAAAATTGTGTGACAGCCTGACGCATCCACTTTAGTGGGTCACCCCAAATCCCTGTTGTTTCTACAAGCGTGTTTATTTTTCTGCAAAGTATTTACTTTTCCTGCAAAGTATTCATTTATTTTCTGCAAATGTGAGTTTGTTTTTATGCAAGTTTTCTTTTATAGTTTTATAGTGTAAAGTTTTGATTGCTTTTATTTTTTGGGATAGCCTTTATTTCATACTAACTTGCTTCTAACTTTGTAACTGTTCATTTTTTGTTTTGTACAGGTTTTTATGCACCTTTTTTTTCTGTTTTTTTGCACTCTTTTGTGCTACTTTTTTGTGCTTGTCATGTACTCCCTTTTTTTCTATTACTTGATTTGATTCTAATAAAATAATTTTAGGATGAGCATAAGCCTAGAGCAGCTCACCCAGATCCTAGCAGAAGCAGGGATCTCCTCTTCTCAAGAAGAGAAGATCTTAATAGTAGCTAAAAGATTTACTACTCCTCCTGAAGTAAAAGAAGAATCGACGTTAGAAGAATTATGCACATCATATGAGGAGCAATTATGTGAGAATAAAATCGATAAGGATGAAGAAGGGATCTCAGGTGATCAAAATCATGAAGAATATCCTACAAATGGAAGCTGCGTCAAACAATGGATCCAAGTAAGTACTAGTTTAAATCAGTTTTGTTTTTGCTTTTATTTCATTAACTTACATTTTCAGCACTTAATTTCGCATATTTTTAGACATCTTAGATTTCATTCTATGAAATTAGATTTGAATTTCTGTTTAGTTTTGTAAGATAGATTGTTGCATTGGAAATTTCATTTTATGTAAATAATCTTTAATTTCCAATTAGAATATCTAGGGTTTAGTTTTTATTTTTCAGTTTAAAATTAGATTTGTTTTTAATTACTATAATGTTTTTATTTGTTAAAATTTTATTTCTAAATAGTCTTAATTACTACTATTTTTTAATTTTATTAGGAATTAAAAATAATTTTAATCTTTTAATTTAAAAATTTTATGGTCTCTTTTCATTTTCATTTTTCATTTAATAATTTTCTAAGTCATCCTAGAAATAAAAAAATTGCATTAAAAATTAGTTTCTTTTAATAATTAAAAATAAAATTAATTAATTAATAAACAAAAAAATATAATAAACAAATATACATATCATTTTGCATTAAGAATTAGTTAGGTTCTTATCCTTTGAATCTAGAAGTACTTTTTAATCTTTTATTAGGAATAGTATAAGAAAGCAATGTTTATTCATTTTAAATATTAGTTTTAAGTTTCTTTAAAAAACTAGACCTATAAACATTAGAACATTTTAAAATTTAATATTAAGCATTAAAATTAAAATACTAAAAATTAAAACATTAATATATGCCTATATAAAATAAGAAACTCTAAAAAATAAAATGATGTAATTTAGACAAATAGGCATTAATATATATATAAAAGAAAAAAAATTTAAAAAATAAATAACATAGATAAGTTAAATAAATAAAAAGAATATATATAAAATAAATAGAACAAAAAAGATTATTTCAGCCCTTCATATGGAATTTGCAAATAGTCTATCATACGAAACCTACAAACGTAAAATTAATTCTTTTCCACACATATGCTAGACTAAATTTTAATTGACTATGCAAAAACCCTTTTTGGCTGCAGTTCCCAGCACCTATATAGAGCCTATAAGAGGAAGATGGTGGCGCTGCACCCCATCAGCGTTAACCCTGTAAAATGGTTTCAGAGATTCTCCTAGATGTGGAACTCATGTGTGCTCAAAAACATGATCTATTTTAGTAAACCATCTTTCCATCTCTCTTGTTCCAAGTTTGAGCTCTTGATTGCCTCTTCCCTCAAACCCAATAAAGATAAAATTTATAGGAATGGGAAGGTACATAGCATCCACTTGAGACATCTTCAGGTAGGCTACAATTGTGACTACCTTCGTGTAGTTCACCAAAGCCTTCTTTCCTGAACCAATAGATTCTAAACTTTGAAGGTCCTCAAATGCACCCCTCAATATGGTCTCGCTCCAGAAATTTCTTTTTCCCTTCAAGTTGAATAATGATAGCACAGAATGTCTTGCACTTTTACGTGCCCCTGTTATTGTAGTTGTTGTTGAATTAGCTATTGAGGCCAGGACAATAGAAACGAGAAATAGCATGATATATAGAAGATCATGACATTTGCAAGAATGATGGGTGGATTCGAATTCCCCATCTAAGCCATCGATCCTTCGACCGCCTTTGTAAATCCTTCAAATATTAACTATCTGATGAAAACTTCGATGCGTAATCAAATAGGTGTAAGAGAATATGAATAATACAGGCCTTGATTCCTGTGAACATCACTAACAAGGATGGAGATTTGGGATATATTTATCTTGGTTCTAATCTTGATATCATTAGAACGAAGATTAATTTGGCCTGATGAAGATTCAAGAAACTAAAACAATATTGAAGTATCCACGATCACAGATGGATTGTGTAAATGATTAGAACGGAACTATCAGTTTTATTATTATATAGCCCTTATTCACTTTCAATGTCGTATTGATTGACCGCAACAAAGCAATGAATAGGCACCCCTCTTTAAGGAGATCCTGTTGTTTTATCACCTAGTAAAGCAGAAACCGTTGCATTTGCAACAAATTAGGTTGACACATCTCCTTTCTTAATGATCTTGAGTTGTTGTATTGGCGAATATCCTTTTTCTAGTAGTGAATTCCATAACAGTTTGGAAATATTTTAAATCTATATGCACATGATGCGTTGCAATTTTGAACTGACAGTAACGTGTTGACCTCCTCATGGTTGGATAACTCTCTTATCTCGCAAAGGTGGATGTATGTTTTCCAATATTTAAGTGTTGGAAGTTTTGCATGTGATTCCTTCTACACAAATGGCGAATTAGTTACTTGACATCAATTGACATTAAACTGAACTCTGTAATCCCGGACATGATTAACTTCAATATGGAAAACATAAGTGACATATGGAAGCATTTCTCCAACTCAGGAATATATTCTTCAACATTATTTCAACACGTTGAAACTTCCTTTGAAGCCCATGCAATCTAGTAACAAGATATGTGTGGGTTTGGAATCACAATCTTTCTCTCTAACGTGGCAGATTTGCGAAAATATTATGTTACCTCTTTCTCAGCGATTAGGTGAAACAAACTCAACATAATTATAACATATTATGTGATTTTATTTGGATACCTGCAAAGACAAAAATCAAATAAAATTGACTCATATCAATTCATACAATGGGGTAGTGCTGAAGAAATGATTGATTGATAAACTGGATGAATGAGTCTTTCACCAAGAACTCACCGATTGATCCAACAGATGGATGGAAGCATCCTGGATCTCCTCAAAGGCTTGCATGAAACACTCATTAGAGGAAATTTGGGGTCTAAAATGGGCCTTATAAGAAAACGTGCCAAAATAAGTTTTTGTGAGTTGGAATTCAAGAACCAATAGAATTTCAATAAAATAAGTCAACCATAATGGTTGAATTGACATATTTGTCATTAAAAAAAACTACTTTTTTTGTTCGTATTTTCGACATATCTCATTGTGTTTTTACTCAAAGTTCGATCGGGAGAGCTTGTTGGATGCGGAATTTGATTCCGCATCCAACGAGTATCCACACTGCATACTTTTGAAGGACCCCGCTACCCCAAAAACAAGAAATACCTGAAAAAACGTGATGATGCTACCCCAAAAACAAGAAATACCTCAAAAAACGTGATGATGACATCATCATCACGTTTTTTTAGGTATTTCTTGTTTTTGGGGTAGCGGGGTCCATCAAAAGTATGCAGTGTGGGTACTTGTTGGATGTGGAATCCAATTCCGCATCCAACGAGCTCTCCCGATCGAAATTTGAGTAAAAACACAGGGAGATATGTCGAAAATACGAACACAAAAAGTAGTTTTTTTCTTTCTTCCTCCAAAATTAATCAATATTATTTTATTATTTTAACTATTATTTTATTATTTTCCTTAGGAGGCCCATTTTAGACCCCAAAATTCCTCTAATGTGGAAAACATATATGCATTGGATAGATCAAGGATCCAAGTATCCCTTCGGTCATCCAAAGAGAGCACAATGAGAGAGTATGGATAAAGGTGCAATAACGCCACTACAAATGTAGATTAAACTGATGTAACTACACGGTGTCTCCTGGACTGGTTAACTGGCTTTCTTATTCCTGGTGGGATTCTTTCTGGCTCTTATTCCTTCCTTTATCATTGCAAAGAATCGCCCATAGAGGAACACGTAGATAGAATCCCTAGTTATCCTCTTTGTTAAATATCCTTAAAATGTAAAAACTTCGGGATCTGAGGTTATCTATAATTTAAGCAATTGCTTTTTTTATGGAAACGCATGTTGTTGTATCGAAGCCCGTGAGCAATGCTCTATGTGAAGGTAATGGATCCGTCTTCCAGCCCCAATAATCCCAGCATTCCAGTCATCAACTGGAATCCTAGAGTGGAATCCCAAGGCTGCATGCCCACTGCCTCCTCGAATGAGAGACGCTATTCCTGTAGTCAAAATTGATAAGAAAACTGCAAATCGCCTCAGAAAAATCCATTGGAGCGCTAAATTGATTACTGTTTGTTGCGGCAGAACTCATTCTGATCCATATGCATAACAATACGAAGCCTCTATCGTGCTCTCTGGACACTCTCTAACCATTGAATCAGGCGTTGAAGCAGTATTTTCTCAATCTTTAAAGTTTTGTTTTGCAACACATTAAATATTTGCATAAATAACAGGAAGTCCAAAATGTCAATAGTTATCTAGAATATATTAAGTCATTGATTCTTATTCCCATTTTTTTAATCAAATTTTCATAAGATCAACAGGCCAGTTACAGGAAGGAAAATGGGGAAAAAGGGTCTGCTGCCTCCATCTCCATCATATAATTTGTGCAGGTATTCTACTTCTCTTCTGTGTGCAAGGTTGGTAATCTGATAAAATTTAAAGCCACAATCTGTTGAACCATTAAGCTTGATTTCTACGTGATATCCCACAAAACCAATGTTCTGTGTTCTGTTTTTCCTCTATATGTAAAGTCCATGCAATGGTGTAGTTTTCCTATTTGTTTACTTTGGCATTAACATAATATGGGTATATATACATGCCCTCATGTTGAACTTTTAATTTCCTAATGGTTTCCCGTTAAAACTCGGATTTTGGGGTTAGAAACCCTGTGAAATTACATTTTATACTGTTCATTCTCTTGATTTCAACTACACATTTCAGTGGTTAGCTACCGAAATTCAAGGGTGGGTAATCATATTCTTTTTTCATTGGTTAATGGTCAAATTTGGCAAGCAGAGAATTCGGGTTTAGCTAGTCTTTATCCATACTATATTACAAATCATCTATTTCAAAGTTATTGATAATCTGCGTAGAGTTAAATATATAGTCCTGAAGAACACACGATTTGGATTCTTTTTGTAAACTACTTGTATTTGTTAGAGGAGGTTCTCAAGAACATTTTGCCATCAATTTTCATAAGAATTTGATGTCAGCATTGTTTGGCAGTTTGGAGTTAAACCCTTCTTCTGGCTTTACTTTAAAACCTGATATTGGAAGTGAAGTTGATTTGGAGTATTTTGGCTTAGAGAAAGGAAACGTTGTCTATTTTCTCTGAATTTTTTTTATTGAAAAATTTATTGACTTCTAGTCATATCCTTTTTTTGCCAAGGTTAGGTTTGTTTTGCACAATTTGTTGTATTATCATTTGAACAATTAAAATATTTTTTTTAAATTTAAAGAAGTGTAAAATCGTTGTTTTAGCTCTCGGCAATGAAACCAAGGACGAATTGCAATTCATTCTTAGTTGAAGAAGGGTGCTTCTCTTTGGTAGATTTATGCATGTGTGATGCATCTTGAAAGGACTGGAACTGAACACATATGTCACTTCTGACCAAAGTAAGATGAATCACAAGCTAGATGCTTTCCATAATTTCCATACGTGATCCATTTAAATATTTCAACATATGGAAATAGTTTTGCATATAAAACCGTCATTTTGGTTGTGGTACGTAATGAGAGAATAAGATTTTTTTATATATTTTATTTTATAATAAAAAACAACCTTTTTTATATATTTTATTTTATAATATAAAAATAACGACATTGAAATTAAAGAAAAAATAAACAATATATATAACAAAACAAAAACCAAATTTAAAAAAATTAATAAGCAAAGACATTTAAAAAAAAACGTTAGTTTGTTTTGTTTTGAAAGGTTTAAATAAAAAGAGATAATAAAAGTTTATATATATATATATAAGGTAACACAAAGTTTTTTTTTTCAGAATATGTTTTATTGTTACTTTGACACGGTTTTGTAGTATAGGGTTAGTTAAGAATCTATTTTTTATTTTTATTACAAAACATTTAAAAAACACATTCAAAACAAAGCTTAAAATATATATATATATATGAAAAACATAAAACACTTAAATGTTATAAAGTTAGTATGAGTCTTTGAAAATGAAGGCAGCTGCTGTCGCAGCTAAGCCTTCTTCTTAATTTTTATTTCTGCACAGTGGGACCTGGTGCATCTTCCATTTGGGGTAGGTAGGTGGTTATTTCAAGCTGCTAAACTCACCATAAAAATTTGCTTGTTTGCACACTCCTCTCTATTCAGATCATTAAGATAATCTGCTTTTAGAGGGGTCGACCCTCTCTCCCTATTGTGCAGCCATGACATAAAGATGCATATTCATATCTATATACATAAACTTATAAGATTAGAATAAACACATAAAATTTGTTCATGTAAATAAATAAATTTAAATATATATATATATATATAACAACTTCAAAAATAACAATAAAATAATTATGATAAAACTACAAAATTTAAAAATAAAAAATTAAATTAAATTAAAAACTAAACATATAAATAAATAAAAAGTATTAGCTAATAAATAAAATCAAAAAATTTTAAATTTTAAATAAACTTGGAACTTCTCAAAATTTTATGATTACTATGCTAACTTGTTTTCGCAAGTCACTCAGAAACAGGTTTCGACAAGAAGGGTTGCTACTTTCAGGTTTAAGAGCATTTTATTTATTCTCTTTAACCTTTTGTTAAACACATGTTTTCATGTATTTTCAATATGCTCACAAGTTTGTTGCAGAGAAATGATAACCTTTTTTTCAGGTTCAAAGACAAACGAATGGCATACATAATTGATTTCCAAAATCGCAGAAAATTTTCAGAAACATATTCCGTTGAAAGCTCGAAGGAGTTGAGTTTTCCCTTGTGTATGTCATGACATTTGCTGCCACAAAGAATCCTTTCAAAAACTAATTATGCCATGTCATGATTACTTATCTTTCTCCTTCCAATCTTATTTCGCCATCCATGTTAGAGTCTACTGTTTCCCTACCTTATATATCATGACTTCCCGCATGTATACCTTTTCTGAGTCACACACATTTTTCTCAAAATTTTATGATTACTATGCTAACTTGTTTTCGCAAGTCACTCAGAAACAGCTTTCGACAAGAAGGGTTGCTACTTTCAGGTTTAAGAGCATTTTATTTATTCTCTTTAACCTTTTGTTAAACACATGTTTTCATGTATTTTCAATATGATCAAAAGTTTGTTGCAGAGAAATGATAACCTTTTTTTCAGGTTCAAAGACGAACGAATGGCATACATAATTGATTTCCAAAATCGCAGAAAATTTTCAGAAACATATTCCGTTGAAAGCTCGAAGGAGTTGAGTTTTCCCTTGTGTATGTCATGACATTTGCTGCCACAAAGAATCCTTCCAAAAACTAATTATTCCATGTCATGATTACTTATCCTTCTCCTTCCAATATTATTTCGCCATCCATGTTAGATTCTACTGTTTCCCTACCTTATATATCATGACTTCCCACATGTATACCTTTTCTGAGTTACACACATTTTTCTCATTTTCAATTTATCTTTTTCCTTATGAATAAAACCATTCAATTTCCTTTCCATGACTACATTACTTTGTTATCCCTCCCATAAAAATTGTTTGACCGTGAGATCTTTCATCTATAGTCCTACCACTCATTATGTACAACTTGTGTTGACCGATGTGGGATTCCTTAAGGCCCACCTTTCAACAAGTCTTGCCCCATCAACCTCGAGACCTTATCTGGGATAGAGACTATAGTTTATTTTCAGTACCTTGAGGCTTGCATGCCTTAATGGCAAGTTCTCTCACTAACAATCATGGGAATACATCAATGTCCCTTGATCATTAGATCTTGCAAGTGGCTCGACATCAACTCATTTATTCGCACTTTGCACGATGTACTTAGGTACCTCGGCACTCATTGACATCAATGGTGAGATTTCCTCGAATTGGTTAACGGCATTCATCAATGGTCAGTAATCCAATGACTTCTTTCCATGTTCGACATCGACACATTCATTCTCATGGTAAGGATTGTACCATTGGGTTTTGTAGCGGGTGAAGACTATATACTTTTCATGACACCATCAGCAGTTTTATAGCAGCATACTTCAGCCATATTATAGTACCACAGTTCTACTTTCAGCTCTCATCTTTTACTTCATCCAACCAAGCAGCAGTTCAATTCCTTCACTTCACATTCTATGATTCAGTAGCAGTAGCCACATTCCTATTGTATAATTCATTAACTTTTTTGGGTAAGTGGAGGTATGTTGTTTTCTAATCTTTAACCATGTAATTCCTTAAATTCTATAAAATGAATGAATTTGGAAAATTCCCTCACTACATTGCCTTTCTCCTTTTTATAAACCTAATACATCTTAAGTTTTGGGGAGGGGGGGCACTATTCATTATCATTTTATGTTTTCATCATCTCATTTACCCTTAATCAACATGACTTTCGTATCTATATTGACGTGATTCATAATATGAAGAAAAGGCTTTCTAATATACATTTTTGGTTCACCATTTCTAATGCATAAATCTTATGTATTGCAGCAAAAATACAAGTAAAAAATGATGAATGATGTTAACACAAGAACCAACATTTGTTATACTTATGGTTGTCACACAAGAACCAACCATGAGAAAAATTGTTGCCACTTTCCACTCATGCATTTCAAATCCTGGAATGATTTACTGTTACATACCATCATCATGTGAAGCCCAGTTACAAAGCCAAAAGTTAAAAAGAGAATCAATGCACAGTTACATGAGGACATGCAACCAATCAAGTTGGGGGAATGTTGAGCCGCAAAAACACCACATTGTATTCATCTTTTACATAGCTTTTATCACCTTATTTCTATCTTATCCTTCCATAAAACCATTGATATCCACCACTTTCATAATAAATATGGGTTTATATTAGTATTTTCCAAATCATTTATTTTTGAGTATTTTGAGTGAATTTGTGGTTAATTATTGAGAAAGATAAAATATTTTCATTATACTTTAAAGTTGGGTGAGTTTGGTGATATTTACAAGTGTATTTGAAGACTCTTAACAAGCTCAAAAGTGACCACCTAGCCTCATATTCGAATTTTATCTTCTAGATGTGAGCTAACTTCAAGGAGAAGATCATGGAGATGTGGAGAGAATATCTCATCCAATATTTGTTGAGGATTTGAAGGGATGAGTTGTATATTTGTTGAGGATTTGAAGGGATGATTTGTAGATTTGTTGAGAATTTTGAGGGATAAGTTGAGAGAATAGTGGATCTGTAATTATGATCAGTTATCTTGAATTCATGTATAAATAGGAGGGCTCTCTCCTCATTTTGGTTGGAGGCCTCTCTAGTGGTTTGGTAGTAGAAAATTGGTTCATCTTTCTAGATAGTCATGGATTTGTTCCTATTGTAATAGATTTTATATTTTAGAATAGATAGGTTGATCTTTTCATATTTTGATGTTTTGCTTATCAATTGTTAGTATAGATTTATTATGAGCTCACAAGTTAATGTCTATTGCTTTATATCAGTTTATTTTATGCAATGTTATGCTTTCTTAGATTAGATTTATTTTCATGTTGTTTCCTGTTTTTATCAAGCTTAATTCAATTTCAATCATGTATTCTTAATTTCAGTTATAGATTCAGTTCAACGACACTCTACCCCTGCATATATTTTGTCAGTACCTCACAAGTTTACCCTCTCTCTGGATTGACAATTAATTCATTGGATATATGTTATAAAATTGTTTAATATTTTCCCCAACAAGGTTAACAGACTCTCCTGGTGAGGTCGACCCTATAGAGTAATTGTCAAGGGGAGAACAAGTGTAAATAGAGAGTGAGACTCTTTATTTGAAACACACACTCACTCAACAGTAGTGCATGAATGAGAGAGGAGCATCTCGCACAAGGGGGAGAGAGAATAGGTGTCGAAGATCATCTTTGTATATTTGGGTTTTACTTTTACTTTTGGTGCTCATTCTATCTCTGAGGAAGTTACGGGGTTTTCTCCTTTATGGTTTCCCCGAGGAAAATTCTTTGTGTCTCTTGTATCTTTTGATTATTGTTGTGCATGTTATTCTCTTAGATAAAATCCTAGATCATATTGATTAAATTATAAAAATCCAACATGGTATCAGAGCTAACCTGAGAAGAAGACATTGTGCAGCTACGGGAACTAAGGCTTCCTAGTTGAAGGTGTTCTCTCCATAGATCATCAAGCAAGGAGAGATAGGCTAACTTGCGTCAATAGGGCACATCTATTGGTGGTAGCAGTTTCTGAATCAGAGAAGTTTCACTGTACAACCGAAATACAACTGCAATGGCAGCTAATGGAAATTAGGGTTTCATGCCTAGAAACCCTAGAATACTAAATTTAGTAATCCTAAAACTTTCACTATAATGTGATATTGGTGAAAGATCTGTTATAGCCTGTTTTTGTTTCTCATTTTAAAGCATTTGCTTGTTCTTAAAGTATGGTCTTTCTTTCATTTTAAAGTTTTGACTTTAATTTCTTTTAAATTTTCCTTTGATTTTATGCTTATACTTATAGTTGATTTAATAGGTTTTCTTCCAATTTTGGTTTTACTTAGTGAAATTTATGGTTTTTAGGGGCTTTTAGAATATATATATATAACTTAAAGGTTCTAAAAAATATCATAAATTTTTATTTAAAACCATTTAACTAAAGTTTAACCATTTGCTGTGAGTTTTGATTAAAAAATTGTTAAAATAGATATTCTTGTAGCACAAGCTCAGAAAAGGTAAACAAGGGCGCTACAAGAAAATCGTGCTATTTGAAAAGTCGTGATTTTTGCTCGAAATTTTCAAAATTCACGAATGGGAGAAGTCCTTCACACCTGTCGATGAGTTTGATACGTGTTTCAGCCACAATAATCATTGTGACAAGTGTTGTGAGATCAGGAAAGGAATCATATGGGTGAGTTGCGGTTGTCTGGAGGTTATGAGATACATAGTACTGAAACGATAATGATTATGCACGATGAGGAAAATTTTCCATTAGCTACGCATTTCCTGAATGCATGAAGACCATAGAAGTCATGGGAAGACCTGGCAGTTTGTGATTGAATATTGAAGAAGGTCAGCAATTTAGGGTTTTGTAGGGTAACTGTTTAGCACTATCGTGGCAGCTAGAGATAGACTTAAGAATGAAATTGGACAGCTGGGAAGACAGGAAAGCAAATTTCTAGCAACCGAATCCATTATTCAGATATGTATGAAGCGAATTATTGACATGTTCCATGAGTTTGGGTTCACATTGACAGAGGATTAGTTATTGAGATTAACTTAGAATGCTAGTTCATAAACTCATTTTTTGCTCAATGTTAAATCTTCTCTGTCAGTAGAGTCGAAATACTTATCAGTTTGAGAAGTAAAATTCAGCTCAAGGGTTTAATTTTCTCAACATATGATTGACTGTTAAATTTGCAAATATTTGAATAGTGTTAAGTTATTTACTGAAGGACGCACTTTTAAGATCAATTATCTAGAATGAAGAGGAGTGGGAAAACAAATAAATTTGAACCCTTAGATATGTCTTGGGTTCAATATTTCCCTGACTGTGCAAGGTTATTTTTAAAAGCAGGATGGCTAAACTATTTTGAGAATATTGATGGACATCACATAGAAGTTTCATATAAGTTTGCTCAGGGATTGAACAATGACATAGTTACTTTTGACACCCTAAAGATTGAGCTGACTAGAGAGCTAATAGCAGAGGCTACAGGGATTCTTGATGAAGGTGAATATTGGTTCAAGAAGGTACCTTTTATCTTTGATTCACAGAATTACTTGCTTCCAAATGTTGTTGCAAACTGGGGTAAAGGAGTGCATATTCAGAAGTTCAAACCAGAGTGGAGAGAACTAATTAAAATTATACAAACCTATGTAACTTGTGAAGGAAGATATGCATTTGTATTTAAATATCATTTCAAATTTTTGCAACATCTAAATCATGAAGCAAAGATGAACCTTCCTTTATTTTTCCTAAAGAGTCTGCAAAATATGTCCAGTAAAGTAAAAGAGCATCAAGATCATACTCAACAGTCCATATTTCATCATGGTCTGATAAATTTAATCATAAGTACAGTGCTCCAAAAGAAGGAAAAGACCTGGGACTATTTTCTATTGTAGTCTTGGTTTCAATCTGAGCAAGAAGACCAATCAAAGAAAAGGAAGCTGAACAAAGGACAGAATTTAGTCAAGAAATTGAAGAAAAAGGTCATAGTCGAGATAGAAAAAGATAGTGTGCAAGGAAAGTCTGTGACACAAAGGGATGAAAATGCTGAAAATGAACAACAGAATAAGGTTGAGGAAGATAAAATATCAAAGGTTCAAATGCAGGATTTCGAGCATGTAGAAGATAGCCTTCATGAAAAAGTAAATCAGGGAGTAGATGAAAGTTTGTTAGAACAGGAACAAGTCCCTAGAGGAGTACAGTCAGAAGATAAGAAAATTCCATTGATTGATGAAGCCAGGGCCGACACTGAACAAGATTTATAGGAATAGTCTGAAGAAAAGTTGATGTCACAAGGAATCAAAATAAAGGTGGTTCAGTTAGCATCTATAAAACACCAAGGAAAAGCTTTGAGCATGCTGGGAGAGATTGGGGTAGGTTGGAGACTTAAGACCAAACCCAAGAATAAATTGAGATTGAACATGAAAAAATTGCTAAGCCCTAAGTTAGCTCAGAAGAAAATCACAGTGATAGAAGAATCTTCATCCCAAGAAGAGTTAGAAGAGAATGAAGGTTTGGATGTAAAAGAGATGAAAGGTAAGAAACAGGTTATTTCAAAGGGTAAGTCAGCCTTAACTGAAACTAAAATCTCAAAGATGTTAAAAGCGGTTCGAAGGAAAGTAGTTTTATACCATCATCAAGACTATTCAATGAAGCAGCACTCAGTCATGACAAGTTTTTGTGCAGACGAAGAAAAGATTGCAGAACCATTAGCTCAATGCAGTTTTGAAGTTAATGAGTTTCCAGGGGCTCCTGTAGCTATGACAGAGCAAAACGAGGAAGATGAGGAAAATTAAAGATTCCTTGGATGCCAGAAGGAATTCATTCAGCCTCAGAAGGAAAATGTATTGATTCAGAGAATGAAAATTTATAGAGAAGCATCAAACAATATAAGTATCAAATAGAATACATGCATGAAACAAATGAGGGGTTAGTAGCTGCTAACAGAAGATTAAGAGAATATTTAGAGGAGGTCAATAGCCATTATCAGAGTTAATTACAGTCTCTAAGGAATATTTGAAGAGGAAAAGACAGACACAAAGTCTGTGTGCAGAATTAAATCAAATTGTTCAAGACATAACACCGCAAAATCAGGAGCTTTCAAAAAGAGTCGAAGACCTAGAAGCTAACCATCAGAAAACAAGAAGAAAGACTCAAGCATTGGAAGGGATAGCTCTTTTGGCAGAGGTTGCTAAATATTTGTAAAATGCTTTAAATGATAGTGGTTATTAGTTAATTTTTGTAAAGAAGTTAGTTTAATATGTATGACTCTATTTTGTTAAGTAATTCGGTAGTATGACCTAAAAGGCAGTTTTTCAGTTATGTAACTGTTTTTGGGTAACTAAGATAAAAGTAATACTGAAGAAAGACAGAGGGTTCAATTTTGTGTACAAGGGGAGGATTTTAGCTACTATACAGAGCTAAGTTTCATAAACTCTTATGTATTTTCAATTACTGATTATGGTATATATGCAAACTATAAGCCCTGTTTATCTTATCTACTGGTTTCATTTCTAATTGGTTTAATCACTCAGTTTATAAATTCATTTCTTGTTTAATGTTATTTCTCATGAAATGCTTGTCAGCTATGGGTGAAATTCAGTAATGTACTTATATTGTTCTGGTTTATACTTCATATATGATACATCTCATTATTTCATTGTTGCATGATTTAGTGTTTGTCTTAGCCTTATGAGTTTTTACCCTCTTGTTTACAAACTGCACAACCAAAAACCCTAAAAAACTTGTTTTACTTATTTTTATTTATTGAGATTGTGTTGCCTTGTTCTTTAGTAGTCTAAGAACAATTTCTGGCACTAATAAGATCAAAAGCTGAAATTTTTACAGGCTGAAGAGAAATTTGTTTTGTACATTGTGTAAAAGTTTCAGCCTCAGATTCACTATACTTCAGGAGTTATGGTTCCTCCAAATCAGGGATCCATCCTCCTCTAGAATACAGTCATAAACATGAGACCTAGGAAGATTTACTATATCTCGGGCTAACAAGGTCCAAATGAAATTTTGGAAGATGTTGCAGATAGAGAATGTAATTTAATTCATATGGTAAAAGTTTCAGACCCTAAAGGTGAGACAGTGACACTTGGCAGTCTATACAAGTTTTCTATTCTGAACAGTCCTCAAATAAGTCACCTTGGGAAAACATGCATAAATCCCAATTAGTGAAACCAATTTTGATCCAACCTACGGTGTTAGAAAGAGGACATGAAATTCTACCTCAATTCAAAGTTTTAGTTACAAAGGAGTATTACTTTTGGAGATACCGCTGAAACGGTATTAGGGATTTCTGCTGAAGAAATTGGAAAACTAGGGCTTCCTATTTCAGGAGCTTTCCTCCATTGTTTTTAGAAAAGGAGTACATTGTATAGATCGCCTTGAAGAGGCCCATCTTTTTATATAAACATAATTTTGAAATTCCAAGTTTTGAAAATTAGAATTTCTCTAACAAACCCTAGATCATTCAGCTCCAGAACCAGGACGAACACCTCTAATCGGTTAGATCTAAATTTTTGTTATTTACATTTGAGGTTCTCATTTCAAAATAACTAATCATACTAGCCTGATGACAATCTTGGTGAAGATGACAGCTTCCAGGTATGGAAGTATAGGAACTCCGTGATCCTTGAAGAAATTGAATTAGATCAGTATTTCAGTAAAGAAGTTCTAAGAGCCGGAGGGAGATGAGGCTAAGGCTAGAGCCAATATAATAATTGCAGATTTTATTAAATATCTTCTCATCCCTCATGTGTCATCCTTGAAGACACCAAAAGGAAGTGTTTGATGCTGTGGCGAAGCAATCAAAGAATAATAAGATATTGTTATAACCACCTTAAATGGCCTCCAAGGATCATGGGATTCATTCATTCAAGGAATGTGTGCCAGAAGGAAGTGATATTTGTCCTAGGTTTATTAGCTATTCTAGTTAGGACAAGTTTTTATCTTAAAACCTTTTCGCCTTGGTTTTATTTTTCCTTTACTCTAAAGTTTTGGATTGTTTGGATTTCATTTTTTAATGTTATAGGTATTCACAATATTTAGTTTATTAACCTAAGCTCCTATAGATCATTTAAAGTTTATTCATACAAAATTTAATATTTAATAATACTTTTCCTATGATTAACATACGCTGGAAGCTCATTTTCATTATTCAAAAGCATGCATGCTGCCACCTTCCTGAAGTTAAGTTATGCGGAGGGTTATCAAAAAATAATGAAGTTGTTCAAGGCCCTGCATTTGCTCCTCCTCGCATCCGAGAGGCTATTTGGTGTGGTAGTACAAACTATGCTACTGAGAAAGGAAAAGAATTGAAAGACCCTAGAGTACAGTTCAGATGGAGAATGTTCATTCAATATAGATCAAAACTTGAAGTATCAGCAAAGCAAAATAATTCCACTTTTCGGTGTAAATTGTTTTGAAGAATCGAATACTTCAGGTTGTGCCACAGTTACTTATTCAAGGTTAGCCATCATACCAATGGAATCCATTCTTGATGGTTTGAAGCATCTAAAGGGTGACCTAGGTGGTGATTTTGATATTCAATCCAGAAATATGGTGTATGCAAAGTGGATCCAAGAGTCTGTCATATATTTTATCAAGCATTTCCAGATTTCATGACAGATTAGCAGTTTACTTTTGGTGCAGTTTTTGATCAAACAAAAATGAAATTAGAAAAACCAAACATGGATTTTTTTTGCAGAAGAGGTGATTTAAAGAAACCTCTTTCCATTTTTCAAGAGCCATCATATTTTAGGAAATAAAAGCGTTTCTTTGAGATCATCTTTCCACAAGTTTTGCCAAAATTCGCCTCCAATTAAAATGTTCAGTCAAAGATTTCAAAGATTTCATCAGGGGAAAATAAGAGAAAGGATTAAAGGAACACTAGACAAACAGTGTGGAGAGAACACATGTTGAAAAATGATAGAAATGAGATTGTATTTAAATGTTTGGAGTTTCATTTCCACTCCGGCCAGAAGCTCTGGAATTGTTTGTGTTTGTGAAAGGTTGCATTGAGAAAACTGTGCTTGGTGAGGTCACTAAGAGAATAAAGATATTATTGAAGCATGGACATGCATTTATATCTATGAAGCTAGATATAAAGAGAATTGAGTCTTTGCAGCCTGACATTTTTGCTTATACCGTGGGAGAATCTCTTTTGGTCACTCCAAAGAGTAAAGTAAAGTAGCAGCACCTTTGGACCATGAGAAACTGGTGATTTTTCCACCTGAATCAGATAGAATGAAGCTTTACTTTCTTATACATATATTGAGAAACATGCTTCCAAAGGTTATTGTGAAGGGTATTTCAACAGTGGAGCGTGGATTCATTAACCAAGATAAGGGAAAGTGCAACTTGTTAGTTGAAGGTACAAATCTTGCGGCAGAGAAGCAAATCAGGTTGTTTTGTTAACTGGGGGTTCTATTAATAGGATATTTGTTCTAATTTGGAGTAGCCACATTGGCATATTCGAGATTGAATATCTGCAATGGAAAAATATTTTCTTGAATTAAGATCTTCCTCAAATTGTGGATCTGAGAGCAAAGCATTTCCAGATGTATGAACGATACACAGTTAGCTTATAAGGAATGCCTTTGTAAAACACCAAATATTCAGTGAATACAAGAAATTAAAAAAAAATTATCAATGGTGTTATATTACATAAACGACCAATGTCAAGAAGAACGCCTAGGTGCCTAGTGCCACAGAATGTCCAACATCAAAATGTCAAACCACCTGTCCTTATTGAAAGCTTTAATAGCTACATGTGCATGGGATCAAAGAAGTTAACAAATATTTATCATATCCATATTTGAGGGATTTTATCAGTTTTTATAGGTAGGATTTATCAGGTGGCAGAACAATTTATGCAAATAAACAGTTTAAAAGGCACAAAATTAGCATCAGTGATCAACTAAATATTTTTAGTGATTTAACGAGTATTAGGTGGCAGAGTATATACAAACACAAGTTCAACAGTCAAGAGAACAACTCCAAATATTTTACAATTAATTGAAAATCATTTTTATGATATTTTTTTGTTGATGTAATCTTCTATAAAAGTCTGTCATTTGTAATGTAAAAGGGAGACACACATGGGAGTCGAGGAGGCTTGAAGCTTGTACAGTCCTGCCTATACTTTATTTTTGTAAGCATTTCTTTGCTTTATGAAAGACTTAATATATCTTTTTAGAGCTAGGTTTTGAACTGATATTGTGTGGATGTTTCTCTGGTTCTATTTGAACCCTTATTTACATTGTTGGTTATATTGATGTTTTTAGTGTAGCTACTATGTTTATGAGTGAACGTTTATGCTTATATGATATTTGCAATGTTATTTCAACTACCTATAATATATACATATGCTGCAATGATAAACTATTTGTTTATCATTTGTATTTATGTGTTTTGAATCCTATCTCCTGGATTTAAAGTTATATTGTCTTTCATCCTGCAGAATCGTATTCTTATACTTGTATCTTTTGGTGTTTTAAAATTATAGTCTCACTCTATATTGTCTTTATTTTGTATGCTTTTCCATTGTTATCCACTTATACTATGAAACGAGAACTATATACTATTAACGAGAACTCTACCCATAAAAACGATGATTTTTGCAAAAAAAACACCAAAAACACCCCCCAAATAGAAAAGTGTTGATACCAGTATACACGTTTTTTTTTTTTAGGGTAAAAAATAGAGCCATGGACTAAACATCCCATATTGTTGTTTAACAAAACTTTAAAATCAACCTTAAATTGGAAAAAAAGAAAAATTCTTGAAGAGATAAATTACAACTTTCTGGAAAATTGCATATTAAAGAAAAAACAAATTTCTCTAATAATTTCACCATTATAACCATATAGAAACAAATAAATTATGATGTTATTCATGATGAGATAATATATTAGACCATACAAGAACAAATGGTTCATATAAATATTCAAAAACTCCTCTAGAGTTTCAATTACAAAAATCATACTAGTAAAAAGCATCTAACTGCCTCTTCAAATTCATCCATGGATTATGACACCCCATCATCAAAAATTCCTGTAGAGTTTCAATTAAAAAAATCATACTAATAAAAAGCATCTACACTGCTTCTTCAAATTCATCCATGGATTCTGACACCCCATCGAAATCTACATTTTCTGCAGATGAAGGACTTGATGAAGATGTAGATGACCCATACTCTTCTCTATTATCAATGGGCGCACCATCTGAGTCTACATTTATGCCCATCATTTCAGATGTCATATTCCTTCCGGATCTACGGCTTGGTTTAACAAACTCCCATCTTGCAACTTCTGGCTGTGGCAGCAACCTCTTGATAATCTCTATAGTCTTGGAGCGGAGAGTGTCTTTCTTTGTCAACTTGAAATCATAAACAAGTATATCAACTTCCTCTAATTTCAAGATGTCAATGCGGCGGCGATTTATTTTTTGACCCCTTCTGTTTCTCTTTCTGCAAACCTTTTTCTCAACCACCATCTCTGCCTTGTACACACCATCAAATGGGTGTGTATCTGTTGCATACCAATGTACTTCTACTGATACTACTTCTTCATTTTCTTTATTGACCTTCATAGCTTTTGCAATCCAGAATGGATATTGACGTGGATCATCTGTAGCCAAAACTGCAATCATGCAACCCTCCTTGATATCTTGTACTGAGCCCCTGTAAAGGTCTTCCATCTCTCGACGCTTTGCGGATGATCTTCTAGAGCCAATATACATTTCTCTTTCCTCTACTTGAGAAAACTCAACAGCTCGAGGTTCAACATTTGTTACCTCGTTTTCATTTGATAAACTTTGTGGCCAAGCAAATGGAGTCTTCAAAAATATATCTCCATTTGTAGAGTTTGAAATTATGTCACTCTGCTCTATGAAAAAAGACTCCCACCAAACGGAATCAACAAGATCAAAGTACTCATATGTATCTTCAATAGACTTTTTGATTTCTTCCAAGCATTGAGAAGAATCAACATCTCTACTATATCGCCTTGCATTATGAATCTCTGTAGATGATTGCAATAACAATAAATTTGAAGCATACATTTGATGACTTGGGATGAATTTCAAAAATGCCAAACCTGATGAAGGCCCCCATTATGTGCTAGTTGAGTACTTCTTGCCCCACAATAGTGTTTTTCCATCAATCTTTTTTATACAAAATTGATGCTGAAAGCTAATGTCATTAATTTTTTCAATGCACCTTTCCTCAGCATGTGATCCAAATAGAAATCTTCGCATGTCAACAGTTTCTTCCAATTTATGTACAGTAGGCTCTGGATGGTATGCTTTCCCTATAATTTCAATCAACGATGGCAGGCTCCCGACTTTCTTCCTCCTCAATGTCCTTGCAAAATGGATGAACATTTGATCAATATGATCATGTGTATGCCCAACAAGAAGGAACCCAACTTTACCTTCTTAAAAATTCCCAATTCCATAAGCATGCTTAGATAACCAAACACGACCTGGTTTTTGTTTTCCCGGCTTGTGTTGTCCAATTGTAGATATAGAACTTCTGGAAGATCACCAGGACAATGATTAATGACATGGTGAATTATGTTGATGGTCAAATTTGCATCATTGTGAATATTTGGAGCTGTAAAGTAAACCCTTAGAATCATTTCACCATTAAAAACCATACACCCAACCAAGTGAAACTGAATAAAATTCTCCTCCTTTAAATTCTTTGGCACACGGAAAAAATGTGGCAAGAGTGTTTTTTTCTGATCCATGCCATCAATTATCAAACCCATATACTTATGTGGAGCATCGTAACACTTCTTGCGATGTTTGTACAATTTTTTCCGTTCATTTGATTGTCGATTG
>LPNX010878138.1:386564-407408 GCA_001517045.1 Pseudotsuga menziesii | reverse complement strand
TTTTTTGAAAATAAACAGCAATGAAACTTTAATAAAAAATCAAAACTTTAAATAAAAAATCAAAAAGCCATGGCTAGCAATAGCTCGCGGCTTGGGCTCGGGCTCGAGATGAACAACTGAGGCCTGAGGGTCAATGCACCAGAGACGCCCGCGAAAGCATCCAAATTCCAACAATCTCTCAACAGTCAACCAATGGGTCACGACCGCCAGCTAGCACACAACAGCTACAGCTTCGACTCAACGTCGCGACTCGCGGATGCTTGCAGCTCAGGAGTCAGAGAGTGTATTCTCTGTCGTCTGAGTGCATTTGGTGCCAATGGTTCAACCTTATCCGTCGAGAGGGTGAAATAACCCGACAGTAAACCATTAAACCCGCGCCTGAACCTTTAGCGTTAGGTTTTTTTAAGAGGTTCGGCGAACCTGATGGCCAAACCAACTTGCCTTCAGGTTCGACACGAGGTTTGGCTATCAGGTTCGCCGAACCTCAACGAATTTTTCAATTTCTTTTAGGTTCGCCGAATTCCAAACCTGAAGGTTCAGGTTCGGCGAACCCTGTGACATAGGCCATTAGGGCCACTAACCAAGCTTATCCAACATTAGGGTCAAAATGTTCATACCAAGATTCTATATAAGCGAAGTCTCTTATACTCATTCATACTCCATGCAAAAAAGTGCATTACACCATTTCTTCTTGGTCAAGAACTATACTTGGCCATGCACCAACAAAGACTCTAATTTCCAACCTATCGTTTTCTAATTATCGACATGTTGTTTGTAAATGTCCTTCTCTTTTGACAACCACTCAAGGGCTTTCAGAAATAATGATTTTTCTTAAGATTCTATACATTTATCTTGATTTCATTAGCTTAAGAGGAATGTATCTCAGACTCCCCTTCTTATGGTGTACACTCTGTTGAAATTTCATTTGTGAAGCAACTATCGACCCTTTGGTTCAGGATAACAGAGATATATCAAATAGAAGGTTGCATATAAATGGTATTAAGAAATTCAAGAGGAAAAGTGGAAGGAGAACAATGTTTGGGCTGCATGGTTGGTTAGCATTGGATGTATGACAAAAAAAGATATTTTAGAGAGGTAGTGTACTAGTGTGGTAAAATCTTTGATGCTTGTTACCTCAAAATCTAGCACCTTGTCAAATAGGAAACTAAGACTGGTGCTAGAGATCGACAATCCTTCTGGAGAGACACCCAATGTCACCACAATGTTATCTCCCCTTATTTTAAGCCTTCTCCTTGGTCTATATGAGGCTTCTCGAACTAGGTAAGATTAGACCTGCAATATCTTCAATGGAAACAACTCTATCCCTGCAAAACCTTCCCACTATTAGTAGACTTAAGAGATATACATTAAATGCTAATTGACTTACAAGGTTTAGGAACAACGAACCTTGCATGTCAAAGTTCTAAACATGTTTAAGTGTAACAATGCATACGATTCTTAAGCAAAACAGAAAGTAAATGACAACATTCACACACAGTACACAAAAATTTACCTTCGAAATCCTGAAGGGAAAAACTAGCTTAACATAGAGCTTCATCACTCTCTTTGTTTCTTTTCTCATTGTATTGACTCAGGTATTTACAATACAAATTATTGGCATTCATCAACCTACGAAACCCTAATTCCCAAACAAGAAGTAGATTACAATGGGTCAAAATCCATTTGCTGAAAATAGCCAAATAATGGAATAAAAACAACCCAAAATAATTTTCATGCATTTGCGGACCTGTAAAGCCTAGGATTAGCCTAAATCTTTCGTAGGTTAATGACGTGCCATTTCCGCCTCCCAAAAAAAATCCCAATATGCCCTCTTCATTGTTGTAGGCGACTATGGTTGTTGTACCATCCTATTTTCAATTTTCTTGACTACTATAGGGTTGAAAGAAGGTTGCTTGGGGTAGTTGTTTACCAAAGAGTGTCCAAAAATGCCAAAAATATGGACAAGATTGACTCTTGGTATTATTTAAGGTCTCCTTACCACTGTAATGTTGCGCAGGCCATGAGAATTGTCCTCAAAATGTTCATTCGTTGCCCAGCTTGATAGATTAAGTTTCTTTGATGATGAAAATAGGCCCAAATTTGCAGGAGGATCGCAAAAGGTCATCCAGACTACTCTTAACAGTTCATACCACCAAATTTTTCTTAATGGCATTCACAACCATCCATAGGATATCATGACAAATCACCCCTAGGGTCTGATCATCATCACATGTGGACAACCATACAAAATGGGGGATAGCAATATCTACCTTAATTCTCTTGGTGAGATTGTCTTTCTCATTACCCATGCCTAATTTCGTACTTGATTATTTAGTTCTTTATTAACTCTCATCACCTTATGATTTGTTGGAGATATGTTGACTAACCCTAAATTCTTAACCCAATGGCCTTTAAATGTCATTCATTGTACACCCTTAGTGGTTGACGATGCACCACAATACTGTTACTGTCTCAGCCTAATTTTTAGCCCCAATAGCCTTTAAATGACATTCATTATACACTCGTAGGGGTTGGTGTTGGACTACAAAAGTGTTAGTGGGGTCCCACTATGGCGGTCCACCACCGACAACTAAGGTTGTACAATGAATGGCACTTAAAGGCCATTGGGGCCATTAACCAAGCTTAGCCAACACTAGAGCCAAAATGTTCATACCAAGCTTGTACATATGTAAAGGTTCATGTACGCATTCATACTCCACTAAAAAAATTGCATTAGACCAGTTCTTCTTGATCAAGAACTATACTTGACCATGACCCAAAAAAAGACTCTATTTTGTAACCTATCATTTCTTAATTGTCGATATGTTTGTCAATATCCTTCTCTTTATAGAACCTTTAAATATTTTTTCAGAAATACAGCTCATTTCTTAATATTCTCTACATTTATCTTGATTTCATCATCATAAGAGAAATCTATATCAAACTCCCCTCCCTGTGGCATAAGCTTTGTTGCCCAAGCTTGGTTAGTGACCCTTATGGCCTTTAAATGCCATTCATTATACACCCTTAGTGGTTGGTGGTGGACCACCATAGTGTTCGTGGGTTCCAACTAACACTAAGGCGGTCCACCACTAACCACTGACGGTGTATAATGAATGCCATTTAAAGGCCATTGGGGCCACTTACCAAGCCTATCCCACACTAGGTTCAAAATGTTCATAACAAGATTGTACATAAAGAAAGGCTCATGTAGTCATTCATACTCCTCTCAAAAAAGTGCATTAGACTAATTCTTCCTGGTCAAGAACTATACTTAATTATGCCCCAAAAAATACTCTACTTTGCAACCTTGCATTTCCTAATTATTGACATGTTGTTTTTAAATGTCCTTACCTTTTGACAATTTCTAAAGGGTTCTCAAAAATATTGTCCTATTCTTAAAATTATCTATATTTAACTTGATTTCATCATCATAAAAGAAATTTGTATCAAACTCTGCTACTTGTGGCATACACTTTGTTGCTTAATATTGGTCAGTGGCCCCAATGGCCAAATGCCATTCATTATACACCCTTAGTGGTCGGTGGTGGACCACCATAGTGTTAATGGGCGCCCACTAACAATATGGTGGTCCACCACCAACCACTAAGGGTGTATAATGAATGCCATTTTAAGGCCATTACGGCCACTAACAAAGCTTAGCCAACACTAGGTTCAAAATGTTCATACCAAGGTTGTAAATAAGAAAAAGGTCGAAGTAGTAATTCATACTCCACACAATAAAGTGCATTAGAAAAGTTATTCTCAGTCAAGAACTATACTTACACATGCCCCAACAAAGACTCTACTTTCCAACCCATCGTTTCCTAATTATCTACATGTTGTTTGTAAATGTCCTTCTATTTTGACAAACTCTCAAGGGATTTTCTTACGATTCTCTACATTTATCATGTTTTCATCATCATAAGAGAAATGCATATCAGATTCCCCTACTTGTGGAGTATGCTCTGTTCATATTTCATTTGTGAAGAAACTATCAACTCTTTGGTTTAGAATAATAGAGATTTTGAATAATAGGGTGCATATAAATGGTATTTAGAAATACAAGAGGAAGAGTGGAAGGAGAACAAAGTATGGGCTATATGGTTGTGACAATTGGATGTATGACAAAGGTTTTTGGTTTTAGAGAGGTAGTCAAAATGTTAATACCAAGCTTGTACATAAGAAAAGGCTCATGTACTCTTTCATACCCCACTCCAAAAAGTGCATTAGAGCAGTTCTTCTTGGTCAAGAACTATACTTGACCATGCCCCAAAAAAGTCTCTACTTTGAAACCTGTTACGTTGCACCTATACTCAGCGCACCTTCAAGTGTACCCCAGGGAGAAAGAACCAATATTTTCGACCAGGAGGGGTGTTATCGAGGAATGGTGGTCAGGTTGGAACCTTTGGTTCCTCCCTTCAGAGTACTATGGATTAATGGCACTATTGACGGCCCTTTGCTGGGGTTTTTAACCTCGAGGTTGGTCTTCGGGGCTCCTAAGGGTTGACCACTAGGTCACATGGCTCCATATCCTGTTTATGTGTTTTGGTGGCCTCTGCTTCAGCTAAGAGACATCTGTCTCCTTTCGCAGCCACTTTGGACACCCTTCATTTGGTGGGCCCCTACTCTCCTTGGCCTTATCTCCTCAGAGGAAGCTATCCTCCATGCCAAGCATTTTTTATGCATTGAGGAGGGCATTGAGGAATTTTACAACATTCTAAGGGTTAGATGGGGTATAACGCCCTTCCTCCAACTCACTGCAGCCTTTTGTTCAAAGTGATTCACATATTTGAGCTTATTTTGGCACCTAGGGGCACAAATAACCCAAGGCCTAGGTAGCCTATCTTGAGCCTACGTTAAGCCATTTTTTATTATTATTTTGTTTTAATTTTAAGTTGACATTTTATAATTTCAAATTGACATGTTTTAAGGCATGCAGGCTTGGATATTTTTTAAAAAGTGAGTGTGAGATCATATAAATAAATCTCTTCACTTTCATTTTAAAAACAAGACTCATGGGATAAAACATTATGTTACTTTTTTACCCTTCTTAGGGCTCTTGGGCTGATGTGCACCTCTTGAGGAGACTTCTTTTTTGGTTTAGTGGCAATCTCTTGAAGTATCTTTGGTTCTTGCTCTTTGCTAAGGTGATGCTAGAATTGTTAGCTTAACACATGCACAATGAGGTACTCTGCTCTTGTATTGATTTCTCTTTGTTAAATGTTGATGGATGATGCTTGTTTATGGTTGAATGGTAGCCCTTAGTGCTGCATTTTATCTAAACTAGGTCATTTTCACCCTTTTGTCACCATAGTATTGTGAAGGACGTCCTCTAGGAGTCCTTATAACCTTGGGCCATAGGTCTCTGAGTTTTTCCCTAGTTAGGCTTCCTTTAACGAGCCCTTCAGGCTGTTGGAAAAGACCCTAGCTTGCAAAACTTTGGAAAGACCTCTCAAGAGGAGGCTGGTCACCTTCCTTGATGCCCTAGGGTTAGGGTAAAATCTTAAAACCCTTGGCTTTGTTCTCATATAATTTTCCCTAAGATTCCATGCCCTAAAATTCTGGGGCCTCCCTAAAATTCTGCGCCCTATAATTTCGGGCCCTCCCTAAAATTACGCAACTTAAAATTTCGAGCCCTAAAATTCTGCGCCCTAAATTTTGGGGCCTCCCTAAAGTTTCAGGCCCTACATAAAATTCCGTGCCCTAAAATATCGAGTGTCCTAAAATTTCGGCCTGAAATTTTGGCTACCGTAAATACTTGAATAGATGACTAATACATCTATTCCACTTTTTGATTGACTCCTTTAGGCACTAGTCACTAACCTTGCACACATATGAGATAATACTTGGTGTCTGAGTATCTTTTGCAGAGTTACATAAGGCTCTCCCCTAGAAAGTTTCGACTTCCAAAGAAGTTAGGAGAAGTGACTAAGGTGATAGTGGTCACTTTCCCCGCATATGTTTTCCTAGTTTGGACTGTCATTTCAACCGGTAACAAAACCTATTATTTCATAATTATCGACATGTTTTTAGATGTCCTTCTCTTTTCACAACCTCTAAAGAGCTTTCAGAAATAACAAAACCTATTATTTCCTAATTATCGACATGTTTGTAAATGTCCTTCTCTTTTGACAACCTCTAGAGAGTTTTCATAAATACTGCTCTTTTCTTAAGATTCTCTACATTTCTCTTGATTTCATCATCATAAGGAAAAATCCATATCAAACTCCCCTACTTGTGGCATATTTGTTGCCTAAGCTAAGTCAGAGGCCCTAATGGGCCTTTAAATGCCATTCATTATACACCCTTAGTGGTCGGTGGTGGACCACCGTAGTGTTTGTGGGCGCCCACAAACACTACAGTGGTCCACCACCGACCACTAAGGGTATATAATGAATGGCTTTTAAAGGCCATTGGGGGCACTAACCAAGCTTGGCCAACACTGGGGCCGAAATGTTCATACTGTTATCAACCCAAATGGCACTTCTCCATCCGAGTGTTGATTTTCCAGATGTTGGTACACAAAAGGACACTATAGGATTGAAGTTTGCCTAAACACTATAGATGGGCATGACATGAGATGCATTTACCCTTTAACCAGCTTGCCATTTTAATTTTCTATGTGTTGATTGCCCTACGCGACTATATCTGTTGACAACCCGCATACTGTACACAACTATTCTCATTGCAACCTGCATACACATCTATACGTGGGTTTCCCTTAAAGCAACTCGTGTGTCATACGCGAGTTGCCTATATCAATAGTCGCGTACACATCCATTCAACATTAAAAAATATAAAACACGATTAATGCAGATTAGTTGAGCCTTAATCATTAACCATCTCAACTGTATCAACCTCCTCAACCTTCGAAACTGCTCTATTCCCCAAAGTATAAATAGAGGCCTTGGGGAGGGCATTAATGGAATGAATCTTGGAGAGCAATGTTATGCTGGTGGTATATCTTCAGAAGTCTTTGGAGTAGCAGAACTCAGAGTCCTTTGGTTGCAAAGGAGTCCTTGTCTAAGACGTTGGGTTGTACACTTATCTCATTCACTGATTGTTAATTAAGAGAATTCTTCTTCCAACTTTGTGTTGAGTCTCTTTCATGTATTAGGGTTTGATGAATGTATTTGATTAAGCACTATATGTAATGTTTATCTAACCTGTCACATATACATGTATAAGATTGTACTTGGAGAATTTGTTCTTTGCAGGTGAAGGAGGTGCATCCCTGAAAGCTTTGGAGAGAAGCAGAGCGGGAGAAGATAAAGCTTGGATCAACCGTCGGTAATCGAGTAAGTCCAATATTTCTTCCTATTTCCATTCTGTACTTAGCTAAAGCTAATTGTCTGCAAGTTTTAGAAGTATGTTGGTAACCCCAGACCCTAGGTTACAAGGGTGTTTATTCCTGAACAACAGAACTGGCGACTCCGCTGGGGATCCCAGACTGCTATGGGTTAATTCTGTAGATCAGTGCCCAGTCTTTGCCTTGAGTCAGTGTGTGGTGTCTTGTCTTGGTTCAGATTTGTAGTGGTGCTTTGAAGTCCTTGATAATTTTTCTTTTTTTGAAAAATTTAACTTCTGTACGCGGGTTGCTCTTGCACACAATCGTGTACAGAGGTCTGCGTACGTGGGTTGCTCTATAGCACAGTCGCGTACAGTACACGGGTTGTTGTTGTACACAGTTGCGTACAAGCCTGAGTAACAAAGTTTTTGGGTTAGGGTTTGTTTGTCCCTGTCCTTCTATAGATTTTGTCTTGCTGAGTGGCCTTCACTATGAGCATTGCATTGTGAGTTTGATGACCTTGTTAGCCATGCCTTATGCTTTCTTGTAAGCCCTTGAGTTCTTATTGTTTGGATTGTTTGTCTGTTAGCAACTTGAAGTGGATTTGCCTATTGGGTAATAGGTTGAAGTGCTAGTTGTCTGAATCAATGATCAGGGTTCCAGACACTGTATATTCCATTCTATTTTCGAATAGTATTGGTTTGTCACTTGCCTTTGATTGAGTTCAGTGATTTCTATTCATTGTTCCTTCCCAATCTAGGGTTCCAAGTCTTCCTTAGGTGGTTGATCTTTGGTTTTATGAATCTGCTTTAATTCATTTTGCTTATTTTATACAGTTAGTTTATTCAAGCATACTCAAGTATTGTGCATTTAGGTGCATAGTAGTCTTTGAGCAATTTGAAAAGTGAAAAGAAAACATTAGAACCTTTTGCATTTGATTTGCATACAGTAGTTTTGTTTTCAGTTTTTAAATATAATCTCAAAAATTACAAAAATATAGTCTTAGTTTTCTCTTTATTCGTTGCATTTTCATCAGTTTACATTTACAAAAAAAAAAAAAAGAGAAGCTTGTTTTTTAAGTAGTGGTAATTTGCTTTGGAAGTACACCTATTGTTTTTTACATTTCTTATCGAGTCAAAAACATCATAGTCTTTCACTCCACTTGCCTTTTGAATAAAAAATAGCCCTTAAAATGAACGCAATAATTAAAATTTATTAGTAATTTTTGTTTTTTTAGGGCCATACACCTACTAGCTTAGGCTAGACTTGTGGGATAGGAAGTGTAAACTCGCCATAAGTATTTAAATTCAAACATAGTGGGCCAATCGATAGGTAAATCCTTCTCTTTAATGATAGTATCTGGGAAGCTCCTCTCAAACGGGAGTCAAGCACGAGGCCACGTGGAGGCATTGGACTGAGGAGATAACCCTCCAATTCCTTGTCGAAACGTAAACCAAGGTTTTTACGCATCTGGGTATTCTATCCTAGACAGAGTTTCCGGCTCAGCTACCCTGCCCATGCATACAAATCAGGCTTGCGACTGTCCCCCCAGACTGTTGGTCGCCTCTAGTCTCTTGACATCTAGGGTTCATACATAGGTAAACCGGAAGGTTATTTCGGGTTCACCTTGGATGGGCTTGGAAGGTAACCCTCATTGAAAGTGTAGGAGGGCGGTGGGTGATTCCTCCGCTTGTGCCTAAGAACCTCTTCAAGGACGCCAAGCAACTGTCTTTCAACTTTCTTTGGGAAAGCATATCTTTTACCCTTGCTGACTATTGAGACTTTAGGATTTTTCGTAGTGATTGCTCTATGGTTTGTCTGTCTTTAGCTGACCTTAGGGTTTGAATTGTCAAATTTACAATCGTGGAGGACCAACCTATCAGAAGGTCACAAAGGTTGCAAAACCTTCCTCCTCTTATCACATTGGAACCTCCACCTCCCCCTCAAAGGCGAAGATTGAACACAAACGGTTCGTTTGAACCGATAGGAGTCAATGAAGTTTCGGGTGAACCAGAACTTAGGGCAAACCGTCTTAATTTGAAACAGTTGAGATAGAAGACTTGCAGGCTGACGAGTTTGCAAGGAATTTTAATACACCTCTGACTGATTTAAACGATCCTATGATCGTTTAGGTTCGTCCTTTTGATCCACCCGTGATTGGTGTCCCTGTAGGCAGAATAATGTCTAGTGCAGGAGAAAGTTCTTTCATTTTCACCTCAGCCATCCCGGCTGAAGGGGTGCTACCTCCCCTAGTAAGTACCCCTAGATCAAGCATACCTACTACGCCCTTAACTCCAGCGAGCTGAGTGGTTCAACCGCCGGTTCCCACAAGCCTAGCAAGTGCTTCTGGTGGTATGGTCACTGGGATTGCTAGTGTACCTACAGTTCAAACCTCCTTCACACACATTGCCTAGAGTGGTCCTATAGGATCCTCGGCTTTTGTCCAAGGATTTCTTTGGAATGGGGGGCACATTCCCCCGTTCACTCCATACGTAGGCCCACCACCCTCTTATGTAGGGGTGCAGTTTAGAAACACTAACCCTTATGGTCAAGGTTTCCAAACCCTGGTCTCTGCTCCGTTCACGAGCTCTCCCTTTTCGCTTTTTAGCAGAGGAATACCTGCTCCTATTTTTCAAACCCCAGTTTCGACTGGGGAAGCCAGAACCTCTTATACTGCACTTCATAACAACAATCATGTGGCTTACGGATGGAATCCGTTTTAAAGTAACCCATCCACTTCACAACAGATGGTAGCAAGCAACCCCACCCTTTACATATGGGAATTTGGGGGCAAGTCCCTCTAATCCCCAAACTGGCACTTTTAGTGCCCCAATTCGACCTAAGCTTTCTTTCATGGCAACGTTGAACTTTCCAGATTTGTCTAAACTGATGAATGACCCGGTGAGGCATGATCCCTCCTGGTCGCCTGTACCCACCAAGTTGCCCTTAGACATCCCAAAATTCGAAGGCAAAGTTGGTGAAGATCCTGGAGCTCATGCCACCACTTTTCATTTATGGTGTTCTTCCAACTCACTGAATGAAGATTCAATTCGGTTGAGGCTTTTCCAAAGAACATTGACAAGTACTGCAGCAAAATGGTACATTGAGTTGCCTTCTGCTACGTTTAGTAGTTTTGGGGACTTGGCTAACGCATTCCTTAGCCACTTCCAGCTTCCTATCCGATATGATTTCGAAACAGACTTGTTATCTACCTTCTGGCAGAACAAGGCTACCCATATCTCGGATCACATCCAAGAATGGAGGAGGCGGAAGAGCCTTATTAAAGCCACTATTCCTCCTGAGTTCTTACTAGAATAGTTCCTTAAATCACTATTGCCTTATATATCTAAGGACGTATCTACTTCAGGAGTGACGAGTGAGAAAGAAGCTATCTTCAGGGCCCAGCAATTAGATTTGATTTATTTAAAAAGAACTCTCAATATGGGATCTTGTATGAGATTATCCCCGAGGCACCGAGGCCAACACACGATGCAGAGAAACCTAAGCCTGGACCCCATGCCGATGGTGTGGTTGGTTTCGTTAATTTTCCCACTATAGAATCTTTGGCCAAATAGCTCCATCAGATGTCCGTCATACATTCTATGGTGGAGGCAGCAAAGGCTGCCCCCTCACCCCAAAATGCAAATGTTTTTGCACAGACCTCTCAGAAGGGCAATCAGCAGCCCGGTGGGAAAAAGAAGAGAGGAAAGAAAGGGGAGGGAAATCAAAAAGAAACCCACAAATAATGCTGATGGGGGCAAGAAATAAAAGAAAAAGGTGAAATTCCCATGCAAGTTGTCCCATGAAGATCACCTCACCCATCTTTGTCCCCTTATGAAACAAGCCCAAAAGCTGTTAAAAGCTCAACAACCGGCTGTCCTGAAGGATCCTTTTCCCCAAGGACAGAATTCTGCTTCAGCTTCGAATGTAGCAGGGGGCACTCCAAATGCCCCTGACCCCAATTATATCAACATGGTTCGATTTTCAACTTTGCTATAGACCAGGAATAAGAACTATGAAAAAGAGACCTCTGAGAAGGGTAAGTCTATAGGTGAAACTTCTAACCCTCTCACGATTGAGAAACCTACCGAAAGGTGTCTTTAAGAAAACCTTGCATAATCCTAATGCTAGGGCTGCATCCAACTACTCCGTGGTTGAAGACTTAGCCCAAACACCTTGTGCAATGTCGGCTTTAGAAGTGTTACAGAGTTGTCCCGCTCAACGGGATGCACTCATAGCGGCCTTAGGCAGCATGGACTCATCGCAGTCTCATGGCAAAATTTCACTTGTCTGATGTCAAAATTCGCCTACCTTACCATGTAGCCTTATCGATAGATGTCATCCATGGTGGAAAGACCATTGGAAGGGCAGTTGTCGACGAGGGTGCTTCTACATGTGTTATGTCCTTGTCATGTTGGAAAGCTCTTGGATCCCCAAAGCTGGTCCCATCAAACACCCTACTTACTGCTTTCGACGGAAGGTCATTCCGTCCGCATGGTATCCTACCGGCTTTTGAAATTAAGCTGGTAGGGAAAGCAGTTTCTGTTGAGGTGGAGGTGATTGATGCACCTTTGGACTATAATTTGCTCTTGGGAAGAAGTTGGACTTATGCCATGTCTGCTATTGCATTGGTCGTCTTTCGGGTGGTAGTGTTTCCACACGAAGGGAAGTTGGTTACTGTAGACCAACTCAATTTTACCCGGAAAGGCCGCATGGAGTCTAAATAGTCCACTGTGCCATTGGTTGATCAGGTTAAACCTGCTACAAAGAGCTTAGGGGCTGGAATGTACGCATCATTGATGGGCACATTTGATCTTCCAGCTCCGATTAATTATATAGGTTCTACTAGTGTGGGAAAGTCCATTGTTACGGTTGTTGACAGGACTGATCCTTTGGTTCTCCCTACCCACCATGAACCTGAAGTGCCCATATCGGCAGTGGAAGTAGCTTATCAAGCTATCACACAAACCACTGTTGATCCCATTCTAGTTCTACTCTCAGTCTCAAAGGAATTGGAAGAAATCTATTTTCCTGCTTGGGCAGAAAACTCTTTGCATTCCACAGATTATTTAGATATGGTCTTACCTTCTGATGAAGCCATTCTAAAAGCCATGTGCGGACGAGATAAGATCTGTGAAGATCTTCATCATCGATCCTATTTTCTTCCAGAGCTAAGCAGGATAGAGAATCAAGAGTTTCATGTGAGACTGACAGATGATGTTGATACGCCCGTTAATCCCTTACCCAGGGAAGGAATGTTTGTTGAGGGGAATATGGCAAATATTTCTGCTACAATCCCTATCAACATCTCTGTAAATCCTGACGTCGTGGAAAATATACATATCGGCGCAAACTGCTCTCCTGAGGAGATTGCCATCTATATCGCCTTGTTTAAGGAATTCCACGACATTTTTGCCTGGTCATATGAGGAGATGCCAGGCATTGATCCATCTATAGTCGAGCACGAGATCCAAACATACCTTGATGCTAAACTTGTTCGGCAAAAGTTGAGACCTGTTAACCCGTGTAAAGCGGCGACAGTGAAGGCTGAAGTGGGAAAACTGCTGAAAGTCTGTTTTATTTATCCCATAGCTTTGACAGAATGGGTATCCAACCCTTTTCATGTTGATAAGAAGCAAGGGACCATACTCGTCTGTACTGACTTCAGAGATTTAAACAAAGCCTGTCCTAAGGACAACTATCCCACGCCATTTATAGATCAAATTATTGATGCTTGCACAGGAAGTGAAGTTTTTTCGTTTATGGATGGTTTCTCCAGATATAATCAAATTCAAATAAAACTGGAAGACCAACATAAAACTGCTTTCATTTGTCCTTGGGATACCTTTGCGTACAAAAAAATGCCCTTCGGATTGAAAAACGTTGGGGCAACCTTTCAGCAGGCAATGAATTTTGCCTTTCATGATATTAAAGCCATTGTTAGACCCTACCTTGATGATCTACCTGCACATTCTCGTAAGAGGATTGACCATCCAGATCACTTGCGTTTGATATTTGAACGATGCAGATACTATAAAATCCGCTTGAATCCCCACAAGTGTGTGTTCTGTGTCGAGTCAGGGAGACTGCTCGGATTCATTGTTTCTAATAGGAGCATTCAGGTGGATCCGTTAAAAGTTGAGGCCATTGTAAATATGCCTCCTCGTCGTTCTATCAGGCAACTTCAGAGCCTGCAAGGAAAGTCCAATTTTCTTCGACGTTTCATTGTAAACTATGCCAAGATTACTAAGGGTTCCATGCGCCTATTAAAACAGGACACCCCATTTGTATGGGATGAAACTACACAACTCGCATTCGAGGCATTGAAAAAAGCTTTGTTGTTGGCACCATTATTGCACCCGCCAGATTACTCTAGGGATTTTATATTGTATCTGGCTGCGTATGAGTCGACCATAGGGGTGGTCCTATTCCAGGAGGACGATAGGCTCCAAGAGCATGTTGTTTACTATCTTAGCCGTGCTTTAGCCGGACCTGAACTAAGGTACTCCCACGTTGAGAAGTTGGCCTTAGCAGCTGTTTATGATGTTCAGAGGTTATGTCACTACATCTTACTAAGGACTACAACGGTAGTGGCAGATGTCAATCCTTTTCAATATGTTTTGTCCCAATGGATAGTTGGAGGCAAATTCAACAAATGGATAGTCATTCTCCAAGAGTTTGACTTGTATTTTCAGTCTGCCAAATCCAAAAAATCCTTAGTTTTTTATGAGCTTATTGCAGAATTTCCAGTAGATGAAGATGTAGCTATTGAAAAAGACTCATTCCCAGATGAGCACATCTTTTTTATTTCCACCTTTGATCCCTGGTATGGAGATATACTTATCTATCTCCAGACTTTGAAGTATCCTGCAGCTTTCTTGCGGGAAGAAGGACGTAAACTTATGCCTACATGCCAAGAACTACCTCATCATAGGAGATACTTTATACCGTAGGGTGGTAGATTCCGTTTTGCGTCGATGTCTGACCTACGAGGAAGCGGAGATTGTCCTAAATGATGCCCATAGTGGAGCATGTGGGGGTCATTTATCTGGGTTAGCAACGGCTCAGAAAATATTACGTGTTGGTTATTTCTGGCCCACAATCTTTAAAGATTGTGTGGAAGCAGCGAAACGTTGTCATCCTTGCCAGCTTTATACCAGAAAAATGCAGTCACATCCCGCTCCGTTATTTCTCGTTATCTCGGTGGGCCCCTTCATGAAGTGGGGGATTGACTATGTGACGTGTAACCCAGCCTTGGCTGGGGGGCACAAATATATCATTGTCGCTGTGGACTATTTTACGAAATGGGCAAAGGCAATGCCCACCTTTAAAGCTGACGAGGAATCTGCAGCTTTCTTCGTGTTCAATCAAATTATAGCACGATTTGGTATACCCAAGGTGATTGTCACTAACCATGGCAGTCATTTTCAAAATAGCATGATGACGGAACTGACCACTATGCTAGGATTTAGACAAGAACATTCATCCTCGTTCTATCCTCAAGCCAATGGCCAGGTCGAGGCTGTTAATAAAACTTTGAAAACTATCCTCAAACGTACTATTAATGCAACCCGTTCAAACTGGCATATCATGCTGTACCCTGCTCTTTGGGCGTATCGAACCAATGTAAAAACTGCTACGAGTTTCTCCCCCTTCCAACTCGTCCATGGAGTGGAAGTTGTTACCCCGATTGAATATGAAATCCCATCTTTAAAAATTGTTATTCATGTGTTACTGGATACGACTGAGCTTGAAGAACGTGTATTACATTTAGAACACCTTGATGAACAGCATAGAGATGCGCTGACAGCAAACCAAGCTCATAAAAATAGGGTCAAAAGCCAATATAATAAATCGGTCAAGCCTCGAATTTTCTCTGAGGGAAAACTCGTTTTGCTCTAGGACCAAGACAAGGAACCCCTAGGGGCAGGAAAGTTCAGGTCTATGTGGTTAGGACCTTATATCGTGTCGAAAGTATTAAAGAAAGGCGCATATGAATTGATAGATTTCGATGGGAATAAGCTCGCTGAGCCTAGAAATAGGCTCTACCTGAAAAAGTACTATGCTTAGGCTTAGCACTTTTTCTTGTATTTTACTGTATGTATTTTTATGTACACTAGTTCGTCGATTTATGTTTTTTATACCATCTGCTGGTTGTTTCAGATGTCTTTCGAGAGGTTCTTAGGTTTCGCTGATGGCGCCAGTCGCCACACTTGTAATTTAGCTTCAGCTGCATGGGTTATTTATTCGCCCTACTAGTTGCCTCATGAGGCGCTTGCTTAGGTCCTGCTTCCAATAATGTGGCTGAATATAGGGCCGTCATTGAGCTTCAATGGGATGATTTGTCACGTGGTATCACTCAGCTGGAAGTCCGACTGGACTCTCAACTGGTTGTTTCCCAGCTCAATCGGGCTTATCAGGTGCAGAACCCTATTCTATTGCGTCAGTTTATGCAAGTTAGGTTATTGGAAAGAAATTTTGAGTTCATTACATTCAATCATATTACAAGGAATCAAAATTCATTAACTGATGCATACACTAATTACATCTTAGATTGGCATTTAACACATTTTCCATATAAGTATACAGGAAATACATAAAAAAATTTGTAAATAAGCCGGCAAAATATATATATATATATATATATGTGTGTGTGTGTGTGTGTGTGTGTCTGTGTGTATGAATAGTTGTTCATATAGATAGGTCAAGTCTCTGATCCTCAGATCCAGTCATAACTATATAATATACAAAAAATATACAAAATATGGATCAAAGTCCATCAAATGCTCCTAGATTTAAGCTGGATCACCCTGGTCCCCCTGGTCACCCTGTACTTTGGCTTCTTCAGCCTCCTCGACTTCAGCAACCTCAACAGCATCTATGTATACCAATACTGCTCTGGCTACCCGCCTCAAAAGGCGTATCCAGACAGGTGGTACACCAACCACGAACTCTTGCATGATGGCTAGGATGTGCTCAATCCGTAAGGTGGGTACTCTCTGGGTAAGACTGGCCAGCTTCCCCTCAAGAACCCTAATCAGCCCCTGGTCTTCTCCCAAGACAGGACGCACATACATGCGTGGATGCCCTTCAGGGCGGACTGGTCCAATATCTGCATTTTGACATTTTAAAAGGATTAGAACTCTTATACATATGTATATATCTCTATATTTAAAATTCATAAAAATTTTAAAATTTGAAAATAAAAAATTACCTAACTCTCCCCATGCTCCTCCTGGAGGGAGGACGAGGTCTGGATCACCACGAAAGTCCATTCCAGCATATGGAAACTGCTCCAGTGCTGGCAACTGTCGCTCCCACCGAAAGTAGAAGTCGTCATCATAAACGCTCTGCATTGAGCCACCACCTCCCTGGCGGAGGAATATATCTCCCCATCTACTCAGCCTAGGCTGACAAGGAGAGCGAACTGGCAAGGGTACTGCAGGGCTCAATCCCGGCACTCTCTGAAAGAAGAAGGCTACTAGTATGCTATAATATCCAAAATTCTTCCTCCTGCCTCTCTTGCAGTCAGAGAGTTGTTTTCTCATAATCGGGATCACTCCCGAGCACCAATCATATAGGGCCCCCTGCATACAATCCACTGCTAGTTTCATCTGGTTCCGTGTTGCAAGGTGAAATGAAGATGACCTTGCAACCCTCACTATAATACTTGTCAATACCTATAGAAGAAGATCACGTATGTGCACAATAGGGATGCAGTTACCCCTCTTTTGTGTGCCTGGTGCGCAATATATATCAATATAGTTCTGAACACTTAGAGGGTCACCGCCTCTGCCAGTGCCTTCCAAGTTTACCGGAGCTCCCCGTCGTGATAGACCAGCAATGAAACAGACATCCTCTGAAGTAATCTCCAAGGACTCACCTTGAAGGTCAAACATGCCCAAGTCATGATCCCAATAATTTATCAGGAACTCTAAGAGGCGGACATTGGCCCGCATAGGTGAGGTACAGAAAAACTTTAACAACCCACTTGAACGTAAAACATTCACGGTGGGGGCATCTTGGAGTGCTTCTTGGTTCATATCTTCATGTTCGCGCTCCCTCCACTCAAGCACCATCTTTCAACCTGGTAAACAAGCAATTGCAAACCTTTAGTTTCATATAAAATTTCAAAATTTTGACCCTATATGCTTCTTTTCCACCTCACGCAGCGTACGTGACTGTCTATTAAGGCAGGTTGCATACTGTACGCGACTGTCCTTCGGGCAACCCGTGTACAGAACGCGTGTATGCGACTTTTACTATAGCAAACCCGCGTACACAGCGTTGCTTTGTTGAGGACGCTTAAAAACATGAAATTAGGGCTTAATTTTGATAATTGCTTGGATCAAATTGAAGAGCATGGAGTGTAGTATTACCTGACACTTGCAGATTTGGAAATGGTCCACCGAATTGTCCACACTGAGCAATTGAAGGTAGAGGTGAAAACTTGTCTTTTATGGCTAAAAATCCAAATGGTGAGTTTTTATTTAAGTTTTGAACTATTTATAGAAAATTTATTTTTCAAGTGGGTTTTTTGTCTATAGTTCATAATTTATAAAACTAATACCATATCTTTTTGCCTTTTAACAGGTTTATCATCATTTCAAGGTGTTTTTTGCTCATATAGGATGGTTTTTTGTCATTTCACATGCATTATGCATTTATACTTACTCCATCTTAAACCTAGCAATTAACATTCTGACCGCGGACTATGGTATTTTTAACCATTAGCTCCTTGTCTTTACCATTGTTCTTCCGTGGATAGGGCTTTCTCTCATGAGTATCCCCATTTAGAACCTATTTTGTCTTTCGATACTCATGCGGCAGTTGTCTTAAGTACAGGGAAATCTTTTTAGCTATTTTTCACACCAAATTGAGCCTCATTTTGGTCTCTTTTTACAAGCTATCCCTTTATAGGACTCCCCGCCCTTATGGAGTTTCTTTAGGCCCAGGTCTGACTCCTTAAAAACAGACTTGACTACCGAGTTAACTTGTCCGTTCAAGCTCGTTAAGAATACGTGAATGGGCATCCACATTGGCGGTAGGTTATCTCTTTCTCGGACCATGTGGAATAATACGAGAAATGATCACTCTCTTTTCTACGGAATTGAGAAGAGTATTCTCAGGTACAGGTTTATCACTTTTCCAGACCTGAGGGACTAAATTTACGGAAAAGGAACACCCGGTATAAGCTCAGTTTTCTCTTTTTCGTGCACTGGACCTAAACATGGAAAAGATTCCAAGTGTACTTTATGTCTTTGTCATTCTCGTTAAACACTAAGAACAAAGCATCGAGTTTATTGTTGTAAGCCCCATTTCTCGTACTCAAATGGATCTTTCCGAGTGATCTTGCTTTCCTTCACACTCGTAAAATTCAAGCTATATAGCTGCTCTTGAAGGAGCATTGGGTAGGTGGTAATTTAACCTTTTTCGGACCTCCCTAACTAAGTACGAAAAAGGTTCAACTTTTCTTCTACGAAAGTTAAGAGAGTTCTTCTGTGGTATGTTTTATACTTTTTCGGCCTCAGGAGACTAAATTGGACGAAAAAGGACCCCCTGGAGTCTTCTTCGGAGTTTTCAAACTCTCTAACCATGAAAACACCAAGTGAGCATGTACTAGTTCGGGCTCATAAAATCCACGAATCAGTGACACTATCAAGCATTATTCCCTCTTCTCTTCAAGCTTGTCAAAAAATGAAGAGAGATCCGAGTTGACTTTCCTGGACTCGTTAAAATTCAACAGGGAAGGTAAGGAAGAAGTTTTCTTTTGGTTTTCAGTTAGTGGCAGCATGTCATCCTTGAACATAGCACTCTCTGTTTTTTCCGATACTCATGTCTCAGTGTTCACTTTCAGTTCAGCGATTACTTCGAGTTTCTTACTCCTCCTCTTATCAGTTCTACTTGGGGAATCTGATCATGTCTCCTACATGACAGATAAGTCTAGTTGTTCTATCTGTAAAGTTAAAAATCTACCTTGGGTCATCTCTGTGTCGTGCTCACTATTCAAGGACTTAACCCTGTGTTTGATCTATATCCGGATTCCATCATTGTCATATCTGTTCCTACTTGTATCTCCCTTCCTTTACCCAGTTCCTAGCCACTCTTGTGATCCGTTGGAGGATCTATTGCCTTCCTCATCACAGTATGGTTCCGCATCAGCACTTCCTGACGACGAAGACCTAGAGTTTTGACGATTGTACCTCAGGATTCACTCTCATTATTGGTGAATTCCTTTGCTTCAGTTGTCGATTATCACCTATTGATTGACAATCTGTTGAATCCGCTCCATGTTCGACTTCAATAACATCTATTCACATGGCTTGGATTGTACTGGTTCTTTGGGATTGTTTATGAAGACCTTAGTTTCCTATCTATGGACTAAGTTGCGCAAGATTATGTCGTACCTATTTACACAGCTTCTAGATCTTTGAAGACTCATCATTATTGTATATTGTGGCTTCAATCCACCTTTGTAATATACGTGGTCTTGTACCCGTACTATATGTTGTACTCAAATATTGTAAAGGAGCTAGTGTTCCAGTATATTGAACATAGCATCCTCAGATATGACTTTGTATATGACATTATTATGTATTTGTTTCAGGTACTACCTCTGCTCCATTGGACTTCTGAGTTCTCCAAAGATGATGATTATAATGCATTTCGGCCATCGCTTCCCTCTGACCTCACACATTAAGGGGCATCTGTTATCAACCCAAATGGCACTTCTCCGTTCGAGTGCCGATTTTCCAAATGTTGGTACACAAAAGGACACTATAGGATTGAAGTTTGCTTAAACACTATAGATGGGCATGACATGAGATGCATTTACCCTTTAACCAGCTTGTCATTTTAATTTTCTATGTGTTGATTGCCGTACGCGACTATATCTGTTGACAACCCGCGTACTGTACGGTATGCGGGTTTCCCTTAAAGCAACTCGCGTGTCATACGCGGGTTGCCTATATTAATAGTCGCGTACACATCCATTCGACATTAAAAAATATAAAACACGATTAATCATTAACCATCTCAACTGTATCAACCTCCTCAACCTTCGAAACTGCTCTATTTCCCAAAGTATAAATAGAGGCCTTGGGGAGGGCATTAACGGAAGGAATCTTGGTGAGCAAAGTTATGCTGGTGGTATATCTTCAGAAGTCTTTGGAGCAGCAGAACTCAGAGTCCTTTGGTTGCAGAGGAGTCCTTGTCTCAGACGTTGGGTTGTACACTTATCTCATTCACTAATTGTTAATAAAGAGAATTCTTCTTCCAACTTTGTGTTGAGTCTCTTTCATGTATTAGGGTTTGATGAATGTATTTGATTAGGCACTATATGTAATGCTTATCTAACCTGTCATATATACATGTATAAGATTGTACTTGGAGAATTTGTTCTTTGCAGGTGAAGGAGGTGCATCCCTGAAAGCTTTGGAGAGAAGCAGAGCGAGAGAAGATAAAGCTTGGATCAACCGTCGATAATCGGGTAAGTCCAATATTTCTTCCTATTTCCATTCTGTACTTAGCTAAAGCTAATTGTCTGCAAGTTT
>LPNX010878138.1:323989-385629 GCA_001517045.1 Pseudotsuga menziesii | reverse complement strand
AACACTATGGTGGTCCACTACCGACCACTAAGGGTGTATAATAAGTGGCATTTGAAGGCCATTGGGGCCACTCACCAACGCCCACTAACACTATGGTGGTCCACTACCACTAACACTAAGGGTGTATAATAAATGGAATTTAAAGGCCATTAGGGCCATTGACCAAGCTTAGGCAACAAAGCATATGCCACAACCCACTAACACTATGGTGGTCCACCACCGACCACTAAGGTTGTATAATGAATGTCATTTAAAGGCCATTAGGGCCACTAACCAAGTTTAGCCAACATTAAGTTTAAAATGTTCACACCAAGCTTGTAAATAAGCAAAAGACGATGTAATCATTCATACTCCACCCAATAAAGTACATTAGACCAGTCATTCTTGATCAAGAACTATACTTGGCCATGCCCCAACAAAGACCCTACTTTCCAACCTATCGTTCCCTAATTATCGAAATGTTCTTTGTAAATGTCCTATTTTGACAAACTCTCAAGGGATTTCAGAAATAATGCTCTTTTCTTAATATTCTCTACATTTATCTTGATTTCATCATAATAAGAGAGATGTATAACAGACTCCCCTACTTGTGGCATACACTCTATTGAAATTCCATTTCTGAAGATACTATCAACTCTTTGGTTTAAAATGACAAGGGTTTCAAATAATAGGGTGCACATAAGGAAGAGGAAGAGTGGAAGGAGAACAAGGTCTGGGTTGTATGGTCGATAAGAATTGCATGTATGACAAAGATTTTTTTTATTTTAGAGAGGTATTCAAAATGTTAATACCAAGGTTGTACATAAGAAAAAGCTCATGTACTCATTCATACTCCACTAAAATAAGTGCATTAGACCGGTTCTTCTTGGTTAAGAACTATGCTTGACCATGCCCCAAAAAAGACTCTACTTTGCACTCCTTCAAGAAGAAATAGTAAGGCGAAAAAGAAATAGAAGTCTATATGGAGCTTAGATCAGTGTATGGTTCTCCATAGCTGGAGTCTAGCTAGAGATAAATTTAAATGTAGACCAAAACTAAAGTCGCTTAAACCTTTTTTAGACAATCCGAGAGATAAAGAAAAAATGGATATGAATTATATGCCTAATATATTCTTCCTACGACTTCCAAAAATACATTTACAGGAATGGACGCTCGGCTCAGACTTTCAAACCCCAGGAAATGGCGGTCACATGGTTCTATGGAATAGAATAAGATTGTTTTCTGCAATTTAACTCTAACAAAACATGATCGAGTGTATTCACAGGTCGTACCCCAAACATTTATGGAAATGGGCGCTTTCATTCAATAACTATGAAAGCCACAGGTCACACTTTCGAACCCCAGGAAATAGTCAGTCGCATGGTTTAGTGCTTTCATACCCCATGAAATGGTCACTTACACGGTTTTGTGGGATAGAATAAAATCATTTCTGTAATTTAGTTCAAAGAAAACATATGAATTCGATTTAAATCTGACCGTGAGGGTAGAAACTTAAAACTGGATCAGGTTGGAAAACCCATATTGCTATCATGTTGTAAAATTAAATGCTATTCACTGAATATTCCTGTTTACAACTGGCAACCATATAAACTTAAACTGATCAAATTTATTGGTTGTCCTATTTAATAACATTCATTTAATATTTTGGAGATACTCTTGGAGATTTGTTAGCTTTCTTTACATGGAAAATAAACATGTTTCAAATATGTAGCAAAAGTTTTTTTATTTTAAATGTGCACAGGGAAGAGAAGGGAAGCCGTACAGGAATACAAAGTATTGTATCTTCCTAACATGCCCTTGATGTCCATTATATAGCGTCTTGCACAAAAATAGCTGGCCTGGAACAAACATCTAAGAACGTTATAATAAATAATGAATAAAATTCCACCAACCGTGAATCCAAATATTTCATCCATGCCCTGAAAATTATTCAAGGTTGCCTAAACTTAAATAGAACATCAAATCAAACCAACCGTGAATCCAAATATTTTATCAATGTCCTTAAAATTATTCTAGTATGCCTAAAACTCAGATAAACCCTGACAGAATCTAGGTATCGTTTAAAGAAATACTTAAATACAAGTCAGAGATATAGTAGAGACATAGTGTATTTCAACATCACATCAAACCAAACAGTGTGACAGATATTTAAATTTTAGCAATGAAATGTGTTAGCCATATTTGGAAAAGACTGTGTAAATACATAAAGTCATTTTAAGAGAGTTTCCAATATTAAGCTATTTTTTCCTTTTCGAATTAAATTATCACTCAAACCCTCAACCCTCATCTATCTTCGAAGTTCAAACACTTCAAAATTTGGGCCTTGGGCCTTTCAATCTTTGGTCAAAATAAATCTTCCCGATTAGATTGAAATCACTAAAAACAATACAAAAGACATAGCACATTCCCAGAAGTGGCAACCTTTCAAATTAGTGAAGTGGAAGTAATCTGTGTCATAGGTCTCAGATGCAGAGCTGTAGGCTGCAGTAAATTACATACTTTGAATTTCAAGTAGTGAGTGGGATCACAGACATTGGAGTTTAGCTCGTTGTGGTAAAATGCAAGAAGCTACAGAGTCTTGATCTGTCTTACTTATAGACCTCTGTGCCTGACAAAGTTTAATCTTAATTTTTTAGTGTATTTACTATGCCTTAGGAGCATTGTCCCATGTGCCTAAGTTTTTGTGACATTTGTTTGAAAGCATAGTTCTTTGGTGTTTACTATGGATGTAGCAGAGGAGAATAATCCAAGCATTCTTATGTAAAATAGAGCAATCAAGCCTCAAAACTTTGTAGGAAAAAAGGCTCTACATTGCACATATTCTCTAGATAGAATTTTTTTTTAATTTTGCTTGACCCTGTGGCAATGTTAACACATTTGAGTTATATTGTTTGTAACAACAACGGTCACAGCCACAGCTTAAGTGACTACGGCTCTTCTATATACAATGGTGGCTTACAGGCACGCATATGCATAAATGCATTTATAAATGTTGTAAATGGCATTTGCTGCTGACTTTGTAAGGCCCAGACAGTGGTAAAATGGATATGAAGGCTGCTATGTTCACCAAAGGTGTTAATAAAGTTCCAAATGACCACTAAATTGTGAGAAACTTGGAAGTAATATTAGATCCTTAGAAGTTTCTCTGCACTTTGTTTGATGACATCAACACAGCTTCATTATTGCGATATATCCATTTGCAAAAGTTCAATGGGAGGCTGTGTTTTAGGCTATGCTAATGTTACTAATTATGCATAGCTCAAAGGAAAGAAAATTATGAAAAGTACTATGAGAGCCATGTGCTTAAGATTGCTTTCATTGATATGTTTTACCACATAACCCAATTTATTAACCTCATATCATTTTCGGATCATGATTGAAATTCAACTCATCTATGGGAGGCTGAGTTTTAGGCTACGCTATTGTTGCTAATTATGCATAGCTCAAAGGACAGAAAATTATGAAGAGTACTATGAGAGCCATGTAATTAAGATTGCTTTCATTGATCTTTTTAACTACATAACCCAATTTATTAACCTCATATCATTTTCGGATCATGTTTTCACCAATCTACATCATGGTCAAAGTTGCATTGATACATTTTTGAATTTTCAGGGACATACTGATTCAATCTTAAATTAATGGTCATATGAGAGTTGGGTTAGATTATATAGATACACAACATAATTGCAAATGAGAACATGGAGTGAATAAATAAGCTTCCAATTTCATTTTATGTAATCTCAAAGACCAGATCATTTTATTGCTAAAACTACTTATTATAGCTAATTGATTGACCAGCAATTGTATGGAACCCTAGACATTGCACAAAGCATATTTGTTTTTATGCAGAGAACAAACACATGTATTTGCCATCATGTATCAGCAATCTTAAAACAATTCAAGAAATTAAGAGAAGATATGTATGGGTGAACCCCTCAGATATCAACAAAGCTATCTTCAAGTAATTCAAAAAATATGAAGAAAATAGGTACATGACATCGGCATGAGCATATTCTTTCATGTATCACAAAAATTGTGATTTTCCTATTCACTTCGAACCCAAGGCTATCCCAAGACTTTCAAATAGTGTTGGAAACCCCTATGATGGAAGGAAGGGAAAGCAAAGAAAAGAATTCTCCCAAATAGAATAAAGGGAAAACAAATAAAGCCTCTGCATCTATTTATAAGGAGTAAGAAAGGTAAGACCTAACGTAGTGGTTTGTCCGGGACAAGGAATATCAATTGGTTCTTAAAGGGAAAGTGTGAGAAACAGTTATTGACGGCTTCTCTCTACCGCCCTTGACTCTCTCATGCCTATAGCTCTCTGGCTCTCTAATGCCGCCTGCATCTGGAAGTGGGAGCAATAAACTAGTGGAGATGTATTTGTGGCTTAGATCCGTGTATGGTTCTCCATAGCTGGAGTCTATGTAGAGCTTAGATCCGTGTATGGTTTTCTATAGCTGGAGTCCAGCTGAAAAAAAATGGATATAAAATGAAGAAGATAGAAAATGTATATGAATTATATGCCTAATATATCAACAAACCACTGGCCAATACAAAAACTAAAAATTAATAATAATTTCATTCTATATATATCATTTTAATAATTAAATCTCTAAAACTGATATATTATGATCGATTCTTCCTACGAATTCCAAAAATACATTTGTGGGAATGGACGCTCGGCTCACACTTTCAAACCCCAGGAAATGCAATTTAACTGTAACAAAACATGATCGAGTGTCTTCGTAGGTCGTACCCCAAACATTTATGGGAATGGGCGCTTTCGTTCAATAACTATGAAAGCCACAGGTCACGCTTTCAAACCCCAGGAAATGGTCAGTCTCGGTTTTGTGGGATAGAATAAGGTCGTTCTCTGTAATTTAGTTCAAAGAAAATATATGAATTTGATTTAAATCTGAAGGTGAGAACAGAAACTTAAAACTGGATTAGATTGGAAAACCGATAATGCTGTAATGTTGTAAAATTAAATGCTATTCACTGAATTATTCCTGTTTACAGCTGGCAACCCTATATATTAGAACTGATCAAATTGATTGGTCATCATATTTAATAACACTCGTTTAATATTTTGCAAATCGTATTGGAGATTTGTTACCTTTTATACAAAGAAAATAAGCATGTTTCATATATGTAGCAAATGCTTCTTTATTTTTTTAACGAAAATAAACATGTTTCATATATGTAGCAAAAGCTTTTATATTATAAATGTGCAAGGAAAGGGAAGCCGTACTCGGAAAATAAACATGTTTCATATATGTAGCAAAACCTTTTTTATTTTAAATGTGCACAGGAAAGGGAAATGAAGCCGTACCGGAATACTCTAAATGCGCACAGGAAAGAGAAGGGAAGCCGTACCGGAATACAGAGTATTGTATCTTCTTAACATGCCCTTGATGTCCATTATATAGCGTATTGCAAAAAATAGCTAACCTGGCACAAACATGAATAAAATTCCACCCACCATGCATCCAAATATTTCATCCATGTCCTGAAAATTATTCAAAGATGTATGTATCCTTTACAGAAATAATTAAATAGAACATCAAATCAAACCAACAGTGAATCCAAATATTTTATCAAGTTGCCTGAAACTCAAATAAAGGCAGACAGCATGTATGTATCGTTTAAAGAAATACTTAAATAAGAGTCAGAGATATCGTAGAGACATAGTGTATTTGAACATCACATCAAACCAAACAGTGTGACAGATATTTAAATATTGGCCATGAAATGTGTTAGCCATACTGAAAAAGATTGCTGTAAATACATAAAGACATTTTAAGAAAGGTGCCAGAAAAATCAGAATACTACCTACGAATTTGTTTTAACATGTCAAGGACGGCTTGAGCTTCAATTTCCGCTGCCTCATTTTAATGCACTCCAAGCTGCCATAGGTTTTGGTCAAGCCATGTGATGATCATGGATATGAAATGAAAATGAACCACACAGAAAATGAAAAAACAAAATTCGGTGCACCGAAAAATAAACACAGAACTATACAATCCAACCCGAGTTAAACAATCAAAAGAAAGAGATTCAAACAGACCCATAGAAGAAAGAAAATGAAAAGAACAGAATAATATGTAAACAAATGAAATACATCAATTAAGGAAAATGGCAATGCCAGAAATTAAATCAATCCAAGATCATTAAGGAAAAGTTGAGAAGATGGAACGATCGAAGTCTGTAGCGACTTCTTTAAATAGATGGAGCTGCTTGCTTTTGTGGAATAAATGACCGTTGGCAGGCAGCATGGAGCGAGTGAGGGGGTGTTTTTTTAAGAAATTGAAATGGTGCAGCAGCTTTTTCTAGATACTGTGACCGTTGGCAGGCAGCATGGAGCGAGTGAGGGCATGTTTTTTTAAGAAATTGAAATGGTGCAGCAGCTTTTTCTAGATACTGTAATCGTCTCCAAATTCTCTCATTTCTTTCGTTAACGTTTTGTTAAATATGGTATCCAATGTCCTCAAGAAGGACCTAATGAGGGTGAAGTTTTTCCAGAAGGCTGCATAGTATTTGCAATAAAACCCTACAAGGGTACAAAACATAATACGGTTAATAAAACTCTTAGAATGCCTAGGGGTAACTAACAGAGAAACAAAATTCAGAATAAATTACCTGGTAACCATTGTACAATGGGCATGTAAGAGTGGAAAATCCTCCCCAGGATTCAATCACAGTAAATATAAATGGAAGAGTAAACATGTAATAACAACCAAGGACACTGTTGAATGTAATTATAATAATATTATGGTCTTTAATCATAAATCAACATGTCAAAATTTACTAAACCGACGTCCATGGAAAAATTTGCACAGGGTAAATCGAGCCCAGTAACAAAACCACTCCTTCCAAACCACTTAACCTCTTCGGACAGTCAACACCGCGAGTGCACAAGGGTTGATCAAAACAATTGTTGATGGTTTGATCAATTAAATGCTAGGTTAAATGTGACAAGGGATACAATTGGGTAGGGCTGTGATAATTAAATATTTCGGGTATGACTATTAAGCAACAATGTACTCGAGCTCCAATACACTTCGAATCGGGAGTGAACGCCATCCTCTGACCTAACCAAATCCAATTATGCCAATGATCCATCATAAGCTATGCATGGTGCTTTCAAGTTCGAGGTCTAGGGACTCGCCTTAGCTAGTTATTGAATGAGTGGACTATGGAATGGTGTCAATCAACATATTTTTATTATACAATTAATTTCTATTACTACTTTGACAAAAATTAAGGAAGAGCTAATTAATTAGAGAATAGAATTGTTAGGCATGTGTTCCTTCAAATCCATGGAAGAGTGTTCTTATGAATTGCATTAGAGGGCTTTCACAAATAATAAGGGTTTATGATTTTAACTTGTATGTGGTTGTAGATATTTTTAGCAACATGTGTTTTCATTTTTTATAAGAAGATCGTAGATCAAGTTATATCTCATATGTTTATTGAGAATGTCTTACCACCCAAAATGTAGGCGATTTTTCATTTTAAATGTATTTTAAGAAGAAACAATGGGAGTAAAATAGTGACATTTAAAGGGTCATATTTGACATATCATCAGTAGCACCTATAGATTGGATTTTAGCTATTGATGCCTTAACAACAAAGCTCATCTCTATGTAGATGAAAGGAATGGGATGTTCCAACATGTGTGTGAACTAAAAGGAAATGGTTTGGATGTTTTTAATCAACACAAAAAACTGGAATACATTGTAGCAAATTAAATGCAACAAAATCCCAAATTAACACTTCCTAGGATTTATTTTTGTTCCAAAATCAACAACATGTAATTTGCGCCTTAGTTTGGAAGATAGAATATGGAACTAGTTTCTTGGCCTGGACATAATTGTGTCCACTACACTTGGATGCTAGCTTATATAAGATAGATAAAGTAAGTGCCCTAAAGAATAAGTTCCCATCAATCCAAGCAGGGAGTTCAGAGGGGATGTTGTTGGTTTTTCTGCTTGGCCTAATTCTGTTGGTTCAAATGTTGATCGAACTGCTGAGAGTAGTGTTTATGCTAGGTCTTATTAGACTTCTTCCTCTTACCCGGTGATACTTATGATGGAATTTAGACTAGTTATTGTGCTGGGACGACTTGTGCTTGTCTAGACAATTAAATGATTCGGAAAGTGGAGTACAAGGGCAACTTGTTTGGAATCGAACAACTTAGAAAAGAGATATTTACCCAAACCAACTATCAGAAAATCAGTCACCCCCAACCAAAAAGGGACCTTGACCTTGAGCCCCGAGGACAGCGACCTTGCATCCACGAATTAGTGAGAAATAAGTGACTAAATCTTAAGATCTTAAGGCCCCACATGTGGCCCCTCTTGGAAAAAGTATTACTTCGTATTCGGGAACTCATAGCTGGAAAGACACCTGCCAAAACATAACAGATTTCATTACTTCTCTATCGAAGTCAGTAAAGTTTCCACTCTTGCCATTGAAAAAATGATCATTCCTTCTCCATGAATGCCAAAGAATCTCTGAAGTCAATGATAAATTTCAACAGATGAATCCCCTTTGTTTTTGCAAACGTGAGGGAGAGTTTAGCTTTAGCTATAGCATATTGCATGAAGCCTCAAAGTCAACACCTTGAATAAAGAGGAAATCCACTAGCAAGTTTTGGGAACACCCTACATTGCAAACAAGATTGTGAAATTTTCACGTACAAGGCCTCATTTAGAAGGTATGAGATGGAACAGTCTATTTACAAAAACATGTTTTTAAGCTTCAAGGTCTTGTGAATGATGCTTTGGGAAAAAATTTCTTAGGTAGTAGTTTAAGGGATGGTTTTTAGCATCAAACTCATCCTTATCTAATCTACAAGGCAATTGTTATCTTATAAGCATCAAACTTGACCTTGTTAAGTGAAGAGAAGTGTACTAGTTGAAGGGTACTTTTACCATGGAAAGTCAATTTTATTTGCTTAAAAAATGATGCAATATATGTTTTTTTATGTCCTCATTTCATCTCCAAAACAATAATAGACACTCTTTTTAAGGTTTGTTTCAATAAGATTTTATAGTAGACTCGTATTGTTTAACAAAATAATGGTGATGTAATATGACAACTAAGGGGAGTGAATTATAGAATGGTTTTAAAGAAATTACTAACAATAGTAAGAAGAGTGTACCAGTTGAGGAGATTATTTTAGACTTTCATTTCCTGACTCCAAATCACTGCTCTCTATAGTAGTCATCCTATTCCCATGTTCAAAAGCAATGGTTAGAAGGTAAACTTGTGGTGGAATCATTCCAGATAAGGAAACAACTATGAGACTAAATGGCCAACAATGAAAGTTCATTGTATCTATTCTTTGACAACTAGATAGGGAATAATTAAATCAATAGTTTCATACTCTATTTCCTAGGTAGATCATTAGGTTTTTAACAATTCCTTAAATCAAGAGAGAAACAAGTAGCATCTAAACCCTTGGAGATGGTCAAATGTTTATTGTTAAGTGGAGAAGTTCCCCACATTTTCGGTATCTCATGTTGTTTAATTGGAAAATTTGTAAAGCACCAATCAAGCAAGGCAAGTTACTACCCCCCTTTTGTGGAGTGCTCTAGGTGAAGGGATCAAGGTAGTAGTGGGATACATATATTGAAATCATAAATACATGACAACTTTTTGTACATTCCTCTAGGGCACACCTCCTTTGGAGTTGATTCCTTAGATGGAGTTTTGACTTGTTCATGAGGTAAAGACCATTATTTAAGGAAGCAACCTACTTAGAATAAAGACAAATGGCATGTAAATCCCTTAACATGGTCAACATACTCACTTTGAGATAGTTCTTTCTTGAGGAAGTAGCCTATGTCAACTAGCACATATCTCAAATTTAGTTGAAGACCCCAAGATGAAGAACACCCTCTTAGAGGAGACCTTTTTTATTGCTTATGTATTTTTAATATTTCTTCTTTGAGCTGTTGATGAAATTGTCATTGATTCCAACATGGTCTTGCAATGGAAACCCCACAGGTGATGTCATGATGGTTCTTGTCCCATAGAGATCCCCTTGCTTGATGAAGAAACCCATGAAGACCTGGAATCCTTGATGAAGACCATGATGCCCTGGCAAAGGTCATGGAGCCCACTACATGCATGGCATGATGATGTGGTCATGAGGTCTTGGAGATGGACCTAGTGTATAATGATATGATGGCACACTTGGTAGCTTATGATCAAGGGTTTGAAGATGGAAGGTTGTTGATGATATACTGTTCTATTTATGATCACGGAGGTAGAACCTATGGGCGTGGTTAGTGAACATCCCTTACTCAAACAATTAAACAATGTGCAAAATGATGTGGAACCCCACTAAGAGCTATGGCGGTGGTAATGTGACAAAGAAAAATTATTCTGTTAAAGGTGACGTGAAACTAGGTCAATAAAACAAGAAGATATCTATATGATAAAAGAAGAAGGTCATAACCAAATGAAAAGTCAACTCCCTAATATTCTCCAAAAGAATTTTAAAGTCAATAAAGACAAGTCGACTCCGTCCAGATATAAACAAAAAATAAAAAATAAAAATCAATATTTTTTATGGAAGGTCGGCCCAAAAAATTATGTGGAGATTTAGTATAAATACCATCTCACGACTTCATTTTTGGGTGTGAAAATTCGGTGGAGTTTTGATTTTTTTTGTCTGAGGCAACCGCAGCTTGACTGAGGAAGAGAACTCGTGGGAAATTTTTTTAGCTCTGAGATTTTTTTTTACTCGCTGGCTGAGGAAATTTTCATGGGACTATCTGCTGGGATCTCTCTCTATCGTGACTGTTTTGGCAGCTGCTGCTAGCATCCTCTATCTCTCGTGACTGTTTGTCATCTGCTCCAGCACTCGGCAGCCCTAATAGGGCTCTTTTACTGTTGCCCACACTCCACAGTTCAAGGCAGACTTGGCTTGGGCCTGCTATAGTACACGGAAGCCTTGGTTGGGATTGATACAGTCAACGGCAGCCCTACTAGGGCCACCCAAAGTCCACCCAAGCCCTATCTAGGGCCCTTTTTGTTTACACAGTCTCGAATGCATGAAGGTGTTGATAAGAGTGACAGCCAAATGATGAAGCAGTCACAGATGAAGAGAGAATAAGCTCGGTGGACTGTGGCAGCTACAGTTAAAGGACAGACAAGAAATGCTTTTCGAGTCTGCTATGGTGAAGAAAATTCAGAGAGGAAGCAGCCACAGTGATTGGGTGATCTCCATCTCTGATTTCAGACAGCGTGAAGGAAGTAGCAGCAGACAATTTAAAGTCTGTTTTTATCTTTAATTTTTTTGATCTCTCTCTCTGAATTCGGGTAAAGAGTCTGAGTTTTTGAAGGAGTATTCCTTTTGGGTGTAACATTTATGTTTTTGCTGCTAGGAAAATAGTCCCAAGTCTTATGAATGAACTGAGATTTCACTGCTGATCTCTTATGGATAGAAACAGGCCCTAGCATTGAGACTTCTTTCGGGGTCTCTTCTACAGCACACATACATTGTCCAATCATATATTCAGACCTAGTGCTTAAACAAAGTCAAAGGTTGTATACCAGGACAAGTTTTGGACATTGGTTGAAGGTCTTCCACAGTATAGACATGAAGTCCAAGTTTGCAAGCTTATCTGAAGTTTTGGTGCATGCAAAGTCAAGGTTAATGCTTGCTGCATCAATCCAAGTCCTCCATAGATCCGAGATGATGGTATGTATATAACACTAATATCTTCATGACAACAGATGATGGTTATGAAACAGTGATGTGTGAAGTAAATCCATTGTGATTTACATCCTATGATGATTAGTGAAGTGTGTATACAATATGTGGACAAATGAATATATTTCTGTTGGAGTTAACATTGGCTGTCAATAGTGATAATTTTGATGCTGATGCCTGAAGAAGTCCTGAACTGACCCTTTCTAAGTTCAATTTCCTGACTGGGTACTCCAGTAAGATAGTCCAGATCCTCATCAATAGGCTTCAATGTGGAATGATTCTTCTAGACAGAGCTTCTAAGGCAGAAAAGAATTAAGGGACAGCTAAACAAAGGCATAATTGGTGACTGTTGTTGCCATATTTGAACAGTCCCTAAATAACCCCCATAGATGATGCAAATTAATCCCTTATGAGTATGGGCTCACCAGTAAGTGAACAAGCACATAGGAAGGGATGGAGTCATGCTGAGATATTGTTGTTTATACTGCTGTAGCTTCCTCTAATGACTTCAATACAACAGGACCTTAAAACCAACCAACAGCCCATATTAATGCTTTGTCACCAATAATTGCCCAAAATCAAGGTATATTGTTGTAGGTTACTGTCAAAAGAAGAAAACAGGCCCAGATGTGATTCATGAACAGCTTATATGTTCAGTGAAATGAATGAGCATGATATATAGTGGCATATAGTGAATGTGTAATAAAAACAGTGGTGTATTGATTTAATTCCATTATATACCTTGCAAAGATGAAGGTTTGATGAAAGAAGACCTTTATGTGATAAGAGCAGACCTATATGCAGATGCCTAATGAAGTATGATGTATACAGTAGATATGTATACTGTGTTAAATGTTCAGTGACTAATGTAGACTCATACATGATGATGCAACCCCATGATGAAGATCCATGCTACTACCATGATGATGATTGCTTGCAGACACATATAGTGACCTTGTTGGTGATCCTGATAACTTGGTGAAGACCAGCAGTGTTGATGAACAATATGATGATGATGAGGTTGAAGAGCAGAGATTGAGCAAATCTTTTGCTAACTTGATGTTATGAGCAAACCGTTGAAGAGCAGGCTGTTGGTGATTGGCATGAGCAGCACCTGAGCAGATCTTTTGTTCGTTGGCATGATCAGAGTATGACCAGATTCTTGAGCAGCAGTTGATATGAAAATGATTAACACTACAAGCTACCATTTATTCCTGATTGTCTATCAGTCATTTCCAGCCCTGTAAAAGGTTTGTATTTGCTTGGGAATAAAGTACACCAGTCTCAAATTAACCTTACAGCAGGTACAACATCTTTATGTGACAGCTTGACAAGATAGTGACAGCTTTTCATATGACAGTGACAACAGTCAAATATGATGATAGTGACAGGTTGATGACATTGACAGTGCTTACACAGTGGGATGCATGACAGATTGAATTTGACATGTGCATTGATGAGGCTTCTTGAGCAGAGGTTAATAAGCAAAGATTGACCAGAGATTCATGAGCAGTAGTGAAGTATGATGATCAAAGAAAAGGATGAGCATGAGCAGAGATAGTTGGCAGCAAATTGAAGAGATAGGTGATGTTGATTTGATTGATGAAATGATGTGACAGTGAACTTCATTGTAGAAGCAAGCTTGTCTTGCTTTTGAGGTTAGGATACCTCAAACCCTTCTTAGCAGGGTTTAAGAAAACCAGGCAGGGTCCTGGATGCAGAGTAGGTGCTCTATGTATCAGTTGGTGCTGATTTTGCCTAACGGTTGTAGCCGAACCAAAACTAATATAAAAAGATTACAAATTTATATGGTGTGGTGTTCTTCTGTGTTATGATTCTTGATGATTTAAATGCTATGATATGTGAATGATGAAGTTTATGAAATGATAATGAGATTGGTAGAATAATGGAATGATGAATTGGTAGTTAAGTGTGACAGGTCAAGAAAAGTTGTAAAGTTGCTTTACACTGATCCACCCCCCCTCTCAGTGTCTAACAATTGGTATCAGAGCTGGCCTTCGTCACAAGCCTAGCAAGCTTGAAGGAGATCCTTAGACACAATGGAGGAAAAGAAAGAGTCATCAAGCAATGACGTGCCTGTACTTGATATTACAGATTATTTTAGTTGGAGAAGCAAAATGAAGGCTTATCTGAAGAAGTTTGGGATTTGGGAAATTGTCATCAATCCACCCGCTCCATCAAACAAGAAAGGAAAACCAGCTGCACAGAAGGAAGCGAAGAAGGACAACACTACAGCCTTGAAGTTCCTCATGGATGGACTTCCCAGCTCAGTGAAGGAAAGTGTAGGAGAGTACACTTCGGCAAAAGAACTATGGTTCAAGCTGGAGAGTGAGTATCATAAGGCAAGACCAGAACCCGAAAAGACAGATAAGAATCAGAAGACAAGCCCCCATAAGAGCTAAATCAAGAAGAAGATAAACAAGAAGAGGACTCTAGTAAAGGTATGGACTCTTGTGATTATAATGATAGCTTGTGTGATGAAATTGAGAAGGTTATTGCAGAAGATGATGAAAGGCTATCAAAGACTGCACATCAGATACATCTCACGCTGCTAAATATTGATCTTAGAGCCAATTGGTTCCTAAACACAGTAAATCTGAACCAGAGTGATTTCACGAAGTTCAAAAAGGAAATCTTGGACTCCTTGAATGAATATCAGCAGAAGACCATGTCAATGAAAGTGTTGCTTCTAAAGCTCAAAGACAAGGACAAAGAATTGCAAAATCAAATGAAAGACAAGGATGCTGAAGTTGAACAATTAAAGACTGAATTGATCAGTCAAAAGGAAGAATCAGAAAAGCCTCCTCAAGAGCTTGAAGAAACTAGAGAGGTCAATCATGATTTGAAGACTCAGCTGGAGGAAGCCAAGAGGACATAAGAAATTTTGAAGAGACATCTAGAAGAAAATGAGGAAACAGTACAGAAGCTGGAAATGGAGGCAGTTGGTCTCAGGAAGAAGGGTAAGAAGAACGAAGCCTTGGTCAAGCTCCAAGACAGTTCAATTGTCCTAGATAAGATCTTAGATTGCCAAAGATCTCCACTCAACAAAATTGGTCTTGGTTACAAGAAGAACAAAGAAAAATTTGAAGATGACACTTGGTCTCCGAAGACTCTAGAAGCAGGTCCATCAACGTCCAAAGCTGCTCCCCAGGCACCTGCACATGACAACAAGGATTTTGGAAGTTCAAAGATGAAACAAAGAGTTAGGTATGTTCATCAAAGCAACTTCATAAAGGAAACAACTACAAGAGCCAGGTATGAAAGTAGCTTCAATGGTTATTGTTATTTTTGTTCTAACTTTGGTCATAAGGCTATGAATTGTAGGTTCCATGGAAGAAGAAGGGCTCGAAGCCCTAATGTCTCAGTTAGATGTTGGACATGTAAACAAGTCAGACATGTTGCTGCCACATGTCACACATTTTGATGCTACACCTGCAGTGGGTTTGGACACAAAGCCCGTGAATGTGCCAGTCAAAGAAGTCAAGCAAGAAGGAGTACTCCATACACATCAGCAAGGATATTTGAAGATCAGAAGACAAATGTCTACAGTCAAGGACACTCTCAAGCATGGGGAAATGAAGTTGATCAAAGAAGTGTTGGAAGTTCCAACAGCTTAGTCAGATGTTGGTCATGCAACAATGTTGGTCACATTGTTGCACATTGTCGTACGATGAGGTGTTATAGTTACAGTGGCCTTGGGCACAAAGCTCAAGATTGTTGGAGTAGACGAAAACAATCCTCGAGAAATTACCTAGACAACTCATCAAGGAAAGCCAGTACAAATGAAGGAACAAATGCTCAAAGGACAGATGCCAAGAAGCAAGTATGGATGAGGAAGACCGAGCAGTTGCAGATAGGAGAAGCTAATCAGAGCAGGGAGGATGGCTGCCATATGGAAATCCAAGTGTAAAGGTCTCTCAAAGACCTTAGCACACCTTGAGTTCATAAGGCTGGAGGATGAACTCAACGAAGAAAGGATGGTTAATACAGGTATACAGACAGGTCCTAGGATTGTGCATATTGACAGGGGGAGCAAATTCTAGTCAACAGTGATCAGAGATTTCAGACACAGGTATGTGGACACCTTTTTCCATTGATGCCAAAGGGGGAGAAATGAAAACAAAGGGAGATATGAAGACAAAAGGGGAGCATGCTCATAGGGGGAGCATGAGTTGTTGTCATCAATGACAAAGGGGGAGATTGTTGATGAAATTGTCATTGATGCCAATATGGTCTTGCAATGGAAACCCCACAGGTGATTTCATGATGGTTCTTGTCCCATAGAGATCCCCTTGCTTGATGAAGAAACCCATGAAGACCTGGAATCCCTGATGAAGACCATGATGCCCTGGTAAAGGTCATGGATCCCACTACATGCATGGCATGATGATGTGGTCATGAGTTCTTGGAGATGGACCTAGTGTATAATGATATGATGGCACACTTAGTGGCTTATGATCAAGGGTTTGAAGATGGAAGGTTGTTGATGATATACTGTCCTATTTATGATCACGGAGGTGGAGCCTATGGACGTGGTTAGTGAACAGCCCTTACTCAAACAATTAAACAATGTGCAAAATGACGTGGAACCCCACTAAGAGCTATGGCGGTGGTAATGTGACAAAGAAGAATTATTTTGTTAAAGGTGACGTGAAACTAGGTCAATAAAACAAGAAGATATCTATATGATAAAAGAAGAAGGTCATAACCAAATGCAAAGTCAACTCCCTAATATTCTCCAAAAAAAATTAAAGTCAATAAAGACAAGTCGACTCCGTTCATATATAAACAAAAAATAAAAAATAAAAATCAATATTTTTTATGGAAGGTCGGCCCAGCAAAAAATGGAAGGTCGGCCCAAAAAATTATGTGGAGATTTAGTATAAATCCCATCTCACGACTTCATTTTTGGGTGTGAAAATTCGGTGGAGTTCTGAATTTTTTTTTCTGAGGCAGTCGTAGCTTGACTGAGAAGGAGAACTCGCGGGAAATTTTTTTTAGCTCTGAGATTTTTTTTTACTCATTGGCTGAGGAAATTTTCGTGGGACTATCTGCTGGGATCTCTCTCTATCGTGACTGTTTTGGCAGCTTCTGGTAGCATCCTCTATCTCTCGTGACTTTTTGTCATCTGCTCCAGCACTCAGCAGCCCTAATAGGGCTCTTTTACTGTTGCCCACACTCCATAGTTCAAGGCAGACTTGGCTTGGGCCTGCTACAGTACATGGAAGCCTTGATTGGGATTGATACAGTCAACGGCAGGCCTGCTAGGGCCACCCACAGTCCACCCAAGCCCTATCTAGGGCCCTTTTTGTTTACACAGTCTCGAATGCATGAAGGTGTTGATAGAAGTGACAACCAAATGATGAAGCAGTCACAGATCAAGAGAGAATGAGCTCGGTGGACTGTGGAAGCTACAGTCAAAGGACAGACAAGCAATGTTTTTCGAGTCTGTTACGGTGAAGAAAATTCGGAGAGGAAGCAGCCACAGTGATTGGGTGATCTCCATCTCTGATTTCAGACAGCGTGAAGGAAGTAGCAGCAAACAATTTAAAGTCTGTTTTTATCTTTAATTTTTGTGATCTCTCTCTCTCTGAATTCGGGTAAAGAGTCTGAGTTTTTGAAGGAGTATTCCTTTTGGGTGTAACATTTATGTTTTTGCTGCTAGGAAAATAGTCCCAAGTCTTATGAATGAACTGAGCTTTCACTGCTGATCTCTTATGGATAGAAACAGGCCCTAGCATTGAGACTTGTTTCGGGGTCTCTTCTACATCACACATACATTGTCCAATCTTATATTCAGACCTAGTGCTTACACAAAGTCAAAGGTTGTATACCAGGACAAGTTTTGGACATTGGTTGAAGGTCTTCCACAGTATAGACACGAAGTCCAAGTTTGCAAGCTTATCTGAAGTTTTGGTGCATGCAAAGTCAAGGTTAATGCTTGCTGCATCAATCCAAGTCCTCCACAGATCCGAGATGATGGTATGTATATAACACTAATATCTTTATGACAACAGATGATGGTTATGAAACAGTGATGTGTGAAGTAAATCCATTGTGATTTACATCCTATGATGATTAGTGAAGTGTGTATACAATATGTGGACAAATGAATATATTTATGTTGGAGTTAACATTGGCTGTCAATAGTGATTTTGATGCTGATGCCTGAAGAAGTCCTAAACTGACCCTTTCTGAGTTCAATTTCCTGACTGGGTACTCCAGTAAGATAGTCCAAATCCTCATCAATAGGCTTCAACGTGGAATGATTCTTCTAGACAGAGATTCTAAGGCAGAAAAGAATTAAGGGACAGCTGAACAAAGGCATAATTGGTGACTGTTGTTGCCATATTTGAACAGTCCCTAAATAACCCCCATAGATGATGCAAATTAATCCCTTATGAGTATGGGCTCACCAGTAAGTGAACAAGCACATAGGAAGGTATGGAGTCATGCTGAGATATTGTTGTTTATACTGCTGTAGCTTCCTCTAATGACTTCAATACAGCAGGACCTTAAAACCAACCAACAGCCCATATTAATGCTTTATCACCAATAATTGCCCAAAATCAAGGTATATTGCTGTAGGTTACTGTCAAAAGAAGAAAACAGACCCATATGTGATTCATGAACAGCTTATATGTTCAGTGAAATGAATGAGCATGATATATAGTGGCATATAGTGAATGTGCAATAAAAACAGTGGTGTATTGATTTAATTCCATTATATACCTTGCAAAGATGAAGCTTTGATGAAAGAAGACCTTTATGTGATAAGAGCAGACCTATATGCAGATGCCTAATGAAGTATGATGTATACAGTAGATATGTATACTGTGTTAAATGTTTAGTGAGTAATGTAAACTCATACATGATGATGCAACCCCATGATGAAGATCCATGCTACTACCATGATGATGATTGCTTGCAGACACATATAGTGACCTTGTTGGTGATCCTGATAGCTTGATGAAGACCAGTAGTGTTGATGAACAATATGATGATGATGAGGTTGAAGAGCAGAGATTGAGCAAATCTTTTGCTAACTTGATGTTATGAGCAAACTGTTGAAGAGCGGGTTGTTGGTGATTGGCATGAGCAGCACATGAGTAGATCTTTTGTTCGTTGGCATGATCAGAGTATGACTAGATTCCTGAGCAGCAGTTGATATGAAAATGATTAACACTACAAGCTGCCACTTATTCCTGATTGTCTATCAGTCGTTTCCAGCCCTGTAAAAGGTTTGTATTTGCTTGGGAATAAAGTACACCAGTCTCGAATTAACCTTACAGCAAGTACAACATCTTTATGTGACAACTTGACAAGATAGTGACAGCCATTCATATGACAGTGACAACAGTCAAATATGATGATAGTGACAGGTTGATGACATTGACAGTGCTTACACAGTGGGATGCATGACAGATTGAATTTGACATGTGCATTGATGAGGCTTCTTGAGCAGAGGTTAATAAGCAGAGATTGACCAGAGATTCATGAGCAGTAGTGAAGTATGATGATCAAAGAAAAGGATGAGCATGAGCAGAGATAGTTGGCAGCAAATTGAAGAGATAGGTGATGTTGATTTGATTGATGAAATGATGTGATAGTGAACTTCATTGTAGAAGCAAGCTTGTCTTGCTTTTGAGGTTAGGATACCTCAAACCCTTCTTAGCAGGGTCTAAGAAAACCAGGCAGGGTCCTGGATGCAGAGTAGGTGCTCTATGTATCAGTTGGTGCTGATTTTGCCTAACGGTTGTAGCCGAACCAAAACTAATATAAAAAGATTACAAATTTATATGGTGTGGTGTTCTTCTGTGTTATGATTCTTGATGATTTAAATGCTATGATATGTGAATGATAAAGTTTATGAAATGATAATGAGATTGGTAGAATAATGGGATGATGAATTGGTAGTTAATTGTGACAGGTCAAGAAAAGTTGTAAAATTGCTTTACACTGATTCACCCCCCCTCTCAGTGTCTAACATGAGCAATTAGTGGATCTAGAAACCGCTAAATTATATTTTATTATAAAACGGATTGAATTGAAATCTATATAAAGACTAGCTTTATATTTTGTTTTGGCATCGTTGGATTTTGGGAGATATTCTCTAATCCCATTTGAAGATCTATTAGGAGGAAAATGAGAAGGGGTAAGCATATGTGAGGTTTTCATCTTTCAATTCTTTTTTTTTCTCCTGGACGGTTAGGGTATATGCGAGCGTTTCCACTTCTTTTGTTTCTATAATAATCTCCTTACACAATAGGATTTGAACCCAAAATACGACGACATCCTACGTAAAGTACGAATGTGTCAGATTGCAATGATGAAAAGTACTGCACCTTCATATTTCTTTTATCAACGTCAAATTTTCGACATCCTTAGCATAGGTTTTTCGATGACACGTTGCAACACTATATCGTCAGTTATGCAACAGACGTTTATCAAATTTGCAACGACCATTTGTCAAATTTGCAATGACACGTGGAGGATGAGTCATCGGATATCCGACAATAATTTGTCGAATTTTCGACGACATATTAAGGATGGATCGTCAGATTTTCGACATCCTTGGCTATTTTTTGAAATAATATAAAGAGACATTTCAAATAGTTTAAACCCATATTTCCAATGGTAACTAGGTTCATATCGTTGGATATTCGACGACGAATGAATTATAAATATAACAAAAATTTAACATTTTGACATGTTTGCTATAGAAGCGACGGACGATTTGCAGAAATTATTTATTCCTTGACGGATGGTTTGAGGAATTGTTTTATTCTTCAACGGGTAGTTGTTGGAATTTTTTTTTCTTCGATAGACAGTTTGTGGGAATTTTTAAATTGTTCGACAAACCTCCATTTGAGAAAATTATGATGCGTGGAACTTGATTTTTTAAGATTGTCGACAATATTCATTCACGAAGTTTGTTACAAAATGTCAAATAGAAATAATCCTTATCCAAACGAACACAATTGACAATTGCTTACTAAATTATGGGATGCAACGAAACGAAGGGGTGATGGCAAATGTTATTGTCCATGTACTCAATGCAGGGGATTTAAGAGGAGAATAATATTGATCTCAACAGCCACATAACATTGCAGGGAACATGGACACTCTTAGGGGGGAATGAGTATCGTCCATTTGTAGGTTTAGCATTATAAAGTTTTTTATATACTTTGCTTTGGTAAATGTATGTATTATTTTAATATTTCCTATATTAAATTATATCTATTGATGTTTTCATGTATTTGTAAAGGAAAGACACCCTACGACATATCGTCTATAGGAAGTGCTTTCAGAACAAGTTCCAGATCAGGATCATGGAGTGTTTATGTTTAATGGAGAATAAGTGAATGATCATATTGAACAAGATGATCATACTGATAACATAGTTGAGGATGATGGTACAAATACATTGATCCACAATTCATTTAATGTTAGAATGGATGATGACGATGACGGTGATAATGAAAATGATGATGACTTTGATGATGTTCATGATATACCTCTTCTCGATAAGGCATATGAACCCCTTTATGAAGGCTCCAAAACAAATCTTCTCTATGTTGTATTGTTGATAATGAACTTGAAGGTTATGAATGGTCTTTCAAACATATCAATCACACAGATGCTAAGGTATGTAAAATAATCTATCACATATATACGATCGTGATAATGTTTATTTGTATTCCTCTAATAATTGTATTGTTAACTCGTTATTGATCATCATATGGATGAAGTGGGTTCCGTTAATATTATTTATTTATTACATTAACTATATTTTTATTTTTTCGTTGTAGCTTGATAGCTGAATTTTTATTACCACCATCAAATATTTTATCTTGCACATATCGAGATTTATCTTCCATCATGAAAGAGATTGGAATGCATTATGAAGCAATTCATGCATGCCCCGATGACCATGTTATATATTATAATCAGCATGAATTTACAACAGAATGTTTGGAATGTCATATAAGTAGATATCGAACAGATCAAGTAACAAAAAGGGTGCCTCAGAAGGTTCTTCATTATATTCCCATCATTCCACGTTTGCAACAACTGTTCATGTGCAAAAACATAGCGCAATTTATGGATTACCATGCCAGGAACAGAAGTCAATATTACGTTATTTGAATGCTTGCAGATGGTTCTACTTTTAGAGATATGGAGGAAAAGTGGCCTCACTTTAAAGAAGAACAACGTAATCTTAGGATTTCTTTGGTAGCAGATGGTGTTAATCCATTTTCACAAATGAAATCCATTTACACGGTGTGGCCTATTTTTGTTATCAACAATAACATTCCTCCATGGTTGTCAATAAAGAGGGAGCACATATTGTTGCCGATGATTATTCCAGGTATTTTGTGTCTACAACTATTTTATTTCTAATATAGTTGTGGCATCTCATTTGTCGTATTATTTTTCCTAATTTCATTTGTATATTTTTGTATTTTACTCTTGTGCATGGTTTATATATCTTAATGGTTCTCATAATTATATATTTTATATGTACTTCAAATCAATCAGGTAAGTTCCAAGTCAAAGATATGATTGTATATATCGAACCTCTTATAGATGAGCTACTGAAGTTATGGAATTGCATCACTATGTATGACGTATCTAGACCAATACGGCAAAGGCAATTTCAATTTCATGCAATGGTTGTATGGACAATACACGATGCCCCTAGGTTAACCCAATTTTGTGGTTTGTATTTTTAACTTCCACTTTAATTGCATTTAATTATATGAAGTAGTTAATATAGTTAATATATAATTATAATTGACATAGATATTCCATATCTATATATTGTAGGTCTTCAGACAAAGGGTAAATTTGCATGTCCAGTTTGTGGTTCTAAGATAAAATCTCGTTGCTCAAAAAACTTAAGAAAGGAGGTGTTTGATGAGTATAGGAATTTCCTCTTTAAGAATCACAGTTATAGAACAACAACAAAAAATATGTTCAATGGGAAGCATGAGACTACATTAAAACCACAGAGAATGACACCTCACCTTTGGAAGATGCAATACAATAGAAATCGTCATCATGGCACATATGGATCATCGTATATGAATTGTTATGTATTTTAATTTTTATTGTGAGTTGTTTACTGTAGTGGCCATATTTGATTTATGATGTAATTTATTTATAAACTAATATTCATGATGTCCATCGTGATCATAAAGGCATTAATGGGCTTCCACGAGGAATGAAAAGTTATCCTATACAATTCAACAGGTTGCCCTACTATGAGCACCTACAAATTGCTCATTTGTTTGATACAATGCATATTGAAAAGAATGCGACTAAAACATTATGGCGACTACTGGAGCTAAGGAGGGAGAAAGATAAAATTGTGAAAGCTTGCAAAGACATTCAAGAAGGAAACCATGCAATGACAGATGTCATCCAATTTCATAGCAACGGATACCAAGTTAATATAAACTCAATTCCATGGATGTTTACGGAGTAGCAAAGCAATATTGTCAAAGAAGTAATGCGGAAAATTAAATTTCCCACTAGATTTTGTGTGAACATGAAGAATATCATAACAAAAAAAGGTGATTTTGCACGGGTCAAAACACATGATTGGCACATCTTCATGAAGGTAATTATTATTGTTATGTCCATATAATTTTTTTCATTTTATTGCATTTTTTTTCTTCTTCTGTTTGTATACTCTTTGATTAATAAATGGCGTGGTTTGTATATTGATACAGTATGTTCTACCTCTCTCTCTCGTGGACAACTTCAACAACAATGTCAAATAAGTTATATATAATCTTGGTAAATACATGACGTAACTAGCGATTAGTTTCTTGTGCTTAGTGTTTCCTTAATTCTCTGTATAATTTATATTTGTTTTTTGTGCACTATTTCATGATATTTAATTTAATGTTTTTTTTGTTAAATATCGTTATTGGTTTGCGTCACTTGTAAATGGTTGACATCTAAAGAAATCCATAAAGAAGTTATAAATTATTGGAGGAGAGAAATTCCTCGTCTCATGTGTGAAATGTAGAAGCATATACCTTCGACATTTTTCAATGCACAGGAACACTACCTCATACACCAAGTTGAGGAGATTGAGTTGTGTGGACCTGTGCACTCAAGGTCCATGTGGATGGTTGAGAGGCACTTGAAATTTATGAAGGGTTTGGTGAGACAACGAGCACATGCTGAGGGTTCTATGATGGAAGGATATATGGTATACCAAAACATGTTGTATGTTAGTGAATGTATTCCTATTTTAACGTCAAAGCTCAATTTACGTCGCATTTGTGATCTAGACTCCAATAACAAATTTGAAGGGGAGCAACTAAAGGGGAAAGGTAGATCGAAGAAGGTGAAAGGTAATTATTAGCTAGTGGATGTTTATTATATTGTTCATATTCTAATTGCATTTTCTAGTTATTGCCTCAATTAAGAGCATATACTTTGTTCAGAAAATTTACATCTATCTTTCATTTTAATGATTATTGTTATCAAGCAGTTGGTCGAGAATGGGATGCAATTCATTTATACATCGCAAACAATCTTAACTAGATGAAGGTATGGATTGAATGATGCAAACAATCGGGTCATGAAATATCATGGGAAGGTGTGGCCTCATTGGTAAAAGCAACACATCGCAATAGAGATAGAAATATTACAGAAAGGGAAATTGATTTAGCATATGGTTTAAAAGATAAAATGGCAAGCATATTAATCAATCACTCTAAATATTTTATTTTTCAAATTACATTTTGACGTACATGTTGTTATTTTCCATGTATTGCTACATAACTATTGAATCATTGTGTAATATTTTCATGTATTGCTTGTTGCAGGTAAAACACCATAAGGCTATGGTCTGTAATGGTTGTAGATATCGCCTCAAAAAATTGGATGAAACAAAGAAAACATCATATTGTGGGATATCTGTAGCCTTTGAGGTGACCAATGTTTCATCTAGAAGTGACAAACATCCAAAACCCTCAGAAATCGATACTATGGGTATTTGGAAGATATTCTACAGTGTGACTTTAAGTCCTTTAGGGTAGTCCTATTCGTTGTCAAATCGTACATGTTACGATTGAATCAACGTGATCCCAATATAACTATTATTGAACATGATAATGGATTTACCATGGTAAATACAATGTCATTTGAGCCAGGAATGGAGCCCTATGTTCTTCCAAGCCAATGTGAACATGTATTTTACTCGGAGGTTCCAGGTAAAGCGGGTTGGTCATTTGTTGTGAGACATGATCCAAGGGGACGGCTGGTAAAGTATAACCTATACGATGGTAATGAAGAGGGTTCTCTGGAAGAAGAAGACAATGATGAAGAGAATGATCAACATGAGTTAGATGATGATGCTGATCCAGCAGAATATGTCCAAGAATTAGTTGAATCAAATGATGTAGCAGACAATTCCCATGAATATTATATCGACGATGACACGATGAGCGTAACTAACTTGGCTGACGATGATGATATGGCCAATCCTTACAACGTTGACTCTGGATGATGACTTAGCTGACAATGATGATATGGCCAATCCTTACAATGTTGACTTTGGATGATGACTTAGATGAAGAAGACGATGACTTGGATGAAGAAGACGATGAAATATATTGAAAGGTAAATATTTAATTAGACCTATTATTTTATCTTTTTTTTTTTCTAAGAAGAGTTACTAACATCATCATCATCACCATCATCTTCATCATCATCATCGTCACTATCATCATTGTCAGCACCATCATCATCATGACCCTCATAATCATCATAATCATCATCATCGTCATCATCATGACCCTCATCATCATCATATAAATCATCATAATCATCATAATCATAATCATCATCATCATCATAATCATCATAATCATAATAATCATCATCATCATCATGTTGATCATAATCATCATCATAATCGTCATCATCATCATCATCATCATCATCATCATATTCATCATCATCATCAACATCATCATCATCATCATCGTCTTCATCATCATCGTCGTCGTCTTCATCATCATCTTCTTCATCATCATCATCATCACCATCGTCATCATGTTGATCATCATCAGCTTCATCATCATCATGACCATCATGATCATCATCAGCTTCATCGTCATCATGACCATCATGACCATCATGATCATCTTCATCATCATCATCATCATCGTCTTCATCACCATCATGACCATCATCACCATCATGATCATCTTCATCATCATTGTCTTCGTCATCATTATGTTCATCATCATCATCACCATCATCACCATCCACATCAACATCGTCATCATGTTGATCATCATTGTCTTCATCATCATCATCATCATAATGATCTTCATCATGTTGATCATCATCGTCTTTATCCTCATGATAATCATCATCATGATCAACATCATCATCATCATCATCATCATCATCATGGTTAATATCATTATCGTCTTCATGATGATGATGATGATGATGATCATCATCTTCATCATCATGACCCTCATCATCATCGTCTTCATCATCATGGCCCTCATCATCATCATTGTCGTCATCATCATCATCATCATCATCATCATCATCATCACCATCATCATCATCTTCATCATCATCGTCGTTATCATGATGTTCAACATCATCGTCTTCATCACCATTATGTTCATCAGCATCATTACCATCCACATCACCATCATCATCATGTTCATCATCATTGTCTTCATCATCATGATAATCATCATCATCATCACCATCATCACCAACATCGCCATCATCGCCAAGTTTAAATACATATTTTATAAAATTGGAATTAAAATATATTCATTAATATTGTCCATATTAATATAATAAAACAAAATTATATATGACGGTGGTCTTTAACGTCTATTCAAATCAAACTACACTATTACATTATTATAAAATATTAATACCATACACTTTTAATTAAAACTTATACTATTTATTTATGATAATGTTTATAAAATATTAATATTATACACTTTTATTTAAAATTTTCTTATAACTTTTGAGACTGTTTTTTGAATATTTTGTTTTTATGTTTATATAACGGAAAAAGTGAGAATCTTATATTTTCTTTTGTGATTGAAAAGACAATTGATCTATTTTCTCACAAAATTTTGTTTTTATTTGTTAAGTGAAGTATATCCATATTAACATAATAACTATATGTAATGTTTCCACAATATGTTTATTATTTTGATAGTAATATACACTTCTATTTGGATTTTTCCTTAAAATTTTGGGTCAGTTTTTAGAATATTTTATTATGGCTATGCAATGTTGCTTTATGCAAAATGTGAGAAAATTAAATACATTGGATTTTTAGTGTAAATTTGAAAATTGAAATTGAAATTGAATTGCAATGTTAAATTGTAATTGAATTCTAATCAGTAGATTGTAATGTAATTGTAATTTAAATTTTAAATTGTAATGATGTTGACGATGATGACGATGACGATGATGATGGTAATTGGGATGATGACTGTAATGATATTGACGGTGATGAAGATGAAGATGACGATGATGATGATGACGATGATGATGAAGATGATGATGATGATGATGATGATGTGAATGATGATGATGATGATGATGTGAATGATGATGATGGTGATGGCAATGATGATCATGATGATGAATATGGCAATGATGATGATGATGATGACGATGGTGACAATGATGATGAAGACAATAATGATGAAGATGATGGTGATGATGCTGATGATGATGATGATGATGAGGGTCCTGATGATGAAGATGACGACGATGAGGATGACGATGATGATGACGACGACGATGATGACGACGACGAGGGTCATGATGATGAAGACGACGACGACGATGAAGATGACGAAGACGATGATAATGATGAAGACGATGATGAACAACATGATGACGATGATGAAGATGATGGTGATGATGGTGATCATCATCATTGCCATCATTATCACCATCATCATCACCGTCATCATTTCCATTACCATCATCATCATCATCATCATGACGACGACGACGACGATGATGATGATGATGAGGGCCATGATGATGAGGATCATGATGATGAAGACGATGATGACGACGGCGATGATGATGATGATGATGACGATGGTGATGAGGGTCATGGTGATGAAGGCGGTGATGATGAAGACGGTGACGACGACGACGACGATGATGATCTTCATGATGATGATGATGGAAATGATGTTGATGACGATGATGATGATGATGGTGACGATCATTATTTCCACCACCACCACCATCATCATCATCACTGTCATCATCACCATTACCATGATGATGATGATGATGATGATGATGATGAAGACGACGATGATGATGAAGACGACGATGACGATGATGGTGATGATGATGATGACGACGATGGCAATGATGAAGATGATGGTGATCATCATCATTGCCATCACCGTCACCATCATCATCATCATCATCACCGCCATTACCATCATCATCATCATTCATCATGACGATGACAACGACAATGATGATGATGAAGACGATGACGACGACGACGATGATGATAAGGGTCATGATGATGAAGATGACGATGATGAAGACAACGACGACGACGACGATGATGAATATGATCTTCATCATGATGATGATTGAAATGATGATGATGGTGATGATCATCATTACCATCATCATCATCATCATCATCATCATCATCATCATCATCACCGTCATCATCTCCATTACCATCATCATCATGATGAAGACAATGACGACGACGACGATGATGATGATGATGAGGGTCATGATGATGAAGACGACAACGAGACGACGACGATGATGATGATGAGGGTCATGATGATGAAGACGATGATGATGAAGCCGACAACGACGACGACGATGATGATGACGATGATGATGACGATGATGATGATGAAGACGACGATGATCAACTTAATGAAGATGATGGTGATCATGGTGATGATGATGATGATGATGATTATCATGATGATGAAGACGATGGTGATGATGGTGATCATCATCATTGCCATCATCATCGTCATCGTCATACCATCATCATCATCTTCTTCATTGTCATTAAATGGATTATGATTGTTATTAGTTATTAGGGGTTATAGATTTAGAGTTGAAATATTTGATGTACTTATAGGGATTAAGGGTTAAATGGATTAACAAGTCTAGGTGCTATATGGACTAAAGGATATATGGGTTATCAATTATAGGTGTTATGACATACATAACTAGGAGGTTATAATTATTAAGGGCTATATTAATGCTAAGGGTTATATGGATTAAGGTTTATGGGGATTAAGCAATTATAAGGGTTAGAACTTATCAACATTAAGGGTTATAATATGTATTTCTTATATTAAGGGTTATAGTGATTAGGGGTGATAAAATGTAATTGATTAGAGATTATGGGTTAGATGTGAGGGATTATAGTGTTTATGTGTTATAGTGTTATGGAATAAGGGATTATAACGAGTAAGGGTCATATGTTAAAGGTGTGAAGACTATATGCATATTCATTGTTAGATGTTATAAGTGTCAATCACTAAGGGTTAACATTAAAATTTATAGGTGGCAGGCGTTATGTATTCATGGTCATAAGTGTTAAATTTTGTAGGGATTTAAGGTTATGTTAAGGGGATATATATGATAATGGTTATATGGATTAGGTGTTAGTAATCAGATATTAAAGATTTTTAAATATTAAATATCAATGGTTATAATTTTTTATATAGATTAGGTGTTAGTAATAAATATATATAGTTTTAAATATTAAATATCAAAAATTAAAAAATAAACCTATTAATTAAAAAAATGAAAACTGAAAAACAATTTAAACAATAACACGGGCATACCTTACCTCACTCTGTCGTTGTGAATTGAGCCGAACTATGCCTCTTATTGCCACTGAGTGGACTATGAACTCTATCTCTCAACCCTGAGCGAACTGTACTGGACTATGAACTCTACCTCTCAGCACTAAGCGAATTGTACTCGACTCTACCTCCTGTCACGTGGACTATGAACTCTTCCTCTCATCATTGAGCGAATTGTGGACTCCGCCTCATTTTGGTTCTAAACTATGGACTCTGCCTCCTTTGGGTATGAACAAAAGTTGTTGCAATCATCGTTGAGCGAACTGTGGACTCCGCCTCATTTTGGTTCTAAACTGTGGACTTTGCCTCCTTTGGGTAGGAACAAAAGTTGTTGCAATCTATCAAGCTAGGCACATAATTCTCCTAAATTGATGATTTTATGTCATATCTAATATATCTCTCATTTTTCTCATATTCGTTCAGGGTTTGGGGGTTACAAAATAGGTTCAAGGTTCGGGTTTGAGGGTTACGAAATAGGTTCAAGGTTCAAGGTTTGGGGGTTATGCTATACCTATGATATTTCTTTATCATTCTCTTATGGGTGGGTGGGACTAGCGAGGCTACACCGGTTGATTTAGATGTTGAGGAAACCATGCCATTCTGGAAAAGATTAAATAAATGTATTTTACGTTGCATAAACCTGAGCTTGGGCCGATGGAAGTAAGCTATGGCATGGGATTGTTGTTAGAGTTAGGATTATCACCATGGGAATGCATGTGATCGAGTTGCTAAATGCATATGGCCTAGAGATTCATGTAAGTCATTAGATTATTCTTGGAATGTGCATGTTTGAATCATCTCAATTTTAGTAGTGCCCACTTACAATTATCCCATAAAAGTTCAAAATAAACAATGAGAATCTTTTGGATATTGAAGAATTGTGAGAATAGCAAGTGGAGCAACGGCAAAAGCACACAGAGGCTAGTGAATGGAAGACATTAAAAGTAAAATGTAAATGGGCATATTGTGATAAGACCTAATTAGGCATATGTACCCCTTATTTTATCGATTCAATGGCTCACTGGTGTAAGGTCTAGATTTAAAGATAGATGATAGAACTGAGAGGGGGTTGGCATATTGAAATACTAGATATCTAGTGTGTAACTTAGGGGGAGATTTGTGTCGTAACTAAGTCAATTTTAAAAAGCAGATTGCTAGGTTAATCTTGACTTGGTTAAGGGTGGAAATGTTAACCTTTATGAGGTTCAAGATGGGTTTCCTGTAGGTGGTTTACAGTGGCCCATGGTTTTTATCACATGGTATTTTATGAGATGAATCCCATTAAAGGTTTGATGGATCCATTGTAAATTACTTTACTAGGTCAGCTTGGACAAGGTGATGAAGATATATTTGTAGTTTCTTTTCCATTTATAGGTTTATAGGGTACTTGGATTTTATGTGATTTTTACTTACACTATTTTATCATTTGTATTTAAATAAGGAAAGTAAACCAACTAACTAGTTTTAATTAACCAATAATTCCTCTCCCTTTGGTCGAGCATTATTTTGCATCCTTAATAACCTAGAAACCCTAATGATGGAAATGCAAAGAGAAGAATGGAAAATCACATGGAATCTACCATTGTAGGCGACAAGTCTCCTTGGGTTGAAGAAAAAATTTGTGAAAGGTCTTCAAGAGCGATCCACTTATTGTGGGATTCTACATACATAGCTACAATTCCTTGCAAGCTAAGACGTTGACCTGATCTCCAATAAAAGATATGTATCAATATATACTCAATTAACATTAGATCTACTACTGTAAATAAAATTACTGACAATGCAGTTAGCTGATGCTTAGACTGTTGCACATGAAATGACGCCTAAAGGACCATAATTGAAAATAAGGCTGCCTCTAATAGAGTGATTATGCTATACCTATGAGATTGAGAAATAGTATTGGGTTGATTCCTATCACTACTTATTACGTAAATATAGCATACTCTTTTATGGAATAAAGGCATACAAGCTCTGTCATAGTGTAGAGTGAATTCAATACAGTGCTCATTATGTAATTAAGCTCACACCTATTGATTAGTGTGCAGATCCATTGCTTGTCCTTATTTGAGACCATGTATCTCATCGTTCAATCACTTATTGCCACTGGTTAAATTTTGGTGATAGGGTAGTGTACTTATTAGGGATTCACTTATGCCATAATCATGGTAATACAACAACCTTATACTTAGTTGATACATAACATGATAGATAGAGTTGAACAGACTCATTATTATGTATACATGGTGTTAGCTACTTACAAACTCGATACTCTGCTTACTTGTACATTAATATATAGTATATATTATGGAAACATAGTACCATTCATCATTATAAGTAGTGAGCTTAGAGCTTATATATGGAACTACTTAACCCTTTTAAGGTGAAGAGTAACATTATGGATATTGTACTTGATTCCTAGGTATTTATGTCCACATTAGCCTTATCTCTCTAATTGGGTAGTGTATGATTCAATATTCCTATGGATACCGTAGGAATATAATAACATTAACATTACACATATTAGGAGGATATACTATCTTTTTATATTAGGGAAACAACGTATATAATGTATAGAACATGATATCCTTATATTAGAGTCATTACACGTGTACATGGTTCATAACAAGCTAACCTCTTGCTTATGATATCAATATCATAGGAATAGAGCCAATCACATGGGATTATACTAGTACTGTAATTTCATATGTTACCAATATAATGGAAATAGTTATGATATCATGTTCATTAACTAGAATGTTAGAACCAGTATGGTATAATACTAAACAAGCATAACTAAGAAGGAGTAAGAATAACCAGTAGCCTGAATAAGCTTACACATATACTAAGAAGTAATGAAGCTCACTCAGCCCATAATTATGTATGAATGTTGTCTTTTCCCACAATCAGCCCATAATTAGAAATGAACGTTGTTTTAGGGCTGCTTGAGGCCACAAACAAACCCAGAATTGCTCATAGTGTTGTAAAAAAGGTATAGACCTGTTTAAAAAGTAATCTTTGTCATAGGAAAAAGATTTCTAGAATGCCTTTGCTTGTAATTGGTAATAAAACCATTAAGTTAAGATCACTTAGAATACTATCAATATTGGGACACAATATACTACAAAAGATGAACGAGAAAATGGCTCTAATGAAGACTAGACTAAAGGAAGATAAAAATTGTTAAAATAGGATGGCCCTAAAAGTTTCTTTATATCTCTTTTTCCATGAATAGGATAGAGCTATCCTCCAGAGGACATTCCAAATGGACACCAATAAATTTCACCCAGAACATAGCATAATTGCTTCTCAGCTCAGAGAATTAGCTTAGAATTGGCTTTCTGCTCATTCTTTGCTGCTAAAACATACCTAGAACTACTGTTCAAATGCATAAGTCAACCAAAAATATGGATAGGAGGCTGCTTTCTATTGCTGAACATGAGTTCAAGCACCAACAGAAGCCACTTCATGCTTTTTCTTCCACCTTTTTTTCCCATGAAAGATGGCAACAGAAAATTATTAATATATAGTGGTGTAAGATTTCAAAGTTAGGCATACATATTATGTTGAGTTCTTGGGATTAAACCACATGGAAGACTTTAAAATTTTCCAACACTAGTGAATCAATTTCTTCTCAACCCCCATATGGGGCTTAAAAATTAAGAAGATGTAATTATTTACCTAATCCGTGACTATGAAAAAGCATGCATAGGCCTGAAAATACTACAAATGAATTGGAAAATACTACAAAATCATGCATAGGTCATGATGGGTCGTCAATTGGAGTTTTACTAGGCTAAACTAGGCTAATTCCTAGTGATCAACATTCTGAGCACATCACAACCTCTTAAGCATCAGTAGACAGTATCTATGTCTGGTACTATTTTGAATAATTCTGGGAGCCTTATTATAAGTCCTAGGTCAGTTCTGTTCGTAAAGGCCAGCAGTAGGAGGCTTGGTTTTCAATTGTGGCTGACAAACTATGCATGTTTTCATTTGTCTCTCTGTCTTCATAACAACAGTCAACAACATTTTAGGGCATCTCTGATTTGAGTTTTGGGCATGGCAGAGACTTGAAATATGGTCCATCCTATGGAAGAAATGCATCAATACATTGAGTTTGTCTTCCAGCACAAGGGGTGGGCAGAGGTTACAGGATCAATATTTCTCTGTCTATTTTGGGCAATCTTTGACAAACCATCAATGATGGACCTATAGAATATTATCCATTATATGGTCTATGAGGAATCTTTAGTGTGCACAACATCGATTATTGGTGAGAGATATTGTATTTTGATGACAAGATCCGACTGGAAGTGTAGAAAAATTGTTACTGAGGTGACAGTGGGTAACACCCTTAGGTTATAGTTGGGCTAGATTGTTTTTAGGGGCTTAATCACACATGCTAGCTGAAGCTGTAACAAGGACTTTGTAAAACTACTTTTGGTAGAGTTCATTAATAAATCATTGATGGAGTTGATTGTGTGCCAAACTGTAAGCACATCTGTTTGTGTTTTTTTTAGATGACATAGCTCAAGGCTTAAGTGCAACCCCATGCTTATTATGCTTGGTGCACCCATTAGATTGCCTTCTCTTGCTTTGAAGAGAAGGTAGGCCCTACCCATACATACAAAATTGTAGTTTATGTGGTAGGTTAGATATGTCCGACACTAGCAATGGAAGTTAGGAATTTCTCCACCTATATAGACTCAAGCTTCTTGTGCAAAGCATGCTTTCCACTTGTATGAGGATAGCCATTTTCCAATTCAATACTTTAAGGGTTCAACAATAAGAGAGACATACTGATATGCAGCTTACTTCAACCAAAATATCGGTATCTTCTTCCTTATTCACCCCTTAGTATACTTAGTAAAACATGGACTTAAAAGAAGGATTCACATAAACTTTGTTGGAAATTAATGGATAGTAGTCTAGACATATATATGCCAAAATGAATTGCACTGGAGGGATGGAATTATGAGGGATCAATGTCCAGAGAAGGAATGTTTTCTCCTTGTGTTGCATAAATAAGTATTGTGGTTTTCAAACAATTGATCCAACATAAAATTTCAATAGTGGTATACTTTGAAAATCCTACCCTTTCCTTTCAGTTATAGAAATTGTCTTGATAATTCTATACATCCTTTTTAACCTTTGTGGTGCCATAGTCTAGCTATGGTGTCGAATGGACATTGTAGTATAAACGAAACAATTATTCCATGACCTTTTTAGGTCTATGTTTACTTTGTATATCCTCTATGTTTTCTCATTTCTGGCATATCCTTGAACCTTAGATATGCAAACTCAGGACTGCATTATTCATTTTTTCCAAAACCTACATACCCTAATTTCCCTATTGTTTGTCGATTGTTATCTCTCATATACCTCTCAAAGTTTGGTTGTAACCCTAAATGATGGAAGTTTTCCATTCCATTCATGAAGAATTCCATTCAATTGAACCATAAACATGAATAATTCTATTCAATTAAACCCTAAACGATGGATCTAGATGCAATTGATACAACCTTAAAACCATAATGGCTATCGAGACAAGATTTGGACGGGAGTTTGTTGTGATGAGTAGGAAGTTTTTCTAAGTTATATATAAGCCTACAGTTACAGAGTAATGAGAGAGGAGTGGCCAAGAAAATGAATAATCGGACCAATGTAGACTAGAGAACTAACCTAGAAGTTGTGTGACCAGGTCAGTGTAATGTTAGAAGCTCTCAAAATGTGAACTCATCTATAGAGGTTGGAGAAAGTAATGCATTTTGTCAGATATCCGACATATATGCTATACCACTGACATCTTAAATTCATTTATACGAATTTAGCCATGTCTACAGGGAGCACAATATGAGTGCAGACTGTTTATCCAAGGAAGAATTGAATATGAAGGTCGGCCTTCTCTCCTTCTCGTAACTTTTAGAAGGAGAAATCATTGAGGAAGGCATGATAAAATTAATTTAAGAGCCTTTTGATTTGTGCGAAATAGTCTTTTTTGGTTCTTTATACTATGGGATACATCAACATCTTTCTTTTGTTAGCTGGGGATATAGGGTTTGTTTTCATCCCCTCATGTGTGTGTTTTCTCCACCCTCAATGCCTCCTTGGATAAGTTGTTTGGGCTCCTTATGTTCTTCGTGTGGTATTTCTACTCTAGTCATCTTGGGATTGTGGGTTTCGTCCCTCCCCTTGAGATATTTTTTGATACTTATGATCTCCACTCGTTAATGGAATGAATTATTTCCAGGACTATGTAAAAGTTACCTTTTATTCACTATTGAATATCAAGCTGGAACACCTCTTTTTCTTCTGAAAAAAAAGATACAAAATATTTGCAAATGATTTTATCACATATATTCAGATCCGTAAACTGGGTCATTTATCTTTTTGGGTGAGGAAACAAACTAAATTAAAATAGGTACACCTAAGAATATTGTAAAAAACATAGTTTTTATTTTGAGATTAATTGGCTGAAGCATTTGATATGGAACGACTTGATATCTATATCGTGTTAAAGGACTATGTGTTGAATTTTTATACTAGGGAATCATTGATATTATTCAGGATAATGATATCAATATTATGTCATTCTTATAATTCTTTCCAAGTTTTTTGCTATTATTTGCCCATTCTTTTTTCGGCCATGGTGCAAGTAGAACCAAACAGGTATTTTCCAGACCTGTCTTCCTCCAACGAGGGGAGTTTGGGAAGGCTAGAGGAAAGTGAGACATCTGGTAGGTCTACAAGGTCTAAATCAACTAGATGTCATAAGATCAGAAGAAAATTTAATAAACGCATGGAATGTTTTTTCGAAGGAGGGGGGTCATGTTCCTATAATGATGAGACAGTTGGAGACATCGAGGTTCCCTTAAGGTACAAACACCTAGTGAAAAAATGGGTGCATAGGGATCTTCCTCAAGTAAACACTAATTTTTGTGTGAATGAGAGGATATATAGAATTGCATCGTCCTCATTACATGGATTGGGGTTGTTTTGCATGGATGGCATAAAGGTTGGATACGACAGATGTACATAATTGATGAATTATGTTGGACCCTCTTACAACTATAGTGATTAGATGCGCTTGGTCCAATATACACGAAGTATGCGTAGATATGGATTGTCAGCAAATTATATACAATTGAAAGACAAAGCTCAAAATAAAGGAGCAACGTTTTACATTGACGGAAGGCCAAAAACAACTGGTAATATTGAAGGGTTTATAAACATTACAGAACCAGGGTCTACAATTAAGCAACCCAACTGCATTTTTGAGACGCGTGAAGGAAACCGTGTCTTTGTATGTGCCAATAAATCAATAGATGCCAGCGAAGAACTGCTTATTAATTACAATTTGAATTGTGTAGATACAAACATGGTTAGTATGGTTGTGGTACATCTAACAATTTACCCAACCTTTTAATAATTATTTTAACATCTATAGGATTTTTTCGTTAGCATATAATTATAATTTTCTATTAAATTTCCTATGTTGACTTTGCAGGGAGGTGATGGGGGGCTCATCACCCCAGCAGAAGGTGAGAGGAGTACACGATCCGTGAGGCAATAGGTATACATCAAAATGTTATATTTTAAATTTTTTTAGTGAATATTCTGATTTTGTTAGGTAATTTTTAGTATGTTTTTGATGCAGGGTTCTCTCAGGGGCACCTCCCTCTCTATATATGTTAGTAGACCTGAACCAAGAGGGAAGGTATACATCGATATTGCCATTGTAAAAATTTAGGATGGACAAACAAATCCATTGTTATGTATTTTCATTAGCATATTCGGTTCGTTTATATAATCTTATCTATTTTCCATGCAAAGTGTTGATCAAGGAAGCCAACCGGCTATTGATCAGTCGATTGCAGCATCGGGGCAACAAGTAAACATGAATGTAATTCTCCATTTGAAATACTTTAAAATCATACACATGTATATCGTGTAGCATAATTTTTATTTTGTTATGTATTTTTTCGTTTTTATGTTTGCGTTCATGATGATAATGTTGTCTACTTTTTCTGCAAGTTGATGACTGAGGAAAGCCCCCAACTGTTGATCAGACGACTAGAGCCTCGAGGCAACCTGTAAACCTAAATGTAATTCCACATTCTAAATACTTCAAAATCGTACACATAAAACATGTAGCATAATGTTCATTTTTGTTATGTATTTTTTAGCTTTTACATATTGCGTTCATTGTGATAATGTTCTCTACTTTTTTTGCAGGTGGTTGATCGGGGTAAGTCCCTAGCTGTTGATCAAACCACACCCTCGTCTAGGAATCAAGTAAACCTAGATGTAATCCTATGAATCTATCATGATAGACAATTTTTGTTAATATAATTTTTTATGCACACTATTGATTCAAAGACTAAGCAATGTTTTATATATTTCTGTTGCAGACAGGGGATTCGGTTTATGAAACACCATATCAACACTCTTTATAGTTTGAGGTCTCCCAGTTGATGAAAGATAATGAAATTAGTAGGTCTGCAAACCCGTCGAGGGTGCTACAGAAGACCATGGAAAAACAAAATGAGGAACTGCTTCTTATGACATTGACAGTTCCACAACTTCAGAAGAGATCAAATCAAAGATTCAATTGTTGTTACAGAGATGTTGAAAATTGCAAGTAAGTTCCTGAATGATAATGTAAATTCATTTAGAACTTTATAATATTTAATTTTATATGCTATTGAACTTATAATACAATGGTTTGTATTTACAGGAAGTTATGTAGCTTTACAGTGGTGGTCAAGGCGTTGTTGGTCTTAGTGACCAAACCACTCCACATACACCACATGCTACTCCCTTATTGTCCACTAAATAGTCGACAACATTCTCTACGACACCCTCGAGGCCAACAGAGGGTGCAGTCGATGCTGACCGACCCACAACAGATGCTGCAGAAGAAGGGGTGGATGCAGTGTTAGATAGAGAGGTGGATGCATTTCCTGGATCTTCTCGTGTCACTAGCATTGGTTTAGTAGTGACAACATTTTTGGTGAACGAAGAACTCGTTCCAATAAAGATAGAGAAGATTCCAGGTGATTATAGATTGTTCAATTTAGTTTTTATAATTTGTGTCTAATATACCGATAATATTTTTTAATGTTGACTAATGATGGCATTAATGTTTTGAAGGAAATGATATATTTTATAAACATCTGAATGATTTTTCCTTGAAGATCTTTGAGCCCACCATCCGCACAAGATGAGACAAGCATGCAAAAGCTTTAAAGGATGAGCTGACTAATCGCTTGGTTGGTCTGTTTGGAAAAGATACCTTCGATACATCGAAGGTCCTATAGAAGGCTGGACAACATCTGAAGATTGTCCGAGACCAGTATAGGGTTCAGCTAGAAAATAACCCTAGGTATGAGCGCCCTCCGATGATTTCATCAATGGAGTGGAAAGCACTGGTGGAAGATGGAAAAGAGAAGGGTCTGAGAAAAGCAGGAAAGATACCACCAGGAACAGGGAGGTATGCAATACATTCCAAAATGTAATGGTAAGCCTTATTATTATTAGTTTTTATATCAAATTTGGAACATCGATTAACTCAATTCAACACTTGATTAGGCTGTCGGACACACCTAAGGCCACCAAGAAAATAATGGAAAAAATTGGTCAACACAAGCTTGGGCCTGGTGGTTATTCGAATTTGGCGGCCAGATATGTAAGTATCGAAAACCCGAAACCGCATCCAAATAATATACAAAAAATTAGTTTCGTTTTATTATGACAAATAATGTAAAATTAATGACATTGTGCAAATATGCAGGCCGATCGATTCAAAGAATTGCCCACTGAGGAAGACATGAAACTTGGCTTCGAACAAGGCTTTAACGCCATTGTTGAACACCGGAGAAGCTTGTCTGGGCATACTGCACGATCTTCTGTTGATCCATCTGGTGCACAGGTATATAAAAACTATATAGTTTAATGATAATTTATTAATTCTCATGCAATTTATTCGTTATAAAAAAATTAACAAAAATTATTTATTGCTTTTTTAGCATGAAAGTAATGATCCCGTTCATGTCGAGGATGGACAACAACCAGATGAAGATCATGCTTTGATTCCTGGTAATGAATTTATTAATATGCTACTATTTTGTATAGATAATTGCAGATGATGAACATTAAGTCAAATTCTACACAATTCAACTGCAGAGCATGTAGATGCAGATAACACTGAACAGGTTGAGCCTATATAGGATAATGATGAACATGCTGATGTGCCCATGCCAGGTGAAAAAACACCTTTGTAATGTTTTTTTAAATGAATTACTTGTATTTATATAAATAAAAATAAATTAATGAAATATTTTGACATTATTGCAAAAATTCATCACCCCTTGCTGCAATTTCAACCTTGCGAGCAGTCTAGTAGGGAGACCGAGGATCAGATTCCGGAAGATGTGCTTCTGACTAACTATTTAAAGAGAAGAAAAGTAAAAAGGAATTGACTAAAGAAATTTTGAGTAATTCTTATTTATAATAAAAGATTTTACATGGGTTTTTCCTTTGTTTCATGAATGAATGGTTATATGAATGCTTTAATGAATGGTTTATTGATTTTTTTATCGGCTATTGACTAAATGAATGGTTTAATGAATTTTTTTCAGCTGTTGAATGATTGAATGGTTTAATGAATGATTTAAAGAATGATTTAATGAAATCTTCTTTCAGCTATTGAGTGAAATAATTTGTAGTAAATTGTTATTTGCAAGTAGATGCATTGGGTTTGGGGAATTAAGAGTGATGTGAGGGGGGGAAAGGGACATAAGAGCTTCCACCTTTACATGGTTGGTCCTCTTTAGTAGAGAATATTAAATTATTCGTGAAACAGAGAGGAGCTCAATGAATGGTAAGGAAGAATACATTAAAAATAGTTATTTCTATAATTTTAGTGTTTAATTTTTACTATTGCTATTTGACTCCTCCATTGGAACTTGTTACATATAGCATTGAGAAACATTTTCATAGTTAAGAGGAAAGAAATGGCGTTTTGATGTGATTTATGGCCTTATATACATAGTGTTTTTGGTTCTCCATGTTTTATCAGGTGATCTATTATTAACAATTAATTTACTTGAATAGTTGAATAGTATTGTAATTTACATTGTAATAGTATTGTATTTATTTAGATTGTTTTTGTTATTTTCATAAACAAACTAATATTTATTTGATGGGTCCTAACATGAAATTATTGCAACATGACAAAATTTGAAGTATGTTGAATGATGTTTTGAAAGGTAAAGCAAAAGAAGACAGTGCGAAGCTCCACAAATCAGGGTATAATTACGTTTTCTTTTATTAAATTGAACTGTGTATTGGGTATTTATGCATGTGCACACACACACATTTAGTTGATGATCTTTATGAGTTAGTAAGTTGTAGAATCTAGTCTTTTCACAAATATTTTTAAAAAGAGATCTAATGTATTTGTAGGCCAAGAAGTCCAAGATAGTACTTTTATAATGTATATATATAGCCTTTCCTTTATGTCATTCCAATAGTAGCATTAGAGTATGGTACTAATGAGCTATTAGAAAACCCTATTATTACCTTGAGTGTATGAGGGTGGGGCCAGGTTTCTTTTTGGGTTCACTGGGCACAAAGCATCAGTATGGTTATATTGATGGCTTGATCTACATCTAAAAGGTAGGTTTTAATAGTCCACCCAATATGATGAAATTATTTTGATATCTCATTAATCATGAGTCAACCGTCCACATATCCCATAGATAGAACGTTGATAAACTAGGGAACTTACCAACAAGCTTCGTCCATAAACTAGGGCACTTACCAACAATGTGCATTATGTCATACTCAACTAAAAATTAGAATAAAAAACCCTTTGCCATTAGGTTGGATCGACACCATATTCTCCAAGAAAGAAACCCATAAGTCTTCTACATATTTTATAGTGATGACCATAATCTATGAAACCCTCGTATCATGATATGTAATAGTCCTTGTCCTCCTCCTTTAAGGGTTGTAACTACTGAAAATTACCACTGTGTAGGGTTGTAACTGTTGAACATGTCAGAGGAACTTTTAGGCATCCTCCACTTTAGTAAGAAAAGACTGAACATTACCACTCCAAGGAAGGTAATATTGCATTTCTTAATTGGTTGGTTGTAGAATATTGCATTTCTTAATTGGTTGGTTGTAGATCCTCCATGGTGGCCTTGTCCACTGTATCAAGGATGCTCTTAGCCATCAACCTGGCCAAACCTTGGCCACGAACCATTGTAGTTGGATTTAACTCAAGGTCTTAGTCCTGGATCTTGGTGATCCACCTACCCGTTGTCCCATTACTCTCCTATTGCAAAAGTATATCCTTCACCATGGGATGAGGAACGTAGGCCACCGTCTTAGCATTCGAAAAGTGACCATGAAAGTAGTTAGGTTCCTTCCACAAGGAATAAGATTATGTTTCCATTGAGGCTTAAGTCAACCTTCCCCCTGAAGTGTGTTGCTCATGAAAGTAATTGATTGCTCACTCCCTTGCTGATTTTTTTGTAAGAAAACAACATAGACTTTGCTTGATATATCTGCAAAGGATTTCTTTGCGTCTTCTCTCCACTTCTTCAAACTCGATCTTATCAAGATGATTTAACCAAAATATTTCCCAAAAAGAACCAGGAAATGTTTCATCGTATTCAAGATTGGTTGGAACCAAAAGTTTCAAAAACATAATTGGAAACAAAGGCATAGATGAGGTTTCAAAAACATAATTGGAAACAAAGGCATAGATGAGAGGAGTACTGTTTCCAATTCATCTAAATAGGAACGAAAGATTCAAGTCGTGATCTTTCTTCAACATATTTGATATATGCCTTCTAATTTTCGCAAAAATAGGAAATGAAACACTTTACAGAATTGATGCAACCAAAGAAAGATTGAATGGCTTGTTTTTTTTTAGTAAAAAGAATATCCTAGATACCCTTCACTGTTTTAGGATCAATCCTTACTCCAAGATTGTGTTCCAAAATCTTTCCTTCAAAGACCCCTAAGATGATTTTTCTGAATTCGGCGATATGCCCAAGGATTTGCATATGTCAACCGTTCTTGCTAAGTGTCCAATATGATCATCCCTATTCTTGGAAAAAATGGTGATATCATCTTGGTACACTGCTATTTACTCATTAGAGAAAGCAAAGTCCATAGTACATTAGAAAGTGGATTTAGCAGTTGTCAATTCAAAAGGAATCCACACATATGCATAAGTTCCCCAAGGGGTAGTGAAAGCAATTTGATATCTCTCATGAAAAGTCGGGGTCGAGGACATGAATGGGACAATGGAGTGTCCCATTCCAGCAGTGATCAATCCTCTCTCAAAGCATTAGTTATTTCTCAAGGCCATCATTTGTTGGGTAACTTTACTCATAGAAAAAGTTGATAGCTTCTTTGGCCCTATCCATAGAGCTTCATTCAAGTCGCCCATTGTGGGATTTTCCCATCAACTAAATGGAGAACCTTTACCAAATTTTTTTTGATTGAGCACAATTCCTCCACTCCTTGATTTTCCCCATCAACTAAATGAAGAAACTTTACCAAAATTTTGTTGATTGAGCACTCTTCCTCCACTCCTTGCCAAAATCCATCTTGGTTTATGAGTTTGTGCTATAGGCACAACCATGCCACTCATAAGAAAGAAACATCTCTTTAGCTTCAGTTCACAACAGTTAAGGGACAGGAGGGAAATGAAATTGGTGGCAAAAATGTGTAATTCTAGGGTGCAAGAACTCCTTGTTCCTTGTGAATCACCTCAAGAGACTAAGGACAAATGCATGGCTATATATGTATTTGGTCATGTTCATGCCTTGATCAATGGTTGCATTGAAAAATGTGAGTTTTCTGATATCCTCGAGCATCAATCAATGCAATGGTAAACACATGTAGTCGAAGACAATGTGGAGTGCTTCTCCACTAGCAACTTGTCGACGCCTACATAGTTAGCAACATTATTGGTGATTACCTGCACCACATGCTGCACAATGCTTTGACAAATTCATCCAACTAAAAACATAACAATGCTACATCTTTAACATGTATAGATGCATCATAAACTTTGTGCCCTTTTCACAGTTTACTATGAAATTAAGAAGGGCCTTACCCTTCGCATCTGTCCAGCCATCAGACTATACCATGCATCTAGTGCCCCTTAATTATTTTCTCAACTCCTCCAATTGAGTCCCTATATAGGCCTTTTTCTTTTGAAGGAGTGCACCACCACTACTTATCATAGGTAAGGGGCTTTATATTGTAGGCCAGTTGGACCAATAATAGTGTCAGCAACAAGCATACCCTAGGAGAATACACTAGTATTGGAAACAGTCAAATATTTGTTGCTCTAAAAGATACCTTGCCACAACTGTCAACTTATTCCTTTTTTCTAACCACTGATTTAATAATGGATGGTTGTGACCCCTATTTGATTCATGGAACAAAGACATGCAAGGTCCTCACGGATGTTGAACCTGTGGATTTCCTCTCACAATACCCAGTATTGGATACACCTGTGGCTCTAGGGGATCTAGCGATTCCTCCAGCAACAATTTTCAAGTTTTTAAGTTGCCGACTCAACTTTCTTTCTAACTCATGAGGAGTCTCATGACATCTTGGATAATTTCAGGGGATGCTACTAACTATAACATCATGCCCTGGGATTCTTTCCGAATGGTATTTCAAGTCGTAAACCCCTCTTCATATCTGTTCCACATAGCTTACAATGTAATTTCATTCAGTTTATCCCATCCTCAGGTTCATCATACTGTCAAAATGGGTTTTTAGCCTTCGTCATATTGCCAAATAAATTACCAATTCCAATCTTCAAACATAGGGAAAAAATGAAAAAATTGAACATAAAAGATTGCTGGAAATAAAACAGGCCTATGTTTTCTAAAATTGTTCTATTATCCATGAAAAATGAGAACTAGAGGCAAGTAGTATGCACTTTGCAAACCCTTGCATAAATTTGGAAAAAATTAAGTATTATGTTGATTAACACATACCTTTGGGAATGAAAACAATAACCCCCCAAAAATTTAGTTTTCAACCATTATTGGTGCTTTTCCATGCACGGCTGTCTAAATCCCATTAATTAGCAATTATTTCTAATTAATCTTGATTATTTCAATTTTGGAAAAATCATGATTTTTTGCCTGTAATTAATCGTTTTAGTATTTAGATCAGGATCAATAATTGATTAATTTGACTAATCCTCAATTTGTCAAATATGATGATGATTATTATAAGAGGTGTATTTATATATATTACAATTCACCTAGGGGCTCATCTCTGTATGTGGGGATTGCCCTCCCTGTTGTTCCGACAGTCTAGGTGCTTGGGTATGCAAAGAAACATCTGTATCTCTGAGATCCTGAATGTCCCCGAGGGTCTGTTGAAGGAAATCCCTTATGTCATGGGGATTTTCTTCCAAACACCCTTGGCCATTTTCCATTATTTATTTTTTCTTTGATAAAAAAGCCTTGAAAAATACACTAATTTTTATTCCTAATAGTACACCCCTAACTTACCATTTTCTAAACCTAGTAAAACTTTTAAAAACTAAAAAGAGAACATTTATGTACTATACAAAACCCAAAACATAAATAACACAGAGATAAGATGATTTTAATGTCCAACAACTAGAGAAATTTGAGGGGGCAAAAGTGGCATTTTCAATTCCAAGGAGACATTTATGATTTTCATTTTCATCTGGAGCAGAATAATTTTTTTCCATCTAGCAATTGTTAAAGGAGGCTTTTTAGTTTGAAGATGCAATCTTCTTTCTTATTCTCATTTATCTCTTATTGTTCTCGTATTTTAGTGGAAAGAAAATCAAAAGCAACATGGAAAAAAATCTAATATTCACTAAGCCAATCCTAAACCACACTGGATGGAATACTAATTCCGAAAAACCCCTCCTGCCAATTGTGACAAAAACCACAAAAGATATAAACACAATGGTGGTTCTCATAAATGGAAATGTAAATTGGTGATGCTGCATCTTCGGTAAGTTATACCCGGATACCCCCGTATATCAAGATATTCTTAGTACAACAAGTCCTAAGGTAAAGAAGTAATTATTTAGGTCAGACACTAGAATTTGTGGATTATATGGCAGTTGCGGTTAGTTCAATGTCTAGTTGGTATTTACACACTTCAGAGGCTTTTCAAAGTAGTCCCTCGACTAAAGAAGTGACAATGATGTTTACATTGCAGAGGTTACAGGGAAAATAAATGGGAAGAGAATGACATTGAGAAAATAAATGTTACCAAAGGGAAACCAGTAGAAGAAAGAAGTGAAGATAACAACAGTGAAGATGAATCATCTGATGCGGTGTTTTGTTTTGTATAATTTATAATTGTATTAGGAAACATCTTTATTATATATCTAGATTCTAGAATCTATACAATATGACTTTATGTTAGTGGGTTTTTGTAGCATTTATATACTTTTCAAAATGTTCACAATAGAGTATTTGTGTTGTTATTTGGATTTGTAATTAGGAGCTTATAGCAAAGGTTGCCCAACCAAACAAAAAAGTAGCAAGCTTGGAAACTCAAAAGGTATGTGCATGTTTATTAGTTTGCTTTGCAATGATATGAGTTGGCTTTCAATAATTTTTTAATTCTCTTTGTTAGTTAGGTTTTCATGGAAATGCTTTAAGTTTTGATGCACATAATACATGAGGAATCATCAAAGCCCCTTCCAGAAAGGAAGAGAGCAGTTCTGAGGAATCGGAGAGCAAAGATTTTGAGGAATTTGAAGACCAGAAAACTGTTCAAAAGGTAAAATATATTCTGTTTGGTTTGGAATTAGGATGATAAAAAATGAAATAGGTTCTTTTCATTTGGAATTAGGATGATGCTGGTGAGTCTTTTTGTAAATATCATTTTTCTATATGGTTTGATTTTTTATTTATTTTTTAAATAATTCCTTCAACTATTAATATAAACAATAATGAACAGAGTGGGCTTCTAGGAAACCCAACACAAGAAAGAAAAAAACATACTGGGATAAAACTCTGCTATCTATTCAATCCGGCCAAGTGAACTGTCTATAAAAGTTTCCACAGGAAACAACATACAAAAAAATCATAAAACCATAACTCCATAAGAGCCATGCATTCCACCTGGCATCAACCCATAAAATCCTTTAAGTTTCCATGAAAAATCCCAAACAACGTACAACAAAATCATAAAACCAAAACTCCATAAAAGCCATGCAGTCCACTTGGCATCAACCGATAAATAACTTATGTTTCCATGAAAATGTCCAAACATCAAAGTTCATGCATAACCATAATATAATCAAACAACTGTTGTGATGAAGCTGCATTTAGCGACTTAGTTACCAAATATGATAGGTTTGTGTGTTCTTGTACATAACATGGGGTCAGTGGGGATGCAACTCTACTTTTCATGCAACATGGGAATGCTATGGTTGAGTTTTCCTATGTGTTCTTTTTGTCTAGATTAGAAATTCCTCAAAAAAAGGGCCTATGTGTTCTTTTTATTCAGTAGGATGACTAAAAATGGGAAGATCTTCCTCATAAAAAGGGCCTATATTTCATATATGGATGATAACATCCTAATTCCAGACCACAGGAAATTCCAACAGGAAACAACCTCATGATTTGTAGCGTATCCTCTTCTACTCAATCTGTGGCTACAGGAATGTACCTTGGACTGTGATTTCTATGACCCTGAATTTCTTCAAGTCATGCTACAGGTTCCCATGTTAAGATATAGGTTGAATTAAGGCTTTACTGCTGGTTTATTGGGTTGATATGGCTGTTCACTCTACTACCATAACCATAAGTTTGAAAATATTTTTAGTGTTCTTTGGATGCTTCGATTGATGGAGTGCTTCTAAAATTTTGCACATCACTCATTACCTTAATTGCAAATATAGACTTCTCTCATGCTTGCGCTAAGACTTGAACCTGATGTCTGCAGCAAGGAAATTTACTAGATCTTTACATTTTAAATGTTTACCTTAACTACTAGATGTTGAATGGATTTCAAATACTGTTTTTCTTGTTCATCTAATTTTTTAATGTGCATAGTTATGTACTAATATGAAAGGTATGTTACCTCTTATTTAGAGTTGTTGTTTTTCTCTCTCTTCATTTCTTGTATATGAAACCTCTAGACTCCATTTCTTAATTTCCGTTTCTCAATTTGTTTCTTGTTTCTTTGTTTCTTGTAGCATAGAACCACAACCTGGCAAACTCTGAACCGATGCTCTGTTGGTAAACCAATACAATTTTTTACAAATGGAAGATTAGAGATTGCTATAGATTAAATATTTTCCTTTTGAAGAATGGAGATGATGAGAAACCTTGCCTTATTTGAGGTTCTGATAAATATCAATTATTTTTTCTGCCAGGCTTGAAGACCCTGATGCGAAGGAGGTGAAGGATTTTGTTGAGAAATAAGCAGCCTTAACTGAATTCGTACTACATACTTGTGAGATAGGAGAGAAACTGAGAGAGTGCATCACAACTTTTTTTAAACAACCTAGATATTGCTGTCCATCCAAACATGGTGATAAGTACTTCTATTTATTTAACTCTAGGATCCAAGCACAGAGTGTCCTGTATGTCTAGGTATACTTCAAAATTCTAAGAAGAGATTGATGGATGTATTTTGTAAAGGCATTGTTTAAAGGATTATGATCAACTTTTTTGTGAAAATTTAATGTCATTTGTGAAAATTTGATTCGTTGCCTGAACGTTCACATTTTATTTATTTGTTTATAATTTGGTTGGACTATTCTTCCTTGGTTTCTTTATTTCTTCTTCTTCCTTTCTGCATGGTGGGTGGGGACGTAAAATATGATTTGATTTTTGTTTTCTAAATTTATGATATTCAGGAAAATCTGGAAGCAGAAGCAGAGGTCTTATTTGACCCTAACAAGCTAAGTAAAGATGGATCAGTGGCATTAAATATTTATGCTGTGAGTGAAAATGCAGAATTCTTGGCAGTTGGCTTAAGCAACAATGGTAGTGGTTAGGTGAATATCAATGTTATTCGGGTGGCATATAAGAGTACAGATCTTGATTGTCTTTCATGGGTAAGTTTTTTGACCACTTATTAAACATTCGTCAAGCATTCCATGAGTGGGCATCTGAAAGGACTTCACCAGCAAATATATATATATATTTCTGAGTAGTATATATTGGCCATCAATATTAGAGTTGGATCTTGTTAGTTCCTATGATGGTCAATGTAGCCAAGTCCTTTGATTCTCTTATTAAGTTGTTGTTTTCAATAACAAATTTGGTGTGACCATATTCTATGCTTGGGGTGGACCATATTTGTGGGTTGACCATATTCTATTCTTGGGGTTGACCAAATTCCACATGTATAATTTTTTTTAACTATACAAAAGCCCGTCGGTTATCCGAAATGCTGTGGCCCTAGTCCGAAGAGGTTGCCATAAGTCCGACAAGATAGATCCGTTGGACACCATCAAAAAATCAACTAGAACCCGTCAGAAATTCGACGACCTGAGCATCGCACAAACAACAAGGCGAAGTTGGGAAATCCAGAATTCACCATCGGAGCAACAACTAAAGAGTCGTCGGGCATTCGACACGTCTCTGTCAGAAAGAGGACAAAGCATTCCTTATGTCATCAGGAAAGATAAGTCAGATTTTTGACAAGATGGGAGTTGAAAATTTGATGGGGTTTGGCATGTGGTCGAGTATCTAACGATATGCCACCAACGACAAAAAAAATTGTTTTTTGTCGAATTACCAACATGCTTCTGTCGAATTTCAGACATGGAAGCTGTTGGATTATGGGCTCAAATTCTATTGTGTTTAAAGGTTAAATTTTCATATGAGAATAGATTATGGTAGATGATGTAAATCCTCCCTAGTCCTTGTTGGAACCTTCAATCTTGGGGAAATTTATGCTATAATTTCAAATTGGAAGTGGAAAATGTTATGGCATTGTATTTGAAGATGCCATATTTGTTGGGGTTATTCTACTTCATCCCCTGTACTTATGGCTTCATGTTATTTTTGTTCTTCCACATTATATGGTTGTACATTATTCAGTGGCATCAGTTTAATGGTTGTGGCAGTGCATCTTGTATAAGGGATACATCACTTACTCTAGGATAAATTCAAAATATGTTTTGGATTAGTCATGGCACATGGAATACATATTATACATAGTATGCAAACCCTCTTGTATGTAGATCATTGAATCCATTACTCGTTGGACTGGTAATGGTCTTGTTCCACTATCCCATCTTTTTCTAATTTCTATCTTACACTTTACTTCAGGATTCCATCCTTGTTCTAACGAAGAGCCAGCCTAAATTGAGAGGAAGGGGTGTTGTTGTGACTTGAGTTCCCTTACGATCACACTTGAGTGAAGGTTTGGGAGGTAATATCATGTTTGTGTTCATCTAAATTAGGAATACAAGGCTCATTGTCAAATTGATGGCCAAATTGAAGTGGGGTGAAATCATGAATCTGGGTGTCTATTTTTTTTGGGGGGGGGTTATGAGAAAAACAGTGTTGTTTTTGCAAGTTTGTCAACTTCGAGCAAAAAAAAAATATTTTTATTTAGAATTTCATTTTGTAGTAAAAACAAAAGTTGTAGAGAATTGCATTAGCTTTCTATTGGTTATTTTTTATATTTTTTTATTGGCATTTGATATGTTATTTTTGCAAGTGTTTGATAGTATGTTAATAATTAATGAAATTATGATAAATAGTCATGTTTTTAGACACGAGTTTGTTCATTATTCAACTATTGTTAATTAAAAACAAAATATGTTTTAATGATCTAGACATATTGTACTAAAATATGTCTCTAATTTTGTATCCAACAGCCGCATGCAATAATTATTAGAATTTTTTGAAGTGGAACAATATGAAAAAGTAGCATAAAACTGACATGTTTATTTTGACACAACATATTCTCTAATTTCCAATTCAAAACAAAAAAAAACTAAAAGTACTCTTTTGAAGACAACACATCAATGTTTTCTCCTATGATTTTTCCAAAAAATTTCATCGTGCCTTTAAGAAGTTATTGAATTTTCATTTCAATGAATTCTGTTAAATTTTGAAGCAATTCAGACACCTTGTAAGAAATATAATAAATAAAATTAGTGGATCACACCAAATTCAACAAAATTCACATCTATAGAAAGTAGATTGAATTATGCAACTAATGGTATTATTTGTGAAGAGAAATTCTAAGTATTTGATATGATCCGATCTCTCTGAAAATGGAAGAAGAGTCAGAAATGGGATGGATTACCATTTCTGAGTTTTCGACTAAACTAATCTTTTGGCTGAAAAACAACAAAAGTTCGGCTAAAAGTTAGTTTTAACGGACGGAAAAGAGTTCGGTCGAAAAACCCTATTGAATTTTTTTTGTCGGACGGAAAAAAACTTGAAGCGTTTTTTTTGAAAAACAGTTTCGATTCATATTTATAAGAATCATGTATACACATATTTTCGCATTTTTTAAAAGATCGCCATTTTACACAGTTACAGATGAAGGCTCTTTTTCTGGTAAGTGTTCTTAAAACTTATATTCTAAGATGAAGGCTCTTTTTCTTTGATATCAAACATTCTTTTGGACAATTTGTTATGGTAAAATGTTCTTAGAAACTATCTTATGAGATGGAGCCTCTTTTTCTTTGATAGTAAAGATTCTTTTGAGAATTTGTTTTTGGTAAAATCTTATTTTTAATGGTAAAATGTTTATAGTAAAGTGTTTTTAGAAATTATGTTCTAAGGTGGAGACTTTTTTTCTTTACTAAAGATGTTTCTAGGAATTATTTTATGGTACAAATTTTCTTAAAAATTCTTTATTCTATGGTTTATTTTTGTTTTTTTTTAGTAATATTTTATGGATAAGTCTTTTAATTATTTTAAGCAATATTTTATGGAAAAGTCTTTTAAGATTTTGTCAAGGGAAATTTATTCTAAGGTGAAGGTATACATTGAATAATCATGGGCAACAAAAAATTGCGAAAGAGGAAATGTGATCGCACTCGAGATGATTCCTTACATAATGAAAAGCAAAGACTCAAATGCCATGAAATAAAGAAACAAAAGAGTACAAATATTGAAGACATTGCTAATGATGATGTACTTAGATACTTGGATCAAAATTTTGATGATATGAATGTTCAAAATCAAACTCAAGAAGAAATTGAACCAGGTATGTACAAATATTGTAAATTTGTTTAAAATGCAGTAACTGGTTTTTGTAAATGATTGTATTTTTTAAAATAATTTCCAAATGCAGATACAAATGTTGAAGATTTTAAAGACATTGAAGACATTCAAGATGTTGAATATTTTGAAGACATTCAAGACACCATACCATATTGTACGATATCGTGCTGAAAAGATGCATGAACAATTTCTGGAAAAAGAATCAGTGGCAACACAAGCTCAAATATTGAGGTGTTTGTTAGTGTCCAAGAAGTTTAGGGAATCTTGGTTATTATTGGGTATTCAAAATAAGAAAAAAGATCCAAAGGGGAAGCAAAATGTGTTCGAAAATATAGCCGATGCAATAAAAACTATTTGAAAATCCAGAAAGAAAGATACTAGTGCTGCATGTAGAATAATACAAACAACGATTATTTCATCTAGTACTAGACAAAAATGTTCAACAACGCAGATCGCAAAGGTTTTCGGAACTTTGTGGAAAACATTGTACAAATATAACAAATTTCGACTACAAATAGATGCACATGATGAGCTTGGTTGTTGGGAAATTATTTGTAAACAACCCTATAAAGATAGGGTCGATGAAAGTGTTAAAGCTATGATGCATGAAGATTGGGTGGCAAATTCTCGTGTTTCACCAAATGCAAGGGATGTGATAGGACTAAGAATATCTCAAAACTAGTATGAAATCCATCCAAAACATACATTGGAGATGACTCAAATACAATTGCTCAATAAATTCAAAGATGAAAACAGAGAATTTAATTTGTCAATCAATACATTTGTACAACAGAAGCCATGGTATGTTAGACTTATCACTATTTGTGACACATGTTGTTGTCGCTATCATGTTGAGTTTGAATTATATTATGACACATTCCTTCGGTTTGGTCAAATATTTTGGCCGAATTCACCTCCTTCCACAATTCGTGCTTTTATATCTGAAATTCTATGTGAAAGAGATAGTCACGAGATATTTTACAACAAAAGATGTGTCGGTGGAAAGAAATGTGATCATTGTGGAAATATAGCTTTATTCCACCATAAATATCCTATTGATATTAATGATCAGTCATTAGCAAATTTAATAGTTGATTGGAAGAGATATGAATATGTCACTTATTCCCACAATTCTACAAGTTCTGTAAACACTCTTTCGAAAAGGATAGATTTACAAGAAGATAAAATCAGTGTTACATAGTTTTTGAAGAAGTTTGAAAAATAAATTTATAAATACATCAAACATTCACATAGAGCATGCTGGCAAGACATACAATTCAAACAATCATGTGATTTTTTTCCAGTAGGGACTATTTTTTTGTGGTTGATTTCATAGAGAATTACACATTTGAAGCACACAAAAAAATACAGAGTGAATATTATCATTTTGACCAAGTTTCTATATTTAACCATGTTCTATATAGACATGCTCAACACAATGTTGATGATATAGAAAGAACGAATGACAAACGACATGTGATCAAGGAATATCATTTCTATATCAGCGATGACCGCACGCATGATACGCATTATGTACAACATTGTTTTGATATTATTTATGGTTCATTGAAAACATGTGGTGTTGTAATGAATGAACATTGGATATGGTTAGATAGATGTGCAGAGTCATTTAAATCTTCACAATCATTCTTCTGGCTATGTCGCCTTCATAAAAAACCAAATATTAAACATCGTTGGATTTTTTTGAAACTTGTAATGTCCTCATATGATTAGGCATTGAGGACAAAAACCGCTAACCTATGTGATTCCTGTGGGTTCGAGCGGTTACTGACAGTTAGGGAATCAACTAAAGACTGATGCCATCTACAGAAAATATAGGGCATCAATATGCTATCACCATTAGGTCAAAGAGGGCCACTAGGGCCAAAGGCCACCGTCATGCATGACATCTAAGCATTATTTAATGATGCATGCACCCATTTAAGTCTCCATGCACATGCATGCATGCACTCATTTAAGTCTCCAATAATTTCAACAAGGCCCTTCAATCACAACTATGAGTTGCAAAAGACCTTGGGCAGGTTGACTATCCCAAACTTTGATGGGACTCACAGAGGTTTAGCGAGGATATGGGTTCAAAAGTTGGATACCTATTTCCAACTCAATCCCATGACAGAGACAGATTCCATTAAATTGGCTACACTCCACCTGGACGGAGAGCCTCATGAGTGGTGGTACCATGGATTGGTGACATTGGGTCACAACACCATACACTCCTACGGTGAGTTCACTCAGAAGCTCATGGAGCAGTTTGATAGGAAGGATCCAGAGATACATTTAAGGGATTTGGCTAAACTCAAACAAACAGGTAGTGCAGAATCCTTCATATCATAATTCCAGAGGATAGCAATCATGGTAACAGATGTGTCAAAGAGTAGGTTGACTATGTTATTCACTGAGGCCCTAACAGAGCCACTATGGGGATGGGTGAAAGCCTACAAACCCCCCACTCTGCAAGATGCCATTAGTAGAGCCAGAGATCTATAGGATTCAGTCTCAAAAAATAGGTTCCCGCTCAAAACCAACTTTCCTGTTAGGGACAAGGACAAGAAACCTTTCCAGCAGGATGTTCCCAAGAAAACATGGTTAGACAAGGACACTAGAAAATACTTGAGGAGGAAGAAACTATGTTTCACTTGTCAGGAACCATGGGTTCTAGGAGACAGGTGTGCAAGGAAGTCAAAGGCTCACTTCATCGAAGTGTATTCAGACAGTGATGAGGAGGACTATGAGCAGGAAGCCACATAAGAACTACGGGCAGCTGAGGAAGAATCACTCTAGGGTGATACACTAGAGGGAGTCATTGCTACATTATTTGGAGTACTAAGATTCCATACTCTCAGGGTCAGAGGAGTAGTACAGGGCCACAGAGTAGGAGTATTGATTCATGGGGGAGAAACCCACAATTTCATTAACTCTGCTTAGGTAGCCAAGAGAGGTATTCAGACCGAGAAGTTCGAAGGATTCATTGTAGCAGTAGCCGAGAACTCCAGCATGGAGTGCAACTACTGGATTCCAAAATTGAATGTCACAGTAGGTAAATATCAGATAAAATATTCATTTTATGTAGTAGATGTATTAGATACTCATGTAGTATTGGGTGTTCAGTGGCTTTATTCAATAGGGAAATACACTAAAGACTACCGGGTAATGGAAATGGAATTCCAGGGGCTAGATGGAAAACAGGTAGTTTTGAGGGGCATGAACACTTATCCCCCAAAACCGGTCTCATCACAGAGAATGGAGGCGGCACTCAGACAGGATGATATAGAATGGGCTGCAGAATGTTTTGTCACCTTTAGGAAACCCCCAGAAAACAACACACAACACACAAGTGACATTCAGGCCTTGTTACAGAAGCACGAAAAGGTATTTCAGGACCTTCCATCAGGTAGACCGCCAAACCAAGGCTTTGAACACATTATTGAGCTAGAGGAGGGGACATGGGTAGTCATCACCACTCCTTATCGGCATCCCAAAAGATACAAGGATGAGATCGAGAAAACGATCAAAGAATTGCTGGAGCTTGGATACATTCGGCCCAGTTCTAGTCCCTTCATATCTTCAGTCGTCTTGGTCAAGAAGAAGGATGGTACACTGCGAATGTGCATCGACTATCGAGCACTCAACAAAAATACCATTAAAAATAGGTATCCCATCCCTAGAGTTGATGAACTCATGGACGAACTACGGGGTGCCAAATATTTTTCTAAGATTGATCTTCGCTTGGGGTACCATCAGATCCGAGTAAGGGACCAAGACATCTCCAAAATAGATTTTCGATGTCACTATGGTCACTATGAGTTTTTGGTCATGCCTTTTGGACTTACCAATGCTCCAGCCACTTTTCAGTCATGCATGAACCACACCTTCAGAGTTCAGCTACGTAAGTTTTTGCTAGTATTCTTTGATGACATCCTGATTTACAGCAAAACATGGGAGGAGCATTTGAAACACCTGGATGAAGTTCTGATCATTCTAGAAGAACACTTTATTTACGCGAAAATGTCCAAGTGTGAATTTTGCATGAAGGAAATGTTGTACCTAGGGCACATAATCAGTAAAAAAGGAGTACAGGTTGACATGGAGAAAATCTGAGCTATCAGAGATTGGCCCGCACCAAAAATAGTCACAGAATTGAGAGGATTCTTAGGTCTATGCACTTATTACCGAAGGTATGTTAAGGTATTCTCCCAATTTTCAGCACCCCTCACAGATCTCACAAAGAAGGGGTCATTCACCTGGAAAAAACTAGCACAAAAAACTTTCGAGGAGATGAAAGTCATTATGAGTTCTTGTCCAGTTTTAGCATTACCAGACTTCTCACAACCATTTGTAGTAGAATGTGATGCCTCAGGGGAAGGGCTAGGAGAAGTATTGATGCAAAATCATCACCCTATTGCATTTGAGAGCCATAAACTGAAGAACTACGAGCGCCACTACTCCATATATGACAAAGAAATGCTAGCCATATTACATGCTCTCACAAAGTTCAGACAGTACTTGGTGGGAAGTAAGTTCAAAATAAAAACAGATCATAATAGCCTCAAGTGTTTCTTGAAGTAGAAGGAACTAAATGAGCACCAACAGAAATGGGTCAGCAAAGTACAAGCCTACGATTTCGAGATCAAATATGTAAAAGGTAAGAATAATGTAGTAGCTAATGCATTATCCAAGCGACATGCCTCACTATCTCTCATGAGTATATCCATGGATTGGAGGGCACTTCTCTTAGTAGAATACTCCAAAAATAAATCTGCTTGCGAATTATTGGATGGAAGAATTCAGGATGACAGGTACAGGATTGTCGATGACATCATCTATTACAAGAACAAGATATACCTCGTCCCAGAATCCACTTTGAGGAAAAAGATCATACATGCAACACATGACTCTCCATTATCAGGACATCATGGTTTCTTGAAGACCTACAAACATATTCAAGAGAGGTTCTCATGAAAGGGCCTCAAAGGGGAAGTTATGCAGCATGTATGGGAATGTAGCATATGTCAGCAGAACAAGATTGAGAACATCCATCCAGTAGGGTTGCTTCAGCCACTACCAATTCCAGAACAAAAGTGGGAAAGTGTCTCCATGGACTTCATTACATGATTGCCTAAGGTCCAAGGGTGGGATTATTTATATGTGGTAGTTGATAGACTGACTAAGTTTGCACATTTATTTTCTATATCATCTGATTACTCTGCAGCTCAAGTAGTTGAGTTATTCTTCAGGGAGGTCTTCAAGTTACACGGGTTACCTAAGACCATTGTCAGTGATCGGGATAGTATATTCACAGGTCCCTTCTGGTAGGAAGTATTCAGATTAGTGGGGACCAAACTGGATACCAGCACGAGCTATCATCCCCAAAGCGATGGAAAAATTGAAATTGTCAACAAGTGGATTGAAGGATATCTGAGGAACTATGTAACAGGGCAGCATCGAACCTGGATTAAATGGCTACACTTAGGGGAGCATTACTACAATACTACCTATCACATGTCTATTAGGATGACACCTTTTAAGGCATTATATGGCTATGAGGCATTGGACTATGCAGATTTAGCATTCGGAGACAGTAGGGCTTCTAAGTCAAAGGATTGGATACAGGATAGTCAGGATATTCTTAAAATATTGAAGGAAAACTTACAGACAGCCCAGAATCAGCAGAAGTTATATGCAGACAAACACAGGGTTGAGCAGAGCTTTGAGGTAGGGGATTTGGTATACTTAAGGCTCCAACCTTACAGACAATCTTCACTTAAGAAGAAAGGAGCGAAAAATTTAAAACCTCACTTCTATGGACCCTATAGAATAATCAGGAAGGTGGGAGAGGTGGCATATGAACTAGAACTACAACAGGAAAGTAAAATTCACAATGTATTCCATGTGTCCAACCTGAAAAAGACCCTTAGGAAACACATTGCTCCATCAACATAATTAACTCCTTTAGATGATGAAGGACTACTGATACTGATTCCTGAATAGATCATATAGACTAGAGAAAGGAAACTCAGGAACGGGGTAATTAGGGAATACTTAGTTCAATGGAAAGAACTACTGCCAGAGGATGCCACATTGGAAGGTGAACATGTATTGCAGCATCCCAGTTTGTAGTTGCTTGAGGACAAGCAATCTCAAGCGGGGAGGTCTGTAATGTCCTCATTTGATTAGGCATTGAGGACCAAAACCACTAACCTATGTGATTCCTGTGGGTTCGAGCGGTTACTGACAGTTAGGGAATCATCTAAAGACTGATGCCATCTATAGAAAATCTAGGGCATCAATATGTTATCACCATCAGGTCAAGAAGAGCCACCGAGGCCAAAGGACACCATCATGCATGACATCTAAGCATTATTTAATGATGCATGCATCCATTTAAGTCTCCATGTGCATGCATGCAAGTCAACTACAAATTAGAAATTAAAGTGACCTAATTAGGTCAAAAGTTAGGGTTTTCACAGTTGAAAGTTATAAAAGGAAGATAAAGTGAAAGGAGATTTACTTTTGATGATTATTGATTTTGGAGCTCTTGAGTAGCAGCACAGCGTGCGGCCACAACAGTTGGGGTTGGAGACAACATCTTCAACTAATGGGGTTTCAGCAGTGAGATATCCACCCTAGTCTCATCCAGGGTAAGCCATCCAGGTTCACCATCCACTCTTCAATTTATTCACAGTTATCTAGTATCCATCAGAGATTGTTTGCAGGGGCACATGTGCAGCCATAAGGGGTTTTCAGCTGGAAAGCCCAAATCATTCGCTGGGTATTCAGATCTCAATTTACCTTCAAAACCCAAGCACCATTCTCATCATCGGTATCATACTCCAATACCTGGTGATTATCAGATCCGGTCTTCTCATCCTGAGCAATTATCATCCAATTCAGGATCAGGGGGGCATGAGCGGCTGAACCTCCAGAACAATTCGCTAGCCTGCCTAGAGACCTCAGAATTTCTGCATGTGCCATGCATTCTCTCTGGCATGGGAAGACTATCAATCCTGCAAATTCTCAGCTTCATCAGACACCTCCTTCACTGAAAACGCCACCCTTAACTGATTTGGGGTTCGTGCTGCTGGGGTATCACCAGAAGCAGAAGATACCAGGTCATCTCCGATTCAGCTCTTGATGCATGCATATTCTCTTAGGAGCATTCCAGCCATCTTATCGGTGGTAAGTGTTCATTCTATCCGACAAACCCTAACCCTAATTTTAGTTATAAAATAGGGAATTTTGCATGGCAGTTTGCATGCCCGGCTGTTTCATTATATTTGCATAGAATTAGAAAATATCGGGATTTGGGATATCACAAAACTGGTCATGGAAAATGGGAGCACGATGCTGCATGGGGCATGTGTAAAACGAGCACTTTGAAGGTATCAAATGAACCATTATGTCGATCGATTTGTGTGTGCTGATCAAGTTGTTCAATGGTGTCATGTAAATCTCATCCATGATTGCAATCAACAATCAAAGGATGTGCATAGGTATGAACTTTGTTTTCAAAACATAATTATTCAACTTGGAATGACTTTAATGAAGATGAATTTGACAAATTCAATGTTCTTAATTATGTGTAGGAGATGTATTTGTTGTGGTTACACCCATAGACAACAATGAAAATTCCAGATATTCTTTGATGCGATGCACAGAGAGAAAGATGAAATTATTGGAGGACTATGATGACAAAGGCTTTATATATGAAAGAGGGTCAATTCTATTAAAAGGTTATTTTATTCAAGAAACAAATCAAACTAAAAGTGGCGTTCACTTTAAAGACTATCAACCTGATGTCATATGCTGCCAATATAGTCATTTGATATGCGCAGCTCACATAAATTTGATAGAAGTTAAATAAATAAAAAATTGAAAGCTAGAAGATGGAAGATGTCAAAAGTTGATCATGAAAGAATAATTGAAGATGACATTCCTTTACGATCTTATTTCTAATTTGAATCATGTTGAACATGATACATACTTTTTACATGAAGGACATCTTTATTGGTTTTATAATTGTGACACTCAAATAGAGTGATTATTGATAACTTCTAAGCTAGATTGTTTTGAAGATTTTTTAAGCACATTTCTTAAAAATGTACTGTTCTTGAAATTATAATGTTCTGCACTTGAGTACATGTTATGAAATTGTCAAATCATAAGATCTGTGCCTCTTTGAAACTTAAATATGATAGATTGTTAGATTAGATTGTTGAACTTATGTACATGTCAAATTGATAATTTTTACTTAAATATTATAGATCAAATTCTTACATTGTTGAGCTTATCTCCATCAAATTGAGGAAACTTATATGATAGTGTTCTTACATTGTTGAGATTATGTACATCAAATTGATGAAACTTATTTTATATTGTTGAGCGCATGTATATCAAATTGATGTAAATTATATGATATATTGTTCTTAGATTGTTGAACATATGTACATCAAGTTGATCGATGAATTGTATTGAGTGGTTGTAACTTTGTACAAATATCATATATTATTCTATAGATATTATATATTATTCCACCTAAATGATTAAAAACATTCATAACTAACATTCCTAAAGTGCATTTTATTGAACATTCCTTATGATAGAAAACATTCCTAAAGTGCATTTTAATAAATATTATACAAATATCATATATTATTCCACCTAAATGATTGAAAAACACATTCCCAACTAACATTCCTAAAGTGCATTTTATTGAACATTCCTAATGATTGAAAACATTCATAAAGTGCATTTTAATGATTATTCTACATATATCATATATTATTCCACCTAAATCATTGAAAAAGTCATAAAGTGCATTTTAATGAATATTCAACAGATATCACATATTATTCCACCTAAATTATTGAAAACATTCCAAACTAACATTGAACACTCATAATGATTGGAGGCATTCCTAAAGTGCATTTAATTGAACATTCCTAAAGCGCATTTCGTTGAATATTCTAAAGATATCATATATTATTCCGCCTAAATGATTGAAAACATTCCTAACTAACATTCCTAAAGTGCATTTTATTGAACATTCCTAATGATTGAAAACATTCCTAAAGTGCATTTTAAATAATATTTTACAGATATCATATATTATTCCACCTAAATGTTTGAAAACATTCCTAACTAACATTCCTATTTAGTGAATCTTATTGAACTTTCCTTATGATTGAAAACATTCCTAAAGTGCATTTTATTGAACATTTCTAATGATTGGAAACATTCCTAAAGTGCATTTTATTGAATATTCTACAGATATCATATATTATTCCACCTAAATGATTGAAAACATTCATAACTAACATTCCTAAAGTGAATTTTATTGAACATTCCTAATGATTAAAAATCATTTAAACACAAGTGCATCATATTGTATATAAACATCAACTAACATATTGAACATTCTTAAAGCGGTTCTTTAGGAAAACATTTAAACACAAGTGCAACATATTGTATATAAACATCAAAGACATTAATATATGTATCACATGACTAAATTAAATCATTTAAACAAAAATGACCAAATTAAATCATTTAAACGTTTATTTAAATTATATTTGAACTTGATCCAAAAACTATATATATATGAACGATCCAAAATTATATATATACACAAGTTTAAAATATATAAGTTTAAAATGATAAGTTTAAAGTTTTAACATGGAAAATGTCAAATTAACAAGTTCACAAGTATATATA